>CM060913.1:264861721-265461721 GCA_030737875.1 Allium sativum
TTTCCCCTCCCAAACCTTGTTGCGCCACGTTCAAACTTTCCAACCACTTGACGATCACTGTACATCAGCAATGCCTCTTCACTGGTCACCGCCAGTTGCGGTTCTAATATTCACCACTTCGCAAGCGACCAGGTTCGAATGGAAACCTACAGCTTCCTATACTTCATTCACACCATTTTGCGTGCCATTCCCACGTGAGAACTCATCTACTGAAACTCCTCTCGTACATTGGTTCTTCTTGTTTCACCATTTTATCCCACACGCGGGGGCCCCCACATGCCATCACCATGAACGAGCCCCACCCATGTTATGGCATGCTCCTCTCACGATCCACTCACGCATGCCCACAACTTCTACTGCTTGAGTCAACAGTCCCCTCCTACTATTGTTTCACGGCATCCCTCCAGTGTAACTTCGCTCACCATTTCTTCGAACAGCTTCTCATACTTTCATGACCCGAACCCCATGCAAAACAAAACACCCCACGTTCTCTCCATTGTTGTTTGTCGTGTACTAGTTCTCAATTGATATCAGTAGCTTAGAAAGGTTAAGTTTTCGGTGAAAAGAGGTACTTGTTTCTGTTTCATGAGCTGGGAAAAACGAAGCAGCCGCGTTGACTATTTATAGAAAAATATGAGCGAATAGATAAGAACGAAGTCACTCAATCGGTACATCATATGCTGTATGGTAGCTGAACGAAATGTTGGGTTTGCAGAAGAAAAACATGGGTTGATTTTGGTAAAAGCCTACGTCTCCGACTTAGCTTAGGCGTTGAAAGAAAACTGAGTTTTCTTTTTTAGTAAGCTTCATTTATTGAATAGGGTAGGTCTAGTAGCTAAAAAGAAAAGGATGGTTTGCATTGTTGTTTCTTTTCATACATATGGTCTTCACGTTTTCATTTTTGACAGCTTGTATTGACTTGCTTTGTTTTTTAGAGTGGGTTTTTCAGTTTCCGTGCTGTTGAAATTTTTCGAAGCCATTGTATATATAGAAGGAAGTATGGTTGGATAAGCTTAAAGTTACATCAACAAACAGGGCGTAGCATGCACCTTGGTGTATAGAAATAGGGTAGGATAAAGGTTCTTTTCCATTTAGGTGATAAATCTATGTAGCTAGGCAGGATGAAAAGAAATGTCACAACATACGTACGTTTTATACAACGTAGGATACGCATGTTTTATACATTTTTTTTTCTTGTTTGATGAAGCTTAACAATGAAGATACAAGTATATATTTTTATATTTAAATCGCTTACGGTGTAAGCTATTATATTATCTTCTTTGCGATTATTAATTGCACCACCTTTTACGTTAACCGTTAAATTCACACTGACATGCACGATTTCTAAACACAATGAAAATAGACGTACCGCTACGTCTTCACGTTCCGGTCCCCATAAAACTAATTTTGTTGAAAACAGAGTCCGTTTGCACAACGGTTATATTTTAATTTATCAATACACCCTTAAATTTCGTCTACCGACAAAATAACTCCGATTGGCTCCAAACTAGAAATATAGCAATAATTAGCTATACGAATTCCAATTAAACTCATTTCGTCAAAAACAGAGGTCGTTTGATAAGAAAACTATTTTTAAGGCCTGAAATATCGATAAAATATATTTAAATTCAAAACAAATCCTATTCAAATAAATAATAAATCATATTTATCCAAACGGAATACCAATATATATTTTAAACTCAATATTCAAAAATTCGGTTTGAAACGAAATCCAAATATATAGAAATCCCCTTTATATTTATTAAATAAACGCTATCGTTTATTAATGAAATTCCATAGCGACTATTCAGAAATTTTAATTGGACATACGTGAAATCTATAATATGAAATCTCTATTTTTCTCTTTCATTAGAAAAATATAATCAAAATGTTTAAAAATTTCTAGTTTCACAGAATTACGATTTATATCGGATCATGTATATTCAATTAAAGTTCATAGCAAAAATTACGAACTACCGCGGCGTGTCGAGTTCGATTTAAATATATATATTCAGACTCCAATTTAAATAAATAATTTCGATATAAATCCAATTAAAATTCCAATATACTATTTAAAACATATTTATATAATCAAATTTAAGTGGCCGAAAAATCTGGAATGTTACATTCTTCCCCCCTTAAAAGAATTTCATCCCCAAAATTACAGCGTAAGAAGAATACTCCGAACTCAATTATTTTAAAATAATTATTTTTGAATTACCTTCAAACAAATCCAGACTCTTCAGAATTTTCGAAAATTTCGCCAGCACCTCCTCTACATGGCTTGATCATAACAACTACAAACGCCACTACGGGCCTCAACTTTTCCAAAATAAAACCAAAAGCCAAATTGCTAACCCAGCTCAGGGTATAAAATCAATCACTCTAATCGATATATTAAGGTTTACCTATTTGTCGGGCAACTCAATTCCAATTTCGCAGCAAATCAACTAACTTCTCTTCGTTTCCCTATATGTACTTCAAACCTGTGTAATAAATCAATTTCCATTGCCTTCCAACATCTGCACTGAACTCACTTACAATGCAAGTAACAATCCAGGGTTTAACAATTCTGCTCATTTCATAACCGATTTTATTCCTAATTTATTACACTGGGATTTTGTTTTCAATTCATTCAACTCCTTATCAACTCGTAATTGAATTTAATTTATCCAACTATTATCCAATAAATCAAACAATACATAATTAAACATATATATTTATACAATATTTACTGGTCTGCATTCACTTTGGTTTAACATACATTAATATCAATCGATGAAGATCCGATTGATTTCTAATATTATCCATTTGATTTTCAAATCCTAATTTATTTGCTTTCATTTTCATTTAGATTCCATCTTAAATTAATTCACCTAACCAGGCTAAGTTTCATTTCCATATCCAATTAAATTAACTAATTGATTTCTTCCCAATCAGTTCAATTTTATTCTAAACTTCGACTGAATCAATCAAAACAACTAGACAAACAACAATACTATAATATAGGAAATGATTTCATTTTTCTATAAATATATATTTTGGGCAAAATTATTTCATTTACCCTCTTTATAAAACAATATTGTGTCAATTGCCAGTTCAATATGGTTTTTCTAACCCTTGGACCAATTAATCTGCAATACAAAACATTTTTATATAAAATCTTTAAATACGCTCTTATATATACACTCAGCTCAATCTACGGTGTTACTAACCCCATCTCTGTCGAGTTACGCCATAGAGCCAAGGTTACTACTCAACCTGGCTCTGATACCAAATGTGATGACCAAAATTTCCGGTACCATTTGAGTTGACTAAAAAACATCAGTCCAACCCAAATTGTACTGGAAACCCAGATGTCAATAGAAAGAAGTTAGAGGGTGAGGTAAGAAAGAAAGAAATATTAGAAAAGAAGAAAAAGAATAACACAACAGAATCAGGGTCTCACATCGTAGCGGAACAAAATATGATATATAAATAACTTTATTGAAAGCTTGAAGTAATATACTTACATACATCAGAGTACAACAGACCAATCTGGACAGTTATAACAACCTGTCCTCAAATACAGCACACAGCGGAATACTATTATATGTATATCATATGTTTGAACTCATCCAGCCATTTTGTGGACTTCGCAGCATCCGATAACATAAACCTGTACAACCCGGTCTAACCCAAGCATTTCAAATACCGGGTCAGTCTGGTGAACCAGAGTGAGAAACCCACTAAGTTTTATAATATCATCCAACTTGATTTTAAAGTTCAAACTCCTTTTGAAAGAAAAAGATAATAGTAAGACTAGCCCATGCATAAACACAGACGGTTTTTACCTTACTATAACCCTAAACAATTTGAAATTGTATATATATTCTGATATTATAATAGTGTCTAAATACAAGTAAATAACAAGCTAGCGGAATGCTTGCATATCACACTCCACCTGCCGATAGTGTATCTCTAGAGGCAAATACACTGGGTTCAACAAGAACGTCTTGCAACCCGGCCACACATGACCGACCACTCATTTCGCTTGAGTGTATCAAATGTATATCACCAACGGTTGGGATCAGCAACCTTTTCCTGAAAAGGGACAGCATCGAAATAGATTATATAAGCAAAAGGGATTTCTCTAGATAGGTGATTATACACCCTAATGGGAGCGACCCACATAGCCATGCTGCCTACCCGATTTTTGTCATTTCCCGGTTGATGAGGCCTGAAGCTACTTTTATCTTCTAGACAGCACACCACCATTTACTTTGAACGCTACATCGTCAAACCCGTCAAATCAATAATTTATTTCCTAAAAATATTATGGGCATAAGAGCTAAGAGAAATGAATTCCTCCGCCAACAGACAAAATACCTTTAAGGGATCAACCTTACATGGTTTGCTAGGCATACTCTGTCAGACATTCGTCCATACAAATTGTCCTGGGACTGGACAAACCGAAGCGACCCTCCTACCGCATCCTTACGGATCAGTAGCAAGTAGTCCTTGCAAACCCGCAAAATCCCACTCACGATGGAATCAGGTCAAAGTACCTCTAGTTGCAATCCAGAGAATATTCGATAAGTAGTCCTTCCGCTTATGAAGATCCATGGTCTTCAATTTGTTCCATCTTGATCAGCTTCTGAACATCTTCAACGTTTACGTGTAACAACCCGTATTTTTAATAACATGTTATAATGTAAATCAAGGAAGAATTAAATTCTAAATTCTGAATCAAGGGAAACGGGCTGTGCCATTGCGTTCGTCTCGGAAAAATACGCGAAATAGAGTCCGAGTTTTCGAAAAACGGAGCGCGTATGAACAAGTTATGGCCCAATGAAGTTTTCAAAAAATTCGAAGCCCTAAAACAGTTCAAATTCAAATTCAGATTCGAATTTCAGCCAAAACAGGATAGGCGGGAATTTTCCCACCCCGGGTAGGGTCGACACAGGGGTCGACACCAGTGTCGACCCCCCCAATGGGTCGACACCCATGTCGACCCAGGGGTCGACCCCCCCCCTAGGTCGGACCAGTTTTTCTGGTGCAATATTTGTGACATATGAGTCTTGCTCTGGAAGTTTCTGACGGGATTTGACGGACCTGATGTGTTTTAGGGTTAATCCTATGGTCTAAACTAACCTAATCACCTATAAAAAGACCCCTAGACCTAGCCTAAACCCTCATTAATCATTCCTACAACTAAACTATGCCAAAATATTTCTCAATCATGGCCTCCACCTTCTTCATGAGAGCATGAGTGTCTCAAATCAATCTATGTCATAAAGGAGCCATCTTTCTTAAGTAAAAGAGCCATCTTTCTTTGTCATTGGAGTTATTACTTCTTGTTTCAAGGCGTTGAAGTGGAGCTTATTGTTTTCTTTGTGGATTTTGCTTGTGGCTTCGTCTCAATCTTTATATATATTGATCTAGATCGCATAACCGCTCATTGTAAGCCCTATACTACACTTAGATTCTAACTATGAAGTTAAATGTGATGTATTGCAAGTTGAGTTTGGGCCTAAGTATGATATATGCTTTGATGATATCATGTTATGCATGTTTGTAAACCTATCACCTTGACCTTGTGGGCTAAAAGCTATTAGCTTTATGTTGAAATGTTGCACTATACAACATGAGAACTCTCATAACCTTTATGATAACTTGCATATAATGTTATATGCGAACTTCTAGGCACCATCCTATGTCATTTATGATCATGTTTCACCTATTTTCTTAAGTTGATACCCATGATGTAATATGCAAGCTTATGAACATATTTATGCCTCATATGCCACCATGTTTAACTTGTGGCCAACCTTATTACCTTATGCCCTTTTTGTCATGCTTTTGTCAAGTTCCCTCCTTTGATCTATGTTATGTTATGCGAAACGTACATGCGATGGGAATGCGTTGGGTTGGGTAATATTAATGACATGGAACATGATTTTAAAATATGACATGAACATTGACTTGTGATTAAATTTGTAAACATAATGATGGACATGACACTTAGAAAATATGAGTGTGGCCAACTCGAGGTTGGGTTGAGTTTGTAGCATAAATCTACCCGGAACCGACCGGCTTAACTAGTGGCTACAAGCAATAGGACCCAATGTGAGTAGTTGGTCATGTCGCACTTGAAATCCGAGGTTAGACCAAGTTGTGGTGTAAAGCTACCCGGACCCGCCCAGCTTAACTAGTAACCACAACAAGGTCTAATGTGAGAGGTTGGGTGCATTAAATTAATTAATGCCACATGGTAGGGTTAAGTCATGGGCCACTTGAATACTTAACCAATTAAACATGATGGGTTGACGCGGTTAAGTCATGAACCTTGGGTACATTAACCAACTTGATACTTGATTGGGTAGGGTTAACCACATTTAACCCGCTAGAAACCCTAGTTACGTGGTCCTTTTCACCAGTAACCCTCTTGATTGTATCATGATACCCTAGGGACTAGGCTAGGGTGGGGCACGATTACTGGGTTGACATGTAAGCGACCAAAACGACGGCTGAGTAGGTGCGCCAGTGTAGGTTCAGGCGGACCATGGTCGTGCACATGGTCCGGAGTTGAAAAAGCAGACACGGGCACCCGTAGGTGTAGACTGTGCGTGCTCGATTTGTGTCCGTGGTTGGCACCCTAGGGCTTGATACACCCTAGGGCGGACCTAGCACAGTTTGACTACACTTCGTGATTGGGCCGTATGACACCGACACTTGACGAGTTAGGCTTTTAGGGAGCCGATCGACTAGACCGAGTAGTTGGACCTCGATTTAGGTCATTTCATGATGTGGGCCAGCTTTGGGCCAAGGGATCATTCCTTGATTATACTTGACATGGATTGGAATACTAGTACACTCCCGGTGCAACTTAACCTTGTATATGCGATGCCACACTTGATCTATCTTGTTAACTTTTCACCATGCCAGTTATCACCCTACATCTCATCTATGTTTTACATGTTCAGTTAACTTTATTAGTTTTTATACTAATAGTAGATAGGACTTACTAGTCTTTTTTATTGACCTGTTTTCTTTCGCCTCTTTTCTTCCGTTCCCCCCCCCCCCCAAGGTTTGCAGGGTGGGAACACTGTTACCTAGCTGGATCTTTTGCTGCTTTTCTGGATAGCTCACATATGGTTTGAGCATGATATGGCCTTATGCTACTTTGGGGATAGTTACTTTATGTTTATTTTTCAGTTTTCAGTTTATGTTCTAGACTTTGTTTTATGGGAAAATAATGAACAAGTACTTTGATGTAACTTGACTATGGTTTTGAAATGCTAGTTTTATCCGCTGCTTTATTTACTCTGTTTTTACTTACATGTTCTGTCTTGTGATATCTACATGCATGTTTACCTTGTTTAACGCCCCTCCAAAGCTAGTGTCCTTGCAAGAGTGGCATTGGCGGAGGTGGGGTGTTACATTTGGTATCAGAGCCAGGTTTACAAGATTTGAGCAAAAGTGTTTTTAAAACTTACCTTTTGAAAAACTATTTTCAAAACCAATTAAGTATTTTCCAAGAAAAGTCTAGTTATTTGAAAAGGCTATTCCCCAAAAGCCATTAGCACTATCCTTCGTTTCCTTGTTCTAAATCTATCTTTTCCTTTTACAGTATGGCCGATCTTAACCTTCCCGAGGGAGTGACCATTCCCGGATGGTTCCGAAGGTACTTGGAAGCTAGGGCCAACAATGTGGTCCCAGCAACCACCCCCACCGTAACTGAGGTTCCTCCTCCTCCTCAGAATCCACAAGCAGATTTCGCTAAGATTTGCAAAGACTTTAAGGCGATGGGTGGCAAGAATTTCATTGGGACGGAGACTTTTGTGGAGCCACGAAATTGGTTGAAAGAAACTGAGGATCTTTTCGCTATCTTTGATGTGGAAGACCATAGAAGGGTTTTATTAGCAGCATGGCTATTAAAAGAAGAAGCTGCTTATTGGTGGGAGGTCACCAATGCTACGAGGCCTATAGAGACTTGGGCCGACTTTAGGACAAGATTTGGGCTTAAGTTTCTATCATCAGTTGAGGCAAATCTGCAATTGGAGAATTTTATATCTTTGAAGCAAGGGGACATGACGGTGAGGGAGTATGTGAATAAGTTTAACTAGCTTGCTCGATTCGGTTTGGACATGGTTAACACTACCCAGAAGAAGGCTTTACGCTTTGCACGAGGGTTGAATGAGACATTACATGGTTTAGCCCTATCTCATATACCCATGGGGGCCACTTTCGAAGGTCTAGTAGACATGGCATTGCTTCAAGGAGACGATAAGAATGGCAAGAAGGAAGTCAAGGCTAATGACACTCAAGCCAAGAAGACAGACTCCAAGTGGGGAGGAAATCAGAGCAATCAGAGCAATCAAAACAACAAGAACAATAAGGGCAACAAGGCCAAGGCAAAGGACCCAAGAAAATGCAACTTCTGTGGGATTGTTGGGCACATAGCCAAGGATTGCATAAATAAGAAGAGGAAGCGGGGCGAATGCTTTCATTGTGGAGAGACTGGACACTTTAGCAAGGATTGCCCCAAGAAGCAAGGACAAGGGCAAGGGCAGAATCAGCGTGCAGGACCTTCTGGAGGGCAAGTGCATGCTCTCAACACTGCTCCAGTTCAGGACCGAGGTAGTATTTCTATAGAAAGCCTTGTTTATATTTCTGATTATCCTGTTCGCACCTTATTTGATTCTGGCGCATCGCATAGTTTTATTTCTTCTGACATTGTTGAAAGTTTGCACCTAAGTACTAGTTTATTTGAGGATCCCGTTTGTGTTTCAAATCCAATTGGGGTTTCCGCCCATCTATCTATGATTTGTGTGGGTTTGAAGATTTCTATCTTGACCATAGAATTCACGTGTAATGCTTATGTTCTCGGGTTCACGGGATACGGGTTGATCTTGGGCATGGATTGGTTGTCCAGTTATGGAGCCATTCTCGATTGATAGCATAGGGTGGTGAGGCTCATGACTCGCCTCGGTAGTACCCTAGAAATTTCTTGTAACCCTAGAGGTCCCGTCATGTTATGTTATCTTGAATCTCTTGACTCGTCCATCGATGATCTGCAATCTGTAAGGGTGGTCCGAGACTATCCTGATGTCTTTGAAGAAGTTAAGGGGTTACCCCTTAAACGAGAGATAGATTTCCGCATTTGTCTAGTCGACAATGCCAAGCCGGTTTCATTGCCCGTTAGGTACATGGCCCCACGTGAAAGAAGGGAGCTCAGTAAGCAAATCAAGGAGCTGCTTGAGAAATTTTTTATTAGGCGAAGCATTTCAGAATGGAGTGCTCCGGTGGTATTCGCTACTAAGGCGGATGGTTCGCTTCGTCTATGTGTTGATTATCGAGAAATGAACAAGCTGACAAAGAAGAATAGGCACCCGTTACCGAGGATTGATGATCTCTTTGACCAGCTTGTTGGTGCTTCTGTTTTCTCTCAGCTCGATCTAGCCACCGGATTCCATCAGCTTAGAGTAGCTGAGGATAGTATTGATAAAATGCGTTTAGGACTCCAGATGGATTCTTTGAATGGCTTGTCATGCCATTCGGTTTGACTAATGCACCCGCCTACTTCGTAGATTTGATGAGTAGGGTGTTCAGGGAGTGCCTTAACAAGTTTGTTGTTGTCTTCGTGGATGATATTCTGATCTTCTCAAAGGATGAGGAAGAACATGCCAGACATCTCAAGGAAGTGATGGATACGCTTAGAGCGCATCAGTTAAAAGCCAAGTTCTCCAAATGTCATTTCTGGAGAAGGGAAGTTCGGTTTCTTGGACATATAGTTTCTAAGCAAGGCATAGCGGTGGATCCCGCGAAAGTGGTTGTGGTTCAAGACTGGAAGACTCCTAGGAATGCAACCGAAGTAAGAAGCTTTCTCGGTCTGGCGGGCTACTATAGGAAGTTCATTAGGGACTTCGCTAAGATTTCGGGCCCTCTTACTAAGTTGACGAAGAAGAACTTAGTCTTTGCATGGGAATTAGAGTGTGAGCTTGCTTTTCAAAGGCTCAAGAGAGCCCTTATCACAGCTCCAGTTTTGGCATTACCCGATGGCGGTAAGATGTTTACCGTGTACACAGATGAATGTGGCACGGGGTTAGGTGCTGTTCTAATGCAAGAGGGAAGAGTGATATGTTATGGGGGTAGGCAACTTAAAGTTCATGAGAAGAACTATCCCACTCATGATTTGGAGTTGGCAGCGATCGTCTTTGCACTCAAATCCTGGCGCCACTATCTCCTAGGCGAAAGGTTTGAGTTGTATACTGATCCCAAGTCACTCAAATACCTCTTCTCGCAGAAAGATCTGAATCTAAGGCAGCAAAGGTGGATGGAATTCTTGGCATCATATGACTTCGAGATAGCTTATACCCCTGGCAAGGGTAATGTTGTGGCAGACGCACTAAGCAGAAGGAGGTTGACTTTGAGTCCCTTGTTTATTGAGATGAAGAACTTAGAGTTCTTGGCAACCTTTGATTTCACGACGGCTGTTGAGTCGATGACGGGTTCATTAGCATCCCTTGAGCTTAGACCCACACTTCTTGATCAGGTTGGGGCTTCGCAGAAGGAAGATCCACAGATAGTCGAAGTTATGGACAAGTTGATTCGTGGTGAGACGTCTAGTCACCTTGCTAGATATACTATTGATGACAAGGGTTGGCTAAGGCGTGATGGAAGGCTATGCGTTCCGCAAGTAGGAGACTTGGTGCATAAAGTTCTCGAAGAAGCACATCACTCGAAGATGACCATACATCCTGGAGGAGATAAGATGTATAGAGATATGAAGCGCATTTTCTTTTGGGCCGGAATGAAGAAAGATGTGGCAGAGTATGTTTCAAAGTGCATGGTGTGCCAACAAGTGAAAGTCGAGTCAAAGAAACCAGGTGGGCTATTACATCCATTAGAGGTCCCGCAATGGAAGTGGGAGAGTATTTCTATGGATTTTGTGGATGGATTGCCTAGGTCAAGGAAAGGAAACACGAGCATATGAGTCATAGTTGACAGACTTACGAAGAGCGCTCACTTCATCCCAGTAAAGAGCAAGAGGACCGCATCATGGCTAACATCTATTTATCTTCAAGAGATAGTGCGGTTGCATGGAGTTCCTTCTAGCATAGTTAGCGATCGTGACCCAATTTTCACTAGCCAGTTCTGGAGTAGTCTGCAAGAAGCGATGGGTACGTGATTGAATCTGAGTACAGCCTATCACCCCCAGACGGATGGCCAAACCGAAAGGGTGAATAGAGTGCTAGAAGATCTTTTGAGGCTTTGTGTTCTTGACTTTGGTGGTACTTGGGAAGACCACCTTCCTTTTGTAGAGTTTGCTTATAATAATAGTTATCAAGCCAGCATAGGGATGGCACCATTTGAAGCTTTGTATGGGAGGCCGTGTAGGTCACCATCTTGTTGGTGGGAGACAACAGATAGGCTTATACTTGGGCCCGATATGATACGGGACACATCCGAGAAAATTGAATTGGTGAGAAGACGGATGAAAGCGGCCCAAGACAGACAGAAATCCTATGCTGACAAGCGAAGGGCAGATTTGGAATTCGAAGTGGGAGACATGGTTTTCGTGAAGGTTTCTCCTTTGCGTAATGTGGTTCGTTTTGGAGCGGTTGGGAAGCTGGCACCAAGGTTCGTAGGACCCTTCCCTATCATAGAGAGAATTGGAAAGATGGCTTATAAGGTGGAATTGCCCGAGAAGCTAGCCGGAGTGCATAATGTCTTTCATGTCTCGCATCTCCGAAAGTGCCTTCATGAGTCCGCTGAAGTAGTTGAACCAAGCATTCTTGAAGACATAGAAGTAGAGAAAGAGGCAACCTTGAGGAGAGCTACAATTCGTATTTTGGGAACAGAGATCAAGAAGTTAAGGAATCGAGAAGTCAAATTGGTGAAAGTTCAATGGAGTGAAGCCGATGAAGATGCAACTTGGGAAACCGAGGAGAAGATGCGTGGGCTTTATCCATTCCTTTTTGAGGGTACATTCTCAATCTCCTTTCCTAATTAGCATATCTTCTTGATATCTATGTTTATCCTGCTTATCTTGTTATCTCGTTAACCTTGTCATAAGAACCTTAGGTAGAAACCCTTTGGATGAAACATGTATTTGAAACATGTTATGCTTGATGGTTGTAAGTGGTTGCAAGTGTTTGCAAGTGGATACTCGTGGATGCATGATACACATTAGGCACTAAGATCGGCTCACACACTTTCATGTTGCATATGCATGAGTGCTTATACTTATTCATGGATGAAACTTGTTGTGCTATCACGTGGATGTTGCATATGAATGAATGTTATGTGCACTCATGTAGAGATTATAAATTATGTTAGGAATTTGCATACATATGGACTCATTTCACTAATATACTTTGCATTAAGAGGGTTTACTGAATCAGTAACCGCCTGATTTTTGCATTAGATAAATACATATACACACACCTTTTGCATATGTTCATACAGCATTTAGAATCTTTTTAAGGACAATGGTTACTTGTGAATGATGTTTTGAGTAGATGGATGATGGATGGTAGGATACGTTCTTCCTAACTTGGAGATTTCGGGGACGAAATCCTTTAAGGAGGGGAGAATGTAACAACCCGTATTTTTAATAACATGTTATAATGTAAACCAAGGCAGAATTAAATTCTAAAATCTGAATCAAGGTAAACGGGCTGTGCCATTGCGTTCGTCTCGGAAAAATACGCGAAATAGAGTCCGAGTTTTCGAAAAACGGAGTCTGTATGACCAAGTTATGGCCCAATGAAGTTTTCAGAAAATTCCAAGCCCGAAAATAGTTCAAATTCAAATTCAGATTCGAATTTCAGCCAAAACGGGATAGGCGGGAATTTTCCCGCCCCAGGTAGGGTCGATACAGGGGTCGACACCAGTGTCGACCCCCCCCAATGGGTCGACACCCATGTCGACCCAGGGGTCGACCCCCCCGGTTGGACCAGTTTTTCTGGTGCACCATTTGTGACATATGAGTCTTGCTCTGGAAGTTTCTGACGGGATTTGACGGACCTGATGTGTTTTAGGGTTAATCCTATGGTCTAAACTAACCTAATCACCTATAAAAAGACCCCTAGACCTAGCCTAAACCCTCATTAATCATTCCTACAACTAAACTATGCCAAAATATTTCTCAATCATGTCCTCCACCTTCTTCATGAGAGCATGAGTGTCTCAAATCAATCTATGTCATAAAGGAGCCATCTTTCTTAAGTAAAAGAGCCATCTTTCTTTGTCATTGGAGTTATTACTTCTTGTTTCAAGGCGTTGAAGTGGAGCTTATTGTTTTCTTTGCGGATTTTGCTTGTGGCTTCGTCTCAATCTTTATATATATTGATCTAGATCGCATAACCGCTCATTGTAAGCCCTATACTACTCTTAGATTCTAACTATGAAGTTAAATGTGATATATTGCAAGTTGAGTTTGGGCCTAAGTATGATATATGCTTTGATCATATCATGTTATGCATGTTTGTAAACCTATCACCTTGACCTTGTGGGCTAAAAGCTATAAGCTTTATGTTGAAATGTTGCATTATACAACATGAGAACTCTCATAACCTTTATGATAACTTGCATATAATGTTATATGCGAACTTCTAGCCACCATCCTATGTCATTTATGATCATGTTTCACCTATTTGCTTAAGTTGATGTCCATGATGTAATATGCAAGCTTATGAACATATTTATGCCTCATATGCCACCATGTTTAACTTGTGGCCAACCTTATTACCTTATGCCCTTTTTGTCATGCTTTTGTCAAGTTCCCTCCTTTGATCTATGTTATGTTATGCGAAACGTACATGCGATGGGAATGCGTTGGGTTGGGTAATATTAATGACATGGAACATGATTTTAAAATATGACATGAACAATGACTTGTGATTAAATTTGTAAACATAATGATGGACATGACACTTAGAAAATATGAGTGTGGCCAACTCGAGGTTGGGTTGAGTTTGTAGCATAAATCTACCCGGAACCGACCGGCTTAACTAGTGGCTACAAGCAATAGGACTCAATGTGAGTAGTTGGTCATGTCGCACTTGAAATCCGAGGTTAGACCAAGTTGTGGTGTAAAGCTACCCGGACCCGCCCGGCTTAACTAGTAACCACAACAAGGTCTAATGTGAGAGGTTGGGTGCATTAAATTAATTAATGCCATATGGTAGGGTTAAGTCATGGGCCACTTGAATACTTAACCAATTAAACATGATGGGTTGACGCGGTTAAGTCATGAACCTTGGGTACACTTAACCAACTTGATACTTGATTGGGTAGGGTTAACCACATTTAACCCGCTAGAAACCCTAGTTATGTGGTCCTTTTCACCAGTAACCCTCTTGATTGTATCATGATACCCTAGGGACTAGGCTAGGGTGGGGCACGATTACTGGGTTGACATGTAAGCGACCAAAACGACGGCTGAGTAGGTGCGCCAGTGTAGGTTCAGGCGGACCATGGTCGTGCACATGGTCCGGAGTTGAAAAAGCAGACACGGGCACCCGTAGGTTTAGACTGTGCGTGCTCGATTTGTGTCCGTGGTTGGCACCCTAGGGCTTGATACACCCTAGGGTGGACCTAGCACAGTTTGACTACACTTCGTGATTGGGCCGTATGACACCGACACTTGACGAGTTAGGCTTTTAGGAAGCCGATCGACTAGACCGAGTAGTTGGACCTCGATTTAGGTCATTTCATGATGTGGGCCAGCTTTGGGCCAAGGGATCATTCCTTGATTATACTTGACATGGATTGGAATACTAGTACACTCCCGGTGCAACTTAACCTTGTATATGCGATGCCACACTTGATCTATCTTGTTAACTTTTCACCATGCCAGTTATCACCCTACATCTCATCTATGTTTTACATGTTCAGTTAACTTTATTAGTTTTTATACTAATAGTAGATAGGACTTACCAGTCTTTTTGACTGACCCATTTTCTTTCGCCTCTTTTCTTCCATTCCCCCTCCCCCCCCCCCCCAGGTTTGCAGGGTGGGAACACTGTTACCTAGCTGGATCTTTTGCTGCTTTTCTGGATAGCTCACGTATGGTTTGAGCATGCTATGGCCTTATGCTACTTTGGGGATAGTTACTTTATGTTTCTTTTTCAGTTTTCAGTTTATGTTCTAGACTTTGTTTTATGGGAAAATAATGAACAAGTACTTTGATGTAACTTGACTATGGTTTTGAAATGCTAGTTTTATCCGCTGCTTTATTTACTCTGTTTTTACTTACATGTTCTGTCTTGTGATATCTACATGCATGTTTACCTTGTTTAACGCCCCTCCAAAGCTAGTGTCCTTGCAAGAGTGGCATTGGCGGAGGTGGGGTGTTACATTACGTATATGTTGGACGGAAGGGTTTTCGAATATAAATTCGATCCTAGTCTTTCTGTATCAACAATCGACTTGGCCAGATTTTGATAGTTGGTGATTTAACTATCAAAATAAACAATCATCAGATAGATTAAACAATTCATATATTATGAAAGTAAGAAATATATTGAGGAATCCGGTTGGATTCCTCCAACCTGTCTGTCCCTACATCAGAATGGGTTACCTTAAATTCAATATGACGATTTATTTATTCATCAGGGTAAACAGAAATAAACAGTTCGACTGATAACTTTCAACAAACAATTAATAACATTCAATTAAGCATTCATTTATTTATTTAATACGTTTATATTATTATAAATGTAACCAGCAAGGTAAGTTACCTTGTTCGGAATCTAATCGTTAAAATAACGATTCAATTCGGTTAAACTAAACAACCGCTTAATTTAATCCATGAATATTAAATAATATTCAGCACACATGCAAACAATCATCAGTCATCATCCATTAGCAAATATTACACACAAAATAAAAACCTGGTTTATATAAATATAAACGGGGTAAACTGAGTGAGCTGAACTCACCTTGATTCCATTCGTTGTCAAAACAGATTATTTCACATGCTTTCAATCGCATTCGACTCAGTCTGCTTCAATTCCATAATATCCTGTCCGTTGATATGGTTTTAACGTTCCTCGTTTTGTTCGATTCTGTCACTGTATGATACGGTTATAAATTTAATATGTTATTTACCTGTTTAAAATAATATTATTAAAAACCTAAATAATAAATTATTTATTACTAAGTAATGTTATAAATAACCTGGCTTAGGTATATTTAAACTCTATTAGGCACGTTCCACTTAAGCTAGTCATATTTAGTATCGGTCACGTTGAAATGGACTGGGCATATACACGTTATTGTATGCTATTTATTTCATTAGTCATGGACCAACAGTAAAAATTGGACACGGTAAACACTTGTATAACTAACGTATATTATATGTGCTGAGCACAAATCTGGACCGCACTAATACACTCATTATGCATGTATATAAAAAGAAAAAGAGAAAAAACTCGAGCCCACGTTTACAACTGATTAGGCGTGTTTAATCAAAGATTAGACAAGCTGAAGGGAATTAGGCTTATATAACTTCCTCCCCTATTACAGTATAGTTTTCAAGTATTGGTTTAGCCATATAAATGAGTTGATTAGGCAGACTTTCCATTTAGGCATGTTTAGCGTAATTAGACTAGGCATCAGTAAAGTGGACTGATTCGGCATATTATTAGTTAAACGGGCCACGTTATATAAAAGTTGATTAGGAAGAAATGAAAACAGTTTTGACATATTTACCATCTAATTAATATTTTATAAATATGTTACCTATATACTAATGTATCAGTGGCCACGTCACCTTCAAGTATCCCTTCCCACTCGCCACTATTCACTCTTCTTCTCCACTTCAGTTCGAAGTCAGCCGCTCTTTTCCTTGACACTAAAAACATGTCTCAAACTTTCCCCATTAACGTTACATACTCCCCCATGCATTTCACCCCTGCCACATCAAAGTATCCGCCACTTCCTATATCACCAACCTCCTCTTCACTTCCTATATCATCAAAGTATCCGCACAGCCCATTCTTCCTCAAACTTGCTTTCTCTACTACAGTTTCCTTCTCTTATACAAGCTTTCCCCTCCCAAACCTTGTTGCGCCACGTTCAAACTTTCCAACCACTTGACGATCACTGTACATCAGCAATGCCTCTTCACTGGTCACCGCCAGTTGCGGTTCTAATATTCACCACTTCGCAAGCGACCAGGTTCGAATGGAAACCTACAGCTTCCTATACTTCATTCACACCATTTTGCGTGCCATTCCCACGTGAGAACTCATCTACTGAAACTCCTCTCGTACATTGGTTCTTCTTGTTTCACCATTTTATCCCACACGCGGGGGCCCCCACCATGCCATCACCATGAACGAGCCCCACCCATGTTATGGCATGCTCCTCTCACGATCCACTCACGCATGCCCACAACTTCTACTGCTTGAGTTCAACAGTCCCCTCCTACTATTGTTTCACGGCATCCCTCCAGTGTAACTTCGCTCACCATTTCTTCGAACAGCTTCTCATACTTTCATGACCCGAACCCCATGCCAAAACAAAACACCCCACCGTTCTCTCCATTGTTGTTTGTCGTGTACTAGTTCTCAATTGATATCAGTAGCTTAGAAAGGTTAAGTTTTCGGTGAAAAGAGGTACTTGTTTCTGTTTCATGAGCTGGGAAAAACGAAGCAGCCGCGTTGACTATTTATAGAAAAATATGAGCGAATAGATAAGAACGAAGTCACTCAATCGGTACATCATATGCTGTATGGTAGCTGAACGAAATGTTGGGTTTGCAGAAGAAAAACATGGGTTGATTTTGGTAAAAGCCTACGTCTCCGACTTAGCTTAGGCGTTGAAAGAAAACTGAGTTTTCTTTTTTAGTAAGCTTCATTTATTGAATAGGGTAGGTCTAGTAGCTAAAAAGAAAAGGATGGTTTGCATTGTTGTTTCTTTTCATACATATGGTCTTCACGTTTTCATTTTTGACAGCTTGTATTGACTTGCTTTGTTTTTTAGAGTGGGTTTTTCAGTTTCCGTGCTGTTGAAATTTTTCGAAGCCATTGTATATATAGAAGGAAGTATGGTTGGATAAGCTTAAAGTTACATCAACAAACAGGGCGTAGCATGCACCTTGGTGTATAGAAATAGGGTAGGATAAAGGTTCTTTTCCATTTAGGTGATAAATCTATGTAGCTAGGCAGGATGAAAAGAAATGTCACAACATACGTACGTTTTATACAACGTAGGATACGCATGTTTTATACATTTTTTTTTCTTGTTTGATGAAGCTTAACAATGAAGATACAAGTATATATTTTTATATTTAAATCGCTTACGGTGTAAGCTATTATATTATCTTCTTTGCGATTATTAATTGCACCACCTTTTACGTTAACCGTTAAATTCACACTGACATGCACGATTTCTAAACACAATGAAAATAGACGTACCGCTACGTCTTCACGTTCCGGTCCCCATAAAACTAATTTTGTTGAAAACAGAGTCCGTTTGCACAACGGTTATATTTTAATTTATCAATACACCCTTAAATTTCGTCTACCGACAAAATAACTCCGATTGGCTCCAAACTAGAAATATAGCAATAATTAGCTATACGAATTCCAATTAAACTCATTTCGTCAAAAACAGAGGTCGTTTGATAAGAAAACTATTTTTAAGGCCTGAAATATCGATAAAATATATTTAAATTCAAAACAAATCCTATTCAAATAAATAATAAATCATATTTATCCAAACGGAATACCAATATATATTTTAAACTCAATATTCAAAAATTCGGTTTGAAACGAAATCCAAATATATAGAAATCCCCTTTATATTTATTAAATAAACGCTATCGTTTATTAATGAAATTCCATAGCGACTATTCAGAAATTTTAATTGGACATACGTGAAATCTATAATATGAAATCTCTATTTTTCTCTTTCATTAGAAAAATATAATCAAAATGTTTAAAAATTTCTAGTTTCACAGAATTACGATTTATATCGGATCATGTATATTCAATTAAAGTTCATAGCAAAAATTACGAACTACCGCGGCGTGTCGAGTTCGATTTAAATATATATATTCAGACTCCAATTTAAATAAATAATTTCGATATAAATCCAATTAAAATTCCAATATACTATTTAAAACATATTTATATAATCAAATTTAAGTGGCCGAAAAATCTGGAATGTTACATTCTTCCCCCCTTAAAAGAATTTCATCCCCAAAATTACAGCGTAAGAAGAATACTCCGAACTCAATTATTTTAAAATAATTATTTTTGAATTACCTTCAAACAAATCCAGACTCTTCAGAATTTTCGAAAATTTCGCCAGCACCTCCTCTACATGGCTTGATCATAACAACTACAAACGCCACTACGGGCCTCAACTTTTCCAAAATAAAACCAAAAGCCAAATTGCTAACCCAGCTCAGGGTATAAAATCAATCACTCTAATCGATATATTAAGGTTTACCTATTTGTCGGGCAACTCAATTCCAATTTCGCAGCAAATCAACTAACTTCTCTTCGTTTCCCTATATGTACTTCAAACCTGTGTAATAAATCAATTTCCATTGCCTTCCAACATCTGCACTGAACTCACTTACAATGCAAGTAACAATCCAGGGTTTAACAATTCTGCTCATTTCATAACCGATTTTATTCCTAATTTATTACACTGGGATTTTGTTTTCAATTCATTCAACTCCTTATCAACTCGTAATTGAATTTAATTTATCCAACTATTATCCAATAAATCAAACAATACATAATTAAACATATATATTTATACAATATTTACTGGTCTGCATTCACTTTGGTTTAACATACATTAATATCAATCGATGAAGATCCGATTGATTTCTAATATTATCCATTTGATTTTCAAATCCTAATTTATTTGCTTTCATTTTCATTTAGATTCCATCTTAAATTAATTCACCTAACCAGGCTAAGTTTCATTTCCATATCCAATTAAATTAACTAATTGATTTCTTCCCAATCAGTTCAATTTTATTCTAAACTTCGACTGAATCAATCAAAACAACTAGACAAACAACAATACTATAATATAGGAAATGATTTCATTTTTCTATAAATATATATTTTGGGCAAAATTATTTCATTTACCCTCTTTATAAAACAATATTGTGTCAATTGCCAGTTCAATATGGTTTTTCTAACCCTTGGACCAATTAATCTGCAATACAAAACATTTTTATATAAAATCTTTAAATACGCTCTTATATATACACTCAGCTCAATCTACGGTGTTACTAACCCCATCTCTGTCGAGTTACGCCATAGAGCCAAGGTTACTACTCAACCTGGCTCTGATACCAAATGTGATGACCAAAATTTCCGGTACCATTTGAGTTGACTAAAAAACATCAGTCCAACCCAAATTGTACTGGAAACCCAGATGTCAATAGAAAGAAGTTAGAGGGTGAGGTAAGAAAGAAAGAAATATTAGAAAAGAAGAAAAAGAATAACACAACAGAATCAGGGTCTCACATCGTAGCGGAACAAAATATGATATATAAATAACTTTATTGAAAGCTTGAAGTAATATACTTACATACATCAGAGTACAACAGACCAATCTGGACAGTTATAACAACCTGTCCTCAAATACAGCACACAGCGGAATACTATTATATGTATATCATACGTTTGAACTCATCCAGCCATTTTGTGGACTTCGCAGCATCCGATAACATAAACCTGTACAACCCGGTCTAACCCAAGCATTTCAAATACCGGGTCAGTCTGGTGAACCAGAGTGAGAAACCCACTAAGTTTTATAATATCATCCAACTTGATTTTAAAGTTCAAACTCCTTTTGAAAGAAAAAGATAATAGTAAGACTAGCCCATGCATAAACACAGACGGTTTTTACCTTACTATAACCCTAAACAATTTGAAATTGTATATATATTCTGATATTATAATAGTGTCTAAATACAAGTAAATAACAAGCTAGCGGAATGCTTGCATATCACACTCCACCTGCCGATAGTGTATCTCTAGAGGCAAATACACTGGGTTCAACAAGAACGTCTTGCAACCCGGCCACACATGACCGACCACTCATTTCGCTTGAGTGTATCAAATGTATATCACCAACGGTTGGGATCAGCAACCTTTTCCTGAAAAGGGACAGCATCGAAATAGATTATATAAGCAAAAGGGATTTCTCTAGATAGGTGATTATACACCCTAATGGGAGCGACCCACATAGCCATGCTGCCTACCCGATTTTTGTCATTTCCCGGTTGATGAGGCCTGAAGCTACTTTTATCTTCTAGACAGCACACCACCATTTACTTTGAACGCTACATCGTCAAACCCGTCAAATCAATAATTTATTTCCTAAAAATATTATGGGCATAAGAGCTAAGAGAAATGAATTCCTCCGCCAACAGACAAAATACCTTTAAGGGATCAACCTTACGTGGTTTGCTAGGCATACTCTGTCAGACATTCGTCCATACAAATTGTCCTGGGACTGGACAAACCGAAGCGACCCTCCTACCGCATCCTTACGGATCAGTAGCAAGTAGTCCTTGCAAACCCGCAAAATCCCACTCACGATGGAATCAGGTCAAAGTACCTCTAGTTGCAATCCAGAGAATATTCGATAAGTAGTCCTTCCGCTTATGAAGATCCATGGTCTTCAATTTGTTCCATCTTGATCAGCTTCTGAACATCTTCAACGTTTACGTGTAACAACCCGTATTTTTAATAACATGTTATAATGTAAATCAAGGAAGAATTAAATTCTAAATTCTGAATCAAGGGAAACGGGCTGTGCCATTGCGTTCGTCTCGGAAAAATACGCGAAATAGAGTCCGAGTTTTCGAAAAACGGAGCGCGTATGAACAAGTTATGGCCCAATGAAGTTTTCAAAAAATTCGAAGCCCTAAAACAGTTCAAATTCAAATTCAGATTCGAATTTCAGCCAAAACAGGATAGGCGGGGATTTTCCCACCCCGGGTAGGGTCGACACAGGGGTCGACACCAGTGTCGACCCCCCCCCAATGGGTCGACACCCATGTCGACCCAGGGGTCGACCCCCCCTAGGTCGGACCAGTTTTTCTGGTGCAATATTTGTGACATATGAGTCTTGCTCTGGAAGTTTCTGACGGGATTTGACGGACCTGATGTGTTTTAGGGTTAATCCTATGGTCTAAACTAACCTAATCACCTATAAAAAGACCCCTAGACCTAGCCTAAACCCTCATTAATCATTCCTACAACTAAACTATGCCAAAATATTTCTCAATCATGGCCTCCACCTTCTTCATGAGAGCATGAGTGTCTCAAATCAATCTATGTCATAAAGGAGCCATCTTTCTTAAGTAAAAGAGCCATCTTTCTTTGTCATTGGAGTTATTACTTCTTGTTTCAAGGCGTTGAAGTGGAGCTTATTGTTTTCTTTGTGGATTTTGCTTGTGGCTTCGTCTCAATCTTTATATATATTGATCTAGATCGCATAACCGCTCATTGTAAGCCCTATACTACACTTAGATTCTAACTATGAAGTTAAATGTGATGTATTGCAAGTTGAGTTTGGGCCTAAGTATGATATATGCTTTGATGATATCATGTTATGCATGTTTGTAAACCTATCACCTTGACCTTGTGGGCTAAAAGCTATTAGCTTTATGTTGAAATGTTGCACTATACAACATGAGAACTCTCATAACCTTTATGATAACTTGCATATAATGTTATATGCGAACTTCTAGGCACCATCCTATGTCATTTATGATCATGTTTCACCTATTTTCTTAAGTTGATACCCATGATGTAATATGCAAGCTTATGAACATATTTATGCCTCATATGCCACCATGTTTAACTTGTGGCCAACCTTATTACCTTATGCCCTTTTTGTCATGCTTTTGTCAAGTTCCCTCCTTTGATCTATGTTATGTTATGCGAAACGTACATGCGATGGGAATGCGTTGGGTTGGGTAATATTAATGACATGGAACATGATTTTAAAATATGACATGAACATTGACTTGTGATTAAATTTGTAAACATAATGATGGACATGACACTTAGAAAATATGAGTGTGGCCAACTCGAGGTTGGGTTGAGTTTGTAGCATAAATCTACCCGGAACCGACCGGCTTAACTAGTGGCTACAAGCAATAGGACCCAATGTGAGTAGTTGGTCATGTCGCACTTGAAATCCGAGGTTAGACCAAGTTGTGGTGTAAAGCTACCCGGACCCGCCCAGCTTAACTAGTAACCACAACAAGGTCTAATGTGAGAGGTTGGGTGCATTAAATTAATTAATGCCACATGGTAGGGTTAAGTCATGGGCCACTTGAATACTTAACCAATTAAACATGATGGGTTGACGCGGTTAAGTCATGAACCTTGGGTACATTAACCAACTTGATACTTGATTGGGTAGGGTTAACCACATTTAACCCGCTAGAAACCCTAGTTACGTGGTCCTTTTCACCAGTAACCCTCTTGATTGTATCATGATACCCTAGGGACTAGGCTAGGGTGGGGCACGATTACTGGGTTGACATGTAAGCGACCAAAACGACGGCTGAGTAGGTGCGCCAGTGTAGGTTCAGGCGGACCATGGTCGTGCACATGGTCCGGAGTTGAAAAAGCAGACACGGGCACCCGTAGGTGTAGACTGTGCGTGCTCGATTTGTGTCCGTGGTTGGCACCCTAGGGCTTGATACACCCTAGGGCGGACCTAGCACAGTTTGACTACACTTCGTGATTGGGCCGTATGACACCGACACTTGACGAGTTAGGCTTTTAGGGAGCCGATCGACTAGACCGAGTAGTTGGACCTCGATTTAGGTCATTTCATGATGTGGGCCAGCTTTGGGCCAAGGGATCATTCCTTGATTATACTTGACATGGATTGGAATACTAGTACACTCCCGGTGCAACTTAACCTTGTATATGCGATGCCACACTTGATCTATCTTGTTAACTTTTCACCATGCCAGTTATCACCCTACATCTCATCTATGTTTTACATGTTCAGTTAACTTTATTAGTTTTTATACTAATAGTAGATAGGACTTACTAGTCTTTTTTATTGACCTGTTTTCTTTCGCCTCTTTTCTTCCGTTCCCCCCCCCAAGGTTTGCAGGGTGGGAACACTGTTACCTAGCTGGATCTTTTGCTGCTTTTCTGGATAGCTCACATATGGTTTGAGCATGATATGGCCTTATGCTACTTTGGGGATAGTTACTTTATGTTTATTTTTCAGTTTTCAGTTTATGTTCTAGACTTTGTTTTATGGGAAAATAATGAACAAGTACTTTGATGTAACTTGACTATGGTTTTGAAATGCTAGTTTTATCCGCTGCTTTATTTACTCTGTTTTTACTTACATGTTCTGTCTTGTGATATCTACATGCATGTTTACCTTGTTTAACGCCCCTCCAAAGCTAGTGTCCTTGCAAGAGTGGCATTGGCGGAGGTGGGGTGTTACATTTGGTATCAGAGCCAGGTTTACAAGATTTGAGCAAAAGTGTTTTTAAAACTTACCTTTTGAAAAACTATTTTCAAAACCAATTAAGTATTTTCCAAGAAAAGTCTAGTTATTTGAAAAGGCTATTCCCCAAAAGCCATTAGCACTATCCTTCGTTTCCTTGTTCTAAATCTATCTTTTCCTTTTACAGTATGGCCGATCTTAACCTTCCCGAGGGAGTGACCATTCCCGGATGGTTCCGAAGGTACTTGGAAGCTAGGGCCAACAATGTGGTCCCAGCAACCACCCCCACCGTAACTGAGGTTCCTCCTCCTCCTCAGAATCCACAAGCAGATTTCGCTAAGATTTGCAAAGACTTTAAGGCGATGGGTGGCAAGAATTTCATTGGGACGGAGACTTTTGTGGAGCCACGAAATTGGTTGAAAGAAACTGAGGATCTTTTCGCTATCTTTGATGTGGAAGACCATAGAAGGGTTTTATTAGCAGCATGGCTATTAAAAGAAGAAGCTGCTTATTGGTGGGAGGTCACCAATGCTACGAGGCCTATAGAGACTTGGGCCGACTTTAGGACAAGATTTGGGCTTAAGTTTCTATCATCAGTTGAGGCAAATCTGCAATTGGAGAATTTTATATCTTTGAAGCAAGGGGACATGACGGTGAGGGAGTATGTGAATAAGTTTAACTAGCTTGCTCGATTCGGTTTGGACATGGTTAACACTACCCAGAAGAAGGCTTTACGCTTTGCACGAGGGTTGAATGAGACATTACATGGTTTAGCCCTATCTCATATACCCATGGGGGCCACTTTCGAAGGTCTAGTAGACATGGCATTGCTTCAAGGAGACGATAAGAATGGCAAGAAGGAAGTCAAGGCTAATGACACTCAAGCCAAGAAGACAGACTCCAAGTGGGGAGGAAATCAGAGCAATCAGAGCAATCAAAACAACAAGAACAATAAGGGCAACAAGGCCAAGGCAAAGGACCCAAGAAAATGCAACTTCTGTGGGATTGTTGGGCACATAGCCAAGGATTGCATAAATAAGAAGAGGAAGCGGGGCGAATGCTTTCATTGTGGAGAGACTGGACACTTTAGCAAGGATTGCCCCAAGAAGCAAGGACAAGGGCAAGGGCAGAATCAGCGTGCAGGACCTTCTGGAGGGCAAGTGCATGCTCTCAACACTGCTCCAGTTCAGGACCGAGGTAGTATTTCTATAGAAAGCCTTGTTTATATTTCTGATTATCCTGTTCGCACCTTATTTGATTCTGGCGCATCGCATAGTTTTATTTCTTCTGACATTGTTGAAAGTTTGCACCTAAGTACTAGTTTATTTGAGGATCCCGTTTGTGTTTCAAATCCAATTGGGGTTTCCGCCCATCTATCTATGATTTGTGTGGGTTTGAAGATTTCTATCTTGACCATAGAATTCACGTGTAATGCTTATGTTCTCGGGTTCACGGGATACGGGTTGATCTTGGGCATGGATTGGTTGTCCAGTTATGGAGCCATTCTCGATTGATAGCATAGGGTGGTGAGGCTCATGACTCGCCTCGGTAGTACCCTAGAAATTTCTTGTAACCCTAGAGGTCCCGTCATGTTATGTTATCTTGAATCTCTTGACTCGTCCATCGATGATCTGCAATCTGTAAGGGTGGTCCGAGACTATCCTGATGTCTTTGAAGAAGTTAAGGGGTTACCCCTTAAACGAGAGATAGATTTCCGCATTTGTCTAGTCGACAATGCCAAGCCGGTTTCATTGCCCGTTAGGTACATGGCCCCACGTGAAAGAAGGGAGCTCAGTAAGCAAATCAAGGAGCTGCTTGAGAAATTTTTTATTAGGCGAAGCATTTCAGAATGGAGTGCTCCGGTGGTATTCGCTACTAAGGCGGATGGTTCGCTTCGTCTATGTGTTGATTATCGAGAAATGAACAAGCTGACAAAGAAGAATAGGCACCCGTTACCGAGGATTGATGATCTCTTTGACCAGCTTGTTGGTGCTTCTGTTTTCTCTCAGCTCGATCTAGCCACCGGATTCCATCAGCTTAGAGTAGCTGAGGATAGTATTGATAAAATGCGTTTAGGACTCCAGATGGATTCTTTGAATGGCTTGTCATGCCATTCGGTTTGACTAATGCACCCGCCTACTTCGTAGATTTGATGAGTAGGGTGTTCAGGGAGTGCCTTAACAAGTTTGTTGTTGTCTTCGTGGATGATATTCTGATCTTCTCAAAGGATGAGGAAGAACATGCCAGACATCTCAAGGAAGTGATGGATACGCTTAGAGCGCATCAGTTAAAAGCCAAGTTCTCCAAATGTCATTTCTGGAGAAGGGAAGTTCGGTTTCTTGGACATATAGTTTCTAAGCAAGGCATAGCGGTGGATCCCGCGAAAGTGGTTGTGGTTCAAGACTGGAAGACTCCTAGGAATGCAACCGAAGTAAGAAGCTTTCTCGGTCTGGCGGGCTACTATAGGAAGTTCATTAGGGACTTCGCTAAGATTTCGGGCCCTCTTACTAAGTTGACGAAGAAGAACTTAGTCTTTGCATGGGAATTAGAGTGTGAGCTTGCTTTTCAAAGGCTCAAGAGAGCCCTTATCACAGCTCCAGTTTTGGCATTACCCGATGGCGGTAAGATGTTTACCGTGTACACAGATGAATGTGGCACGGGGTTAGGTGCTGTTCTAATGCAAGAGGGAAGAGTGATATGTTATGGGGGTAGGCAACTTAAAGTTCATGAGAAGAACTATCCCACTCATGATTTGGAGTTGGCAGCGATCGTCTTTGCACTCAAATCCTGGCGCCACTATCTCCTAGGCGAAAGGTTTGAGTTGTATACTGATCCCAAGTCACTCAAATACCTCTTCTCGCAGAAAGATCTGAATCTAAGGCAGCAAAGGTGAATGGAATTCTTGGCATCATATGACTTCGAGATAGCTTATACCCCTGGCAAGGGTAATGTTGTGGCAGACGCACTAAGCAGAAGGAGGTTGACTTTGAGTCCCTTGTTTATTGAGATGAAGAACTTAGAGTTCTTGGCAACCTTTGATTTCACGACGGCTGTTGAGTCGATGACGGGTTCATTAGCATCCCTTGAGCTTAGACCCACACTTCTTGATCAGGTTGGGGCTTCGCAGAAGGAAGATCCACAGATAGTCGAAGTTATGGACAAGTTGATTCGTGGTGAGACGTCTAGTCACCTTGCTAGATATACTATTGATGACAAGGGTTGGCTAAGGCGTGATGGAAGGCTATGCGTTCCGCAAGTAGGAGACTTGGTGCATAAAGTTCTCGAAGAAGCACATCACTCGAAGATGACCATACATCCTGGAGGAGATAAGATGTATAGAGATATGAAGCGCATTTTCTTTTGGGCCGGAATGAAGAAAGATGTGGCAGAGTATGTTTCAAAGTGCATGGTGTGCCAACAAGTGAAAGTCGAGTCAAAGAAACCAGGTGGGCTATTACATCCATTAGAGGTCCCGCAATGGAAGTGGGAGAGTATTTCTATGGATTTTGTGGATGGATTGCCTAGGTCAAGGAAAGGAAACACGAGCATATGAGTCATAGTTGACAGACTTACGAAGAGCGCTCACTTCATCCCAGTAAAGAGCAAGAGGACCGCATCATGGCTAACATCTATTTATCTTCAAGAGATAGTGCGGTTGCATGGAGTTCCTTCTAGCATAGTTAGCGATCGTGACCCAATTTTCACTAGCCAGTTCTGGAGTAGTCTGCAAGAAGCGATGGGTACGTGATTGAATCTGAGTACAGCCTATCACCCCCAGACGGATGGCCAAACCGAAAGGGTGAATAGAGTGCTAGAAGATCTTTTGAGGCTTTGTGTTCTTGACTTTGGTGGTACTTGGGAAGACCACCTTCCTTTTGTAGAGTTTGCTTATAATAATAGTTATCAAGCCAGCATAGGGATGGCACCATTTGAAGCTTTGTATGGGAGGCCGTGTAGGTCACCATCTTGTTGGTGGGAGACAACAGATAGGCTTATACTTGGGCCCGATATGATACGGGACACATCCGAGAAAATTGAATTGGTGAGAAGACGGATGAAAGCGGCCCAAGACAGACAGAAATCCTATGCTGACAAGCGAAGGGCAGATTTGGAATTCGAAGTGGGAGACATGGTTTTCGTGAAGGTTTCTCCTTTGCGTAATGTGGTTCGTTTTGGAGCGGTTGGGAAGCTGGCACCAAGGTTCGTAGGACCCTTCCCTATCATAGAGAGAATTGGAAAGATGGCTTATAAGGTGGAATTGCCCGAGAAGCTAGCCGGAGTGCATAATGTCTTTCATGTCTCGCATCTCCGAAAGTGCCTTCATGAGTCCGCTGAAGTAGTTGAACCAAGCATTCTTGAAGACATAGAAGTAGAGAAAGAGGCAACCTTGAGGAGAGCTACAATTCGTATTTTGGGAACAGAGATCAAGAAGTTAAGGAATCGAGAAGTCAAATTGGTGAAAGTTCAATGGAGTGAAGCCGATGAAGATGCAACTTGGGAAACCGAGGAGAAGATGCGTGGGCTTTATCCATTCCTTTTTGAGGGTACATTCTCAATCTCCTTTCCTAATTAGCATATCTTCTTGATATCTATGTTTATCCTGCTTATCTTGTTATCTCGTTAACCTTGTCATAAGAACCTTAGGTAGAAACCCTTTGGATGAAACATGTATTTGAAACATGTTATGCTTGATGGTTGTAAGTGGTTGCAAGTGTTTGCAAGTGGATACTCGTGGATGCATGATACACATTAGGCACTAAGATCGGCTCACACACTTTCATGTTGCATATGCATGAGTGCTTATACTTATTCATGGATGAAACTTGTTGTGCTATC
Source organism: Allium sativum (assembly GCA_030737875.1). Taxonomy (NCBI): domain Eukaryota; kingdom Viridiplantae; phylum Streptophyta; class Magnoliopsida; order Asparagales; family Amaryllidaceae; genus Allium; species Allium sativum. Next base: position 264,891,023 of record CM060913.1, read on the forward strand.
ACGTGGATGTTGCATATGAATGAATGTTATGTGCACTCATGTAGAGATTATAAATTATGTTAGGAATTTGCATACATATGGACTCATTTCACTAATATACTTTGCATTAAGAGGGTTTACTGAATCAGTAACCGCCTGATTTTTGCATTAGATAAATACATATACACACACCTTTTGCATATGTTCATACAGCATTTAGAATCTTTTTAAGGACAATGGTTACTTGTGAATGATGTTTTGAGTAGATGGATGATGGATGGTAGGATACGTTCTTCCTAACTTGGAGATTTCGGGGACGAAATCCTTTAAGGAGGGGAGAATGTAACAACCCGTATTTTTAATAACATGTTATAATGTAAACCAAGGCAGAATTAAATTCTAAAATCTGAATCAAGGTAAACGGGCTGTGCCATTGCGTTCGTCTCGGAAAAATACGCGAAATAGAGTCCGAGTTTTCGAAAAACGGAGTCTGTATGACCAAGTTATGGCCCAATGAAGTTTTCAGAAAATTCCAAGCCCGAAAATAGTTCAAATTCAAATTCAGATTCGAATTTCAGCCAAAACGGGATAGGCGGGAATTTTCCCGCCCCAGGTAGGGTCGATACAGGGGTCGACACCAGTGTCGACCCCCCCCAATGGGTCGACACCCATGTCGACCCAGGGGTCGACCCCCCCGGTTGGACCAGTTTTTCTGGTGCACCATTTGTGACATATGAGTCTTGCTCTGGAAGTTTCTGACGGGATTTGACGGACCTGATGTGTTTTAGGGTTAATCCTATGGTCTAAACTAACCTAATCACCTATAAAAAGACCCCTAGACCTAGCCTAAACCCTCATTAATCATTCCTACAACTAAACTATGCCAAAATATTTCTCAATCATGTCCTCCACCTTCTTCATGAGAGCATGAGTGTCTCAAATCAATCTATGTCATAAAGGAGCCATCTTTCTTAAGTAAAAGAGCCATCTTTCTTTGTCATTGGAGTTATTACTTCTTGTTTCAAGGCGTTGAAGTGGAGCTTATTGTTTTCTTTGCGGATTTTGCTTGTGGCTTCGTCTCAATCTTTATATATATTGATCTAGATCGCATAACCGCTCATTGTAAGCCCTATACTACTCTTAGATTCTAACTATGAAGTTAAATGTGATATGTTGCAAGTTGAGTTTGGGCCTAAGTATGATATATGCTTTGATCATATCATGTTATGCATGTTTGTAAACCTATCACCTTGACCTTGTGGGCTAAAAGCTATAAGCTTTATGTTGAAATGTTGCATTATACAACATGAGAACTCTCATAACCTTTATGATAACTTGCATATAATGTTATATGCGAACTTCTAGCCACCATCCTATGTCATTTATGATCATGTTTCACCTATTTGCTTAAGTTGATGTCCATGATGTAATATGCAAGCTTATGAACATATTTATGCCTCATATGCCACCATGTTTAACTTGTGGCCAACCTTATTACCTTATGCCCTTTTTGTCATGCTTTTGTCAAGTTCCCTCCTTTGATCTATGTTATGTTATGCGAAACGTACATGCGATGGGAATGCGTTGGGTTGGGTAATATTAATGACATGGAACATGATTTTAAAATATGACATGAACAATGACTTGTGATTAAATTTGTAAACATAATGATGGACATGACACTTAGAAAATATGAGTGTGGCCAACTCGAGGTTGGGTTGAGTTTGTAGCATAAATCTACCCGGAACCGACCGGCTTAACTAGTGGCTACAAGCAATAGGACTCAATGTGAGTAGTTGGTCATGTCGCACTTGAAATCCGAGGTTAGACCAAGTTGTGGTGTAAAGCTACCCGGACCCGCCCGGCTTAACTAGTAACCACAACAAGGTCTAATGTGAGAGGTTGGGTGCATTAAATTAATTAATGCCATATGGTAGGGTTAAGTCATGGGCCACTTGAATACTTAACCAATTAAACATGATGGGTTGACGCGGTTAAGTCATGAACCTTGGGTACACTTAACCAACTTGATACTTGATTGGGTAGGGTTAACCACATTTAACCCGCTAGAAACCCTAGTTATGTGGTCCTTTTCACCAGTAACCCTCTTGATTGTATCATGATACCCTAGGGACTAGGCTAGGGTGGGGCACGATTACTGGGTTGACATGTAAGCGACCAAAACGACGGCTGAGTAGGTGCGCCAGTGTAGGTTCAGGCGGACCATGGTCGTGCACATGGTCCGGAGTTGAAAAAGCAGACACGGGCACCCGTAGGTTTAGACTGTGCGTGCTCGATTTGTGTCCGTGGTTGGCACCCTAGGGCTTGATACACCCTAGGGTGGACCTAGCACAGTTTGACTACACTTCGTGATTGGGCCGTATGACACCGACACTTGACGAGTTAGGCTTTTAGGAAGCCGATCGACTAGACCGAGTAGTTGGACCTCGATTTAGGTCATTTCATGATGTGGGCCAGCTTTGGGCCAAGGGATCATTCCTTGATTATACTTGACATGGATTGGAATACTAGTACACTCCCGGTGCAACTTAACCTTGTATATGCGATGCCACACTTGATCTATCTTGTTAACTTTTCACCATGCCAGTTATCACCCTACATCTCATCTATGTTTTACATGTTCAGTTAACTTTATTAGTTTTTATACTAATAGTAGATAGGACTTACCAGTCTTTTTGACTGACCCATTTTCTTTCGCCTCTTTTCTTCCATTCCCCCTCCCCCCCCCCCAGGTTTGCAGGGTGGGAACACTGTTACCTAGCTGGATCTTTTGCTGCTTTTCTGGATAGCTCACGTATGGTTTGAGCATGCTATGGCCTTATGCTACTTTGGGGATAGTTACTTTATGTTTCTTTTTCAGTTTTCAGTTTATGTTCTAGACTTTGTTTTATGGGAAAATAATGAACAAGTACTTTGATGTAACTTGACTATGGTTTTGAAATGCTAGTTTTATCCGCTGCTTTATTTACTCTGTTTTTACTTACATGTTCTTTCTTGTGATATCTACATGCATGTTTACCTTGTTTAACGCCCCTCCAAAGCTAGTGTCCTTGCAAGAGTGGCATTGGCGGAGGTGGGGTGTTACATTACGTATATGTTGGACGGAAGGGTTTTCGAATATAAATTCGATCCTAGTCTTTCTGTATCAACAATCGACTTGGCCAGATTTTGATAGTTGGTGATTTAACTATCAAAATAAACAATCATCAGATAGATTAAACAATTCATATATTATGAAAGTAAGAAATATATTGAGGAATCCGGTTGGATTCCTCCAACCTGTCTGTCCCTACATCAGAATGGGTTACCTTAAATTCAATATGACGATTTATTTATTCATCAGGGTAAACAGAAATAAACAGTTCGACTGATAACTTTCAACAAACAATTAATAACATTCAATTAAGCATTCATTTATTTATTTAATACGTTTATATTATTATAAATGTAACCAGCAAGGTAAGTTACCTTGTTCGGAATCTAATCGTTAAAATAACGATTCAATTCGGTTAAACTAAACAACCGCTTAATTTAATCCATGAATATTAAATAATATTCAGCACACATGCAAACAATCATCAGTCATCATCCATTAGCAAATATTACACACAAAATAAAAACCTGGTTTATATAAATATAAACGGGGTAAACTGAGTGAGCTGAACTCACCTTGATTCCATTCGTTGTCAAAACAGATTATTTCACATGCTTTCAATCGCATTCGACTCAGTCTGCTTCAATTCCATAATATCCTGTCCGTTGATATGGTTTTAACGTTCCTCGTTTTGTTCGATTCTGTCACTGTATGATACGGTTATAAATTTAATATGTTATTTACCTGTTTAAAATAATATTATTAAAAACCTAAATAATAAATTATTTATTACTAAGTAATGTTATAAATAACCTGGCTTAGGTATATTTAAACTCTATTAGGCACGTTCCACTTAAGCTAGTCATATTTAGTATCGGTCACGTTGAAATGGACTGGGCATATACACGTTATTGTATGCTATTTATTTCATTAGTCATGGACCAACAGTAAAAATTGGACACGGTAAACACTTGTATAACTAACGTATATTATATGTGCTGAGCACAAATCTGGACCGCACTAATACACTCATTATGCATGTATATAAAAAGAAAAAGAGAAAAAACTCGAGCCCACGTTTACAACTGATTAGGCGTGTTTAATCAAAGATTAGACAAGCTGAAGGGAATTAGGCTTATATAACTTCCTCCCCTATTACAGTATAGTTTTCAAGTATTGGTTTAGCCATATAAATGAGTTGATTAGGCAGACTTTCCATTTAGGCATGTTTAGCGTAATTAGACTAGGCATCAGTAAAGTGGACTGATTCGGCATATTATTAGTTAAACGGGCCACGTTATATAAAAGTTGATTAGGAAGAAATGAAAACAGTTTTGACATATTTACCATCTAATTAATATTTTATAAATATGTTACCTATATACTAATGTATCAGTGGCCACGTCACCTTCAAGTATCCCTTCCCACTCGCCACTATTCACTCTTCTTCTCCACTTCAGTTCGAAGTCAGCCGCTCTTTTCCTTGACACTAAAAACATGTCTCAAACTTTCCCCATTAACGTTACATACTCCCCCATGCATTTCACCCCTGCCACATCAAAGTATCCGCCACTTCCTATATCACCAACCTCCTCTTCACTTCCTATATCATCAAAGTATCCGCACAGCCCATTCTTCCTCAAACTTGCTTTCTCTACTACAGTTTCCTTCTCTTATACAAGCTTTCCCCTCCCAAACCTTGTTGCGCCACGTTCAAACTTTCCAACCACTTGACGATCACTGTACATCAGCAATGCCTCTTCACTGGTCACCGCCAGTTGCGGTTCTAATATTCACCACTTCGCAAGCGACCAGGTTCGAATGGAAACCTACAGCTTCCTATACTTCATTCACACCATTTTGCGTGCCATTCCCACGTGAGAACTCATCTACTGAAACTCCTCTCGTACATTGGTTCTTCTTGTTTCACCATTTTATCCCACACGCGGGGGCCCCCACCATGCCATCACCATGAACGAGCCCCACCCATGTTATGGCATGCTCCTCTCACGATCCACTCACGCATGCCCACAACTTCTACTGCTTGAGTTCAACAGTCCCCTCCTACTATTGTTTCACGGCATCCCTCCAGTGTAACTTCGCTCACCATTTCTTCGAACAGCTTCTCATACTTTCATGACCCGAACCCCATGCCAAAACAAAACACCCCACCGTTCTCTCCATTGTTGTTTGTCGTGTACTAGTTCTCAATTGATATCAGTAGCTTAGAAAGGTTAAGTTTTCGGTGAAAAGAGGTACTTGTTTCTGTTTCATGAGCTGGGAAAAACGAAGCAGCCGCGTTGACTATTTATAGAAAAATATGAGCGAATAGATAAGAACGAAGTCACTCAATCGGTACATCATATGCTGTATGGTAGCTGAACGAAATGTTGGGTTTGCAGAAGAAAAACATGGGTTGATTTTGGTAAAAGCCTACGTCTCCGACTTAGCTTAGGCGTTGAAAGAAAACTGAGTTTTCTTTTTTAGTAAGCTTCATTTATTGAATAGGGTAGGTCTAGTAGCTAAAAAGAAAAGGATGGTTTGCATTGTTGTTTCTTTTCATACATATGGTCTTCACGTTTTCATTTTTGACAGCTTGTATTGACTTGCTTTGTTTTTTAGAGTGGGTTTTTCAGTTTCCGTGCTGTTGAAATTTTTCGAAGCCATTGTATATATAGAAGGAAGTATGGTTGGATAAGCTTAAAGTTACATCAACAAACAGGGCGTAGCATGCACCTTGGTGTATAGAAATAGGGTAGGATAAAGGTTCTTTTCCATTTAGGTGATAAATCTATGTAGCTAGGCAGGATGAAAAGAAATGTCACAACATACGTACGTTTTATACAACGTAGGATACGCATGTTTTATACATTTTTTTTTCTTGTTTGATGAAGCTTAACAATGAAGATACAAGTATATATTTTTATATTTAAATCGCTTACGGTGTAAGCTATTATATTATCTTCTTTGCGATTATTAATTGCACCACCTTTTACGTTAACCGTTAAATTCACACTGACATGCACGATTTCTAAACACAATGAAAATAGACGTACCGCTACGTCTTCACGTTCCGGTCCCCATAAAACTAATTTTGTTGAAAACAGAGTCCGTTTGCACAACGGTTATATTTTAATTTATCAATACACCCTTAAATTTCGTCTACCGACAAAATAACTCCGATTGGCTCCAAACTAGAAATATAGCAATAATTAGCTATACGAATTCCAATTAAACTCATTTCGTCAAAAACAGAGGTCGTTTGATAAGAAAACTATTTTTAAGGCCTGAAATATCGATAAAATATATTTAAATTCAAAACAAATCCTATTCAAATAAATAATAAATCATATTTATCCAAACGGAATACCAATATATATTTTAAACTCAATATTCAAAAATTCGGTTTGAAACGAAATCCAAATATATAGAAATCCCCTTTATATTTATTAAATAAACGCTATCGTTTATTAATGAAATTCCATAGCGACTATTCAGAAATTTTAATTGGACATACGTGAAATCTATAATATGAAATCTCTATTTTTCTCTTTCATTAGAAAAATATAATCAAAATGTTTAAAAATTTCTAGTTTCACAGAATTACGATTTATATCGGATCATGTATATTCAATTAAAGTTCATAGCAAAAATTACGAACTACCGCGGCGTGTCGAGTTCGATTTAAATATATATATTCAGACTCCAATTTAAATAAATAATTTCGATATAAATCCAATTAAAATTCCAATATACTATTTAAAACATATTTATATAATCAAATTTAAGTGGCCGAAAAATCTGGAATGTTACATTCTTCCCCCCTTAAAAGAATTTCATCCCCAAAATTACAGCGTAAGAAGAATACTCCGAACTCAATTATTTTAAAATAATTATTTTTGAATTACCTTCAAACAAATCCAGACTCTTCAGAATTTTCGAAAATTTCGCCAGCACCTCCTCTACATGGCTTGTTCATAACAACTACAAACGCCACTACGGGCCTCAACTTTTCCAAAATAAAACCAAAAGCCAAATTGCTAACCCAGCTCAGGGTATAAAATCAATCACTCTAATCGATATATTAAGGTTTACCTATTTGTCGGGCAACTCAATTCCAATTTCGCAGCAAATCAACTAACTTCTCTTCGTTTCCCTATATGTACTTCAAACCTGTGTAATAAATCAATTTCCATTGCCTTCCAACATCTGCACTGAACTCACTTACAATGCAAGTAACAATCCAGGGTTTAACAATTCTGCTCATTTCATAACCGATTTTATTCCTAATTTATTACACTGGGATTTTGTTTTCAATTCATTCAACTCCTTATCAACTCGTAATTGAATTTAATTTATCCAACTATTATCCAATAAATCAAACAATACATAATTAAACATATATATTTATACAATATTTACTGGTCTGCATTCACTTTGGTTTAACATACATTAATATCAATCGATGAAGATCCGATTGATTTCTAATATTATCCATTTGATTTTCAAATCCTAATTTATTTGCTTTCATTTTCATTTAGATTCCATCTTAAATTAATTCACCTAACCAGGCTAAGTTTCATTTCCATATCCAATTAAATTAACTAATTGATTTCTTCCCAATCAGTTCAATTTTATTCTAAACTTCGACTGAATCAATCAAAACAACTAGACAAACAACAATACTATAATATAGGAAATGATTTCATTTTTCTATAAATATATATTTTGGGCAAAATTATTTCATTTACCCTCTTTATAAAACAATATTGTGTCAATTGCCAGTTCAATATGGTTTTTCTAACCCTTGGACCAATTAATCTGCAATACAAAACATTTTTATATAAAATCTTTAAATACGCTCTTATATATACACTCAGCTCAATCTACGGTGTTACTAACCCCATCTCTGTCGAGTTACGCCATAGAGCCAAGGTTACTACTCAACCTGGCTCTGATACCAAATGTGATGACCAAAATTTCCGGTACCATTTGAGTTGACTAAAAAACATCAGTCCAACCCAAATTGTACTGGAAACCCAGATGTCAATAGAAAGAAGTTAGAGGGTGAGGTAAGAAAGAAAGAAATATTAGAAAAGAAGAAAAAGAATAACACAACAGAATCAGGGTCTCACATCGTAGCGGAACAAAATATGATATATAAATAACTTTATTGAAAGCTTGAAGTAATATACTTACATACATCAGAGTACAACAGACCAATCTGGACAGTTATAACAACCTGTCCTCAAATACAGCACACAGCGGAATACTATTATATGTATATCATACGTTTGAACTCATCCAGCCATTTTGTGGACTTCGCAGCATCCGATAACATAAACCTGTACAACCCGGTCTAACCCAAGCATTTCAAATACCGGGTCAGTCTGGTGAACCAGAGTGAGAAACCCACTAAGTTTTATAATATCATCCAACTTGATTTTAAAGTTCAAACTCCTTTTGAAAGAAAAAGATAATAGTAAGACTAGCCCATGCATAAACACAGACGGTTTTTACCTTACTATAACCCTAAACAATTTGAAATTGTATATATATTCTGATATTATAATAGTGTCTAAATACAAGTAAATAACAAGCTAGCGGAATGCTTGCATATCACACTCCACCTGCCGATAGTGTATCTCTAGAGGCAAATACACTGGGTTCAACAAGAACGTCTTGCAACCCGGCCACACATGACCGACCACTCATTTCGCTTGAGTGTATCAAATGTATATCACCAACGGTTGGGATCAGCAACCTTTTCCTGAAAAGGGACAGCATCGAAATAGATTATATAAGCAAAAGGGATTTCTCTAGATAGGTGATTATACACCCTAATGGGAGCGACCCACATAGCCATGCTGCCTACCCGATTTTTGTCATTTCCCGGTTGATGAGGCCTGAAGCTACTTTTATCTTCTAGACAGCACACCACCATTTACTTTGAACGCTACATCGTCAAACCCGTCAAATCAATAATTTATTTCCTAAAAATATTATGGGCATAAGAGCTAAGAGAAATGAATTCCTCCGCCAACAGACAAAATACCTTTAAGGGATCAACCTTACGTGGTTTGCTAGGCATACTCTGTCAGACATTCGTCCATACAAATTGTCCTGGGACTGGACAAACCGAAGCGACCCTCCTACCGCATCCTTACGGATCAGTAGCAAGTAGTCCTTACAAACCCGCAAAATCCCACTCACGATGGAATCAGGTCAAAGTACCTCTAGTTGCAATCCAGAGAATATTCGATAAGTAGTCCTTCCGCTTATGAAGATCCATGGTCTTCAATTTGTTCCATCTTGATCAGCTTCTGAACATCTTCAACGTTTACGTGTAACAACCCGTATTTTTAATAACATGTTATAATGTAAATCAAGGAAGAATTAAATTCTAAATTCTGAATCAAGGGAAACGGGCTGTGCCATTGCGTTCGTCTCGGAAAAATACGCGAAATAGAGTCCGAGTTTTCGAAAAACGGAGCGCGTATGAACAAGTTATGGCCCAATGAAGTTTTCAAAAAATTCGAAGCCCTAAAACAGTTCAAATTCAAATTCAGATTCGAATTTCAGCCAAAACAGGATAGGCGGGAATTTTCCCACCCCGGGTAGGGTCGACACAGGGGTCGACACCAGTGTCGACCCCCCCCCAATGGGTCGACACCCATGTCGACCCAGGGGTCGACCCCCCCCCCTAGGTCGGACCAGTTTTTCTGGTGCAATATTTGTGACATATGAGTCTTGCTCTGGAAGTTTCTGACGGGATTTGACGGACCTGATGTGTTTTAGGGTTAATCCTATGGTCTAAACTAACCTAATCACCTATAAAAAGACCCCTAGACCTAGCCTAAACCCTCATTAATCATTCCTACAACTAAACTATGCCAAAATATTTCTCAATCATGGCCTCCACCTTCTTCATGAGAGCATGAGTGTCTCAAATCAATCTATGTCATAAAGGAGCCATCTTTCTTAAGTAAAAGAGCCATCTTTCTTTGTCATTGGAGTTATTACTTCTTGTTTCAAGGCGTTGAAGTGGAGCTTATTGTTTTCTTTGTGGATTTTGCTTGTGGCTTCGTCTCAATCTTTATATATATTGATCTAGATCGCATAACCGCTCATTGTAAGCCCTATACTACACTTAGATTCTAACTATGAAGTTAAATGTGATGTATTGCAAGTTGAGTTTGGGCCTAAGTATGATATATGCTTTGATGATATCATGTTATGCATGTTTGTAAACCTATCACCTTGACCTTGTGGGCTAAAAGCTATTAGCTTTATGTTGAAATGTTGCACTATACAACATGAGAACTCTCATAACCTTTATGATAACTTGCATATAATGTTATATGCGAACTTCTAGGCACCATCCTATGTCATTTATGATCATGTTTCACCTATTTTCTTAAGTTGATACCCATGATGTAATATGCAAGCTTATGAACATATTTATGCCTCATATGCCACCATGTTTAACTTGTGGCCAACCTTATTACCTTATGCCCTTTTTGTCATGCTTTTGTCAAGTTCCCTCCTTTGATCTATGTTATGTTATGCGAAACGTACATGCGATGGGAATGCGTTGGGTTGGGTAATATTAATGACATGGAACATGATTTTAAAATATGACATGAACATTGACTTGTGATTAAATTTGTAAACATAATGATGGACATGACACTTAGAAAATATGAGTGTGGCCAACTCGAGGTTGGGTTGAGTTTGTAGCATAAATCTACCCGGAACCGACCGGCTTAACTAGTGGCTACAAGCAATAGGACCCAATGTGAGTAGTTGGTCATGTCGCACTTGAAATCCGAGGTTAGACCAAGTTGTGGTGTAAAGCTACCCGGACCCGCCCAGCTTAACTAGTAACCACAACAAGGTCTAATGTGAGAGGTTGGGTGCATTAAATTAATTAATGCCACATGGTAGGGTTAAGTCATGGGCCACTTGAATACTTAACCAATTAAACATGATGGGTTGACGCGGTTAAGTCATGAACCTTGGGTACATTAACCAACTTGATACTTGATTGGGTAGGGTTAACCACATTTAACCCGCTAGAAACCCTAGTTACGTGGTCCTTTTCACCAGTAACCCTCTTGATTGTATCATGATACCCTAGGGACTAGGCTAGGGTGGGGCACGATTACTGGGTTGACATGTAAGCGACCAAAACGACGGCTGAGTAGGTGCGCCAGTGTAGGTTCAGGCGGACCATGGTCGTGCACATGGTCCGGAGTTGAAAAAGCAGACACGGGCACCCGTAGGTGTAGACTGTGCGTGCTCGATTTGTGTCCGTGGTTGGCACCTTAGGGCTTGATACACCCTAGGGCGGACCTAGCACAGTTTGACTACACTTCGTGATTGGGCCGTATGACACCGACACTTGACGAGTTAGGCTTTTAGGGAGCCGATCGACTAGACCGAGTAGTTGGACCTCGATTTAGGTCATTTCATGATGTGGGCCAGCTTTGGGCCAAGGGATCATTCCTTGATTATACTTGACATGGATTGGAATACTAGTACACTCCCGGTGCAACTTAACCTTGTATATGCGATGCCACACTTGATCTATCTTGTTAACTTTTCACCATGCCAGTTATCACCCTACATCTCATCTATGTTTTACATGTTCAGTTAACTTTATTAGTTTTTATACTAATAGTAGATAGGACTTACTAGTCTTTTTTATTGACCTGTTTTCTTTCGCCTCTTTTCTTCCGTTCCCCCCCCCCCCCCCCAAGGTTTGCAGGGTGGGAACACTGTTACCTAGCTGGATCTTTTGCTGCTTTTCTGGATAGCTCACATATGGTTTGAGCATGATATGGCCTTATGCTACTTTGGGGATAGTTACTTTATGTTTATTTTTCAGTTTTCAGTTTATGTTCTAGACTTTGTTTTATGGGAAAATAATGAACAAGTACTTTGATGTAACTTGACTATGGTTTTGAAATGCTAGTTTTATCCGCTGCTTTATTTACTCTGTTTTTACTTACATGTTCTGTCTTGTGATATCTACATGCATGTTTACCTTGTTTAACGCCCCTCCAAAGCTAGTGTCCTTGCAAGAGTGGCATTGGCGGAGGTGGGGTGTTACATTTGGTATCAGAGCCAGGTTTACAAGATTTGAGCAAAAGTGTTTTTAAAACTTACCTTTTGAAAAACTATTTTCAAAACCAATTAAGTATTTTCCAAGAAAAGTCTAGTTATTTGAAAAGGCTATTCCCCAAAAGCCATTAGCACTATCCTTCGTTTCCTTGTTCTAAATCTATCTTTTCCTTTTACAGTATGGCCGATCTTAACCTTCCCGAGGGAGTGACCATTCCCGGATGGTTCCGAAGGTACTTGGAAGCTAGGGCCAACAATGTGGTCCCAGCAACCACCCCCACCGTAACTGAGGTTCCTCCTCCTCCTCAGAATCCACAAGCAGATTTCGCTAAGATTTGCAAAGACTTTAAGGCGATGGGTGGCAAGAATTTCATTGGGACGGAGACTTTTGTGGAGCCACGAAATTGGTTGAAAGAAACTGAGGATCTTTTCGCTATCTTTGATGTGGAAGACCATAGAAGGGTTTTATTAGCAGCATGGCTATTAAAAGAAGAAGCTGCTTATTGGTGGGAGGTCACCAATGCTACGAGGCCTATAGAGACTTGGGCCGACTTTAGGACAAGATTTGGGCTTAAGTTTCTATCATCAGTTGAGGCAAATCTGCAATTGGAGAATTTTATATCTTTGAAGCAAGGGGACATGACGGTGAGGGAGTATGTGAATAAGTTTAACTAGCTTGCTCGATTCGGTTTGGACATGGTTAACACTACCCAGAAGAAGGCTTTACGCTTTGCACGAGGGTTGAATGAGACATTACATGGTTTAGCCCTATCTCATATACCCATGGGGGCCACTTTCGAAGGTCTAGTAGACATGGCATTGCTTCAAGGAGACGATAAGAATGGCAAGAAGGAAGTCAAGGCTAATGACACTCAAGCCAAGAAGACAGACTCCAAGTGGGGAGGAAATCAGAGCAATCAGAGCAATCAAAACAACAAGAACAATAAGGGCAACAAGGCCAAGGCAAAGGACCCAAGAAAATGCAACTTCTGTGGGATTGTTGGGCACATAGCCAAGGATTGCATAAATAAGAAGAGGAAGCGGGGCGAATGCTTTCATTGTGGAGAGACTGGACACTTTAGCAAGGATTGCCCCAAGAAGCAAGGACAAGGGCAAGGGCAGAATCAGCGTGCAGGACCTTCTGGAGGGCAAGTGCATGCTCTCAACACTGCTCCAGTTCAGGACCGAGGTAGTATTTCTATAGAAAGCCTTGTTTATATTTCTGATTATCCTGTTCGCACCTTATTTGATTCTGGCGCATCGCATAGTTTTATTTCTTCTGACATTGTTGAAAGTTTGCACCTAAGTACTAGTTTATTTGAGGATCCCGTTTGTGTTTCAAATCCAATTGGGGTTTCCGCCCATCTATCTATGATTTGTGTGGGTTTGAAGATTTCTATCTTGACCATAGAATTCACGTGTAATGCTTATGTTCTCGGGTTCACGGGATACGGGTTGATCTTGGGCATGGATTGGTTGTCCAGTTATGGAGCCATTCTCGATTGATAGCATAGGGTGGTGAGGCTCATGACTCGCCTCGGTAGTACCCTAGAAATTTCTTGTAACCCTAGAGGTCCCGTCATGTTATGTTATCTTGAATCTCTTGACTCGTCCATCGATGATCTGCAATCTGTAAGGGTGGTCCGAGACTATCCTGATGTCTTTGAAGAAGTTAAGGGGTTACCCCTTAAACGAGAGATAGATTTCCGCATTTGTCTAGTCGACAATGCCAAGCCGGTTTCATTGCCCGTTAGGTACATGGCCCCACGTGAAAGAAGGGAGCTCAGTAAGCAAATCAAGGAGCTGCTTGAGAAACTTTTTATTAGGCGAAGCATTTCAGAATGGAGTGCTCCGGTGGTATTCGCTACTAAGGCGGATGGTTCGCTTCGTCTATGAGTTGATTATCGAGAAATGAACAAGCCGACAAAGAAGAATAGGCACCCGTTACCGAGGATTGATGATCTCTTTGACCAGCTTGTTGGTGCTTCTGTTTTCTCTCAGCTCGATCTAGCCACCGGATTCCATCAGCTTAGAGTAGCTGAGGATAGTATTGATAAAATGCGTTTAGGACTCCAGATGGATTCTTTGAATGGCTTGTCATGCCATTCGGTTTGACTAATGCACCCGCCTACTTCGTAGATTTGATGAGTAGGGTGTTCAGAGAGTGCCTTAACAAGTTTGTTGTTGTCTTCGTGGATGATATTCTGATCTTCTCAAAGGATGAGGAAGAACATGCCAGACATCTCAAGGAAGTGATGGATACGCTTAGAGCGCATCAGTTAAAAGCCAAGTTCTCCAAATGTCATTTCTGGAGAAGGGAAGTTCGGTTTCTTGGACATATAGTTTCTAAGCAAGGCATAGCGGTGGATCCCGCGAAAGTGGTTGTGGTTCAAGACTGGAAGACTCCTAGGAATGCAACCGAAGTAAGAAGCTTTCTCGGTCTGGCGGGCTACTATAGGAAGTTCATTAGGGACTTCGCTAAGATTTCGGGCCCTCTTACTAAGTTGACGAAGAAGAACTTAGTCTTTGCATGGGAATTAGAGTGTGAGCTTTCTTTTCAAAGGCTCAAGAGAGCCCTTATCACAGCTCCAGTTTTGGCATTACCCGATGGCGGTAAGATGTTTACCGTGTACACAGATGAATGTGGCACGGGGTTAGGTGTTGTTCTAATGCAAGAGGGAAGAGTGATATGTTATGGGGGTAGGCAACTTAAAGTTCATGAGAAGAACTATCCCACTCATGATTTGGAGTTGGCGGCGATCGTCTTTGCACTCAAATCCTGGCGCCACTATCTCCTAGGCGAAAGGTTTGAGTTGTATACTGATCCCAAGTCACTCAAATACCTCTTCTCGCAGAAAGATCTGAATCTAAGGCAGCAAAGGTGGATGGAATTCTTGGCATCATATGACTTCGAGATAGCTTATACCCCTGGCAAGGGTAATGTTGTGGCAGACGCACTAAGCAGAAGGAGGTTGACTTTGAGTCCCTTGTTTATTGAGATGAAGAACTTAGAGTTCTTGGCAACCTTTGATTTCACGACGGCTGTTGAGTCGATGACGGGTTCATTAGCATCCCTTGAGCTTAGACCCACACTTCTTGATCAGGTTGGGGCTTCGCAGAAGGAAGATCCACAGATAGTCGAAGTTATGGACAAGTTGATTCGTGGTGAGACGTCTAGTCACCTTGCTAGATATACTATTGATGACAAGGGTTGGCTAAGGCGTGATGGAAGGCTATGCGTTCCGCAAGTAGGAGACTTGGTGCATAAAGTTCTCGAAGAAGCACATCACTCGAAGATGACCATACATCCTGGAGGAGATAAGATGTATAGAGATATGAAGCGCATTTTCTTTTGGGCCGGAATGAAGAAAGATGTGGCAGAGTATGTTTCAAAGTGCATGGTGTGCCAACAAGTGAAAGTCGAGTCAAAGAAACCAGGTGGGCTATTACATCCATTAGAGGTCCCGCAATGGAAGTGGGAGAGTATTTCTATGGATTTTGTGGATGGATTGCCTAGGTCAAGGAAAGGAAACACGAGCATATGAGTCATAGTTGACAGACTTACGAAGAGCGCTCACTTCATCCCAGTAAAGAGCAAGAGGACCGCATCATGGCTAACATCTATTTATCTTCAAGAGATAGTGCGGTTGCATGGAGTTCCTTCTAGCATAGTTAGCGATCGTGACCCAATTTTCACTAGCCAGTTCTGGAGTAGTCTGCAAGAAGCGATGGGTACGTGATTGAATCTGAGTACAGCCTATCACCCCCAGACGGATGACCAAACCGAAAGGGTGAATAGAGTGCTAGAAGATTTTTTGAGGCTTTGTGTTCTTGACTTTGGTGGTACTTGGGAAGACCACCTTCCTCTTGTAGAGTTTGCTTATAATAATAGTTATCAAGCCAGCATAGGGATGGCACCATTTGAAGCTTTGTATGGGAGGCCGTGTAGGTCACCATCTTGTTGGTGGGAGACAACAGATAGGCTTATACTTGGGCCCGATATGATACGGGACACATCCGAGAAAATTGAATTGGTGAGAAGACGGATGAAAGCGGCCCAAGACAGACAGAAATCCTATGCTGACAAGCGAAGGGCAGATTTGGAATTCGAAGTGGGAGACATGGTTTTCGTGAAGGTTTCTCCTTTGCGTAATGTGGTTCGTTTTGGAGCGGTTGGGAAGCTGGCACCAAGGTTCGTAGGACCCTTCCCTATCATAGAGAGAATTGGAAAGATGGCTTATAAGGTGGAATTGCCCGAGAAGCTAGCCGGAGTGCATAATGTCTTTCATGTCTCGCATCTCCGAAAGTGCCTTCATGAGTCCGCTGAAGTAGTTGAACCAAGCATTCTTGAAGACATAGAAGTAGAGAAAGAGGCAACCTTGAGGAGAGCTACAATTCGTATTTTGGGAACAGAGATCAAGAAGTTAAGGAATCGAGAAGTCAAATTGGTGAAAGTTCAATGGAGTGAAGCCGATGAAGATGCAACTTGGGAAACCGAGGAGAAGATGCGTGGGCTTTATCCATTCCTTTTTGAGGGTACATTCTCAATCTCCTTTCCTAATTAGCATATCTTCTTGATATCTATGTTTATCCTGCTTATCTTGTTATCTCGTTAACCTTGTCATAAGAACCTTAGGTAGAAACCCTTTGGATGAAACATGTATTTGAAACATGTTATGCTTGATGGTTGTAAGTGGTTGCAAGTGTTTGCAAGTGGATACTCGTGGATGCATGATACACATTAGGCACTAAGATCGGCTCACACACTTTCATGTTGCATATGCATGAGTGCTTATACTTATTCATGGATGAAACTTGTTGTGCTATCACGTGGATGTTGCATATGAATGAATGTTATGTGCACTCATGTAGAGATTATAAATTATGTTAGGAATTTGCATACATATGGACTCATTTCACTAACATACTTTGCATTAAGAGGGTTTACTGAATCAGTAACCGCCTGATTTTTGCATTAGATAAATACATATACACACACCTTTTGCATATGTTCATACAGCATTTAGAATCTTTTTAAGGACAATGGTTACTTGTGAATGATGTTTTGAGTAGATGGATGATGGATGGTAGGATACGTTCTTCCTAACTTGGAGATTTCGGTGACGAAATCCTTTAAGGAGGGGAGAATGTAACAACCCGTATTTTTAATAACATGTTATAATGTAAACCAAGGCAGAATTAAATTCTAAAATCTGAATCAAGGTAAACGGGCTGTGCCATTGCGTTCGTCTCGGAAAAATACGCGAAATAGAGTCCGAGTTTTCGAAAAACGGAGTCTGTATGACCAAGTTATGGCCCAATGAAGTTTTCAGAAAATTCCAAGCCTGAAAACAGTTCAAATTCAAATTCAGATTCGAATTTCAGCAAAAACGGGATAGGCGGGAATTTTCCCGCCCCAGGTAGGGTCGACACAGGGGTCGACACCAGTGTCGACCCCCCCCCCCCAATGGGTCGACACCCATGTCGACCCAGGGGTCGACCCCCCCGGTTGGACCAGTTTTTCTGGTGCACCATTTGTGACATATGAGTCTTGCTCTGGAAGTTTCTGACGGGATTTGACGGACCTGATGTGTTTTAGGGTTAATCCTATGGTCTAAACTAACCTAATCACCTATAAAAAGACCCCTAGACCTAGCCTAAACCCTCATTAATCATTCCTACAACTAAACTATGCCAAAATATTTCTCAATCATGTCCTCCACCTTCTTCATGAGAGCATGAGTGTCTCCAATCAATCTATGTCATAAAGGAGCCATCTTTCTTAAGTAAAAGAGCCATCTTTCTTTGTCATTGGAGTTATTACTTCTTGTTTCAAGGCGTTGAAGTGGAGCTTATTGTTTTCTTTGCGGATTTTGCTTGTGGCTTCGTCTCAATCTTTATATATATTGATCTAGATCGCATAACCGCTCATTGTAAGCCCTATACTACTCTTAGATTCTAACTATGAAGTTAAATGTGATATGTTGCAAGTTGAGTTTGGGCCTAAGTATGATATATGCTTTGATCATATCATGTTATGCATGTTTGTAAACCTATCACCTTGACCTTGTGGGCTAAAAGCTATAAGCTTTATGTTGAAATGTTGCATTATACAACATGAGAACTCTCATAACCTTTATGATAACTTGCATATAATGTTATATGCGAACTTCTAGCCACCATCCTATGTCATTTATGATCATGTTTCACCTATTTGCTTAAGTTGATGCCCATGATGTAATATGCAAGCTTATGAACATATTTATGCCTCATATGCCACCATGTTTAACTTGTGGCCAACCTTATTACCTTATGCCCTTTTTGTCATGCTTTTGTCAAGTTCCCTCCTTTGATCTATGTTATGTTATGCGAAACGTACATGCGATGGGAATGCGTTGGGTTGGGTAATATTAATGACATGGAACATGATTTTAAAATATGACATGAACATTGACTTGTGATTAAATTTGTAAACATAATGATGGACATGACACTTAGAAAATATGAGTGTGGCCAACTCGAGGTTGGGTTGAGTTTGTAGCATAAATCTACCCGGAACCGACCGGCTTAACTAGTGGCTACAAGCAATAGGACCCAATGTGAGTAGTTGGTCATGTCGCACTTGAAATCCGAGGTTAGACCAAGTTGTGGTGTAAAGCTACCCGGACCCGTCCGGCTTAACTAGTAACCACAATAAGGTCTAATGTGAGAGGTTGGGTGCATTAAATTAATTAATGCCATATGGTAGGGTTAAGTCATGGGCCACTTGAATACTTAACCAATTAAACATGATGGGTTGACGCGGTTAAGTCATGAACCTTGGGTACACTTAACCAACTTGATACTTGATTGGGTAGGGTTAACCACATTTAACCCGCTAGAAACCCTAGTTACGTGGTCCTTTTCACCAGTAACCCTCTTGATTGTATCATGATACCCTAGGGACTAGGCTAGGGTGGGGCACGATTACTGGGTTGACATGTAAGCGACCAAAACGACGGCTGAGTAGGTGCGCCAGTGTAGGTTCAGGCGGACCATGGTCGTGCACATGGTCCGGAGTTGAAAAAGCAGACACGGGCACCCGTAGGTTTAGACTGTGCGTGCTCGATTTGTGTCCGTGGTTGGCACCCTAGGGCTTGATACACCCTAGGGTGGACCTAGCACAGTTTGACTACACTTCATGATTGGGCCGTATGACACCGACACTTGACGAGTTAGGCTTTTAGGAAGCCGATCGACTAGACCGAGTAGTTGGACCTCGATTTAGGTCATTTCATGATGTGGCCCAGCTTTGGGCCAAGGGATCATTCCTTGATTATACTTGACATGGATTGGAATACTAGTACACTCCCGGTGCAACTTAACCTTGTATATGCGATGCCACACTTGATCTATCTTGTTAACTTTTCACCATGCCAGTTATCACCCTACATCTCATCTATGTTTTACATGTTCAGTTAACTTTATTAGTTTTTATACTAATAGTAGATAGGACTTACCAGTCTTTTTGACTGACCCATTTTCTTTCGCCTCTTTTCTTCCATTCCCCCCCCCCCCCAGGTTTGCAGGGTGGGAACACTGTTACCTAGCTGGATCTTTTGCTGCTTTTCTGGATAGCTCACGTATGGTTTGAGCATGCTATGGCCTTATGCTACTTTGGGGATAGTTACTTTATGTTTCTTTTTCAGTTTTCAGTTTATGTTCTAGACTTTGTTTTATGGGAAAATAATGAACAAGTACTTTGATGTAACTTGACTATGGTTTTGAAATGCTAGTTTTATCCGCTGCTTTATTTACTCTGTTTTTACTTACATGTTCTGTCTTGTGATATCTACATGCATGTTTACCTTGTTTAACGCCCCTCCAAAGCTAGTGTCCTTGCAAGAGTGGCATTGGCGGAGGTGTGGTGTTACATTACGTATATGTTGGACGGAAGGGTTTTCGAATATAAATTCGATCCTAGTCTTTCTGTATCAACAATCGACTTGGCCAGATTTTGATAGTTGGTGATTTAACTATCAAAATAAACAATCATCAGATAGATTAAACAATTCATATATTATGAAAGTAAGAAATATATTGAGGAATCCGGTTGGATTCCTCCAACCTGTCTGTCCCTACATCAGAATGGGTTACCTTAAATTCAATATGACGATTTATTTATTCATCAGGGTAAACAAAAATAAACAGTTTGACTAATAACAGTCAAAAAACAATTACTAACATTCAATTAAGCATTCAATTATTTATTTAGTACGTTTATATTATTATAAACGTAACCAACAAGGTAAGTTACCTTGTTCGGAATCTAATCGTTAAAATAACGATTTAATTCGATTGAATTAAAAAACCGCTAAATTTAATCCATGAACATTAAATAATATTCAGCACACATGCAAACAGTCATCAGTCATCATCCATTAGCAAACATTGCACAAAAAATAAAAACCGGGGTTATATAAATATAAATGGGTAAACTGAGTGAGTTGAACTCACCTTGATTCCATTTGTTGTCAAAACAGATTATTTCACATGCTTTCAGTTGCATTCGACTCAGTCTGCTTCAATTCCATAATATCCTGTCCGTTGATATGGTTTTAACGTTCCTCGTTTTGTTCGATTCTGTCACTGTATGATACGGTTATAAATTTAATATGTTATTTACCTGTTTAAAATAATATTATTAAAAACCTAAATAATAAATTATTTATTACTAAGTAAGGTTATAAATAACCTGGCTTAGGTATATTTAAACTCTATTAGGCACGTTCCACTTAAGCTAGTCATATTTAGTATCGGTCACGTTGAAATTGACTAGGCATATACACGTTATTGTATGCTATTTATTTCATTAGTCATGGACCAACAGTATAAATTGGACACGGTAAACACTTATATAACTAACGTATATTATATGTGCTGAGCACAAATCTGGACCGCACTAATACACTCATTATGCATGTATATAAAAAGAAAAGAGAAAAAACTCGAGCCCACGTTTACAACTGATTAGGCGTGTTTAATCAAAGATTAGACAAGCTGAAGGGAATTAGGCTTATATAACTTCCTCCTCTATTACAGTATAGTTTTCAAGTATTGGTTTAGCCATATAAATGTGCTAATTAGGCATACTTAAATTTCCATTTAGGCATGTTTAGCGTAATTAGACTAGGCATCAGTAAAGTGGACTGATTCGGCATATTATTAGTTAAACGGGCCACGTTATATAAAAGCTGATTTGGAAGAAATGATAATAGTTTTGGCATATTTACCATCTAATTAATAATTCATAAATAGGTTACCTATATACTAATGTATCAGTGGCCACATCACCTTCATGTATCCCTTCCCACTCGTCACTATTCCCTCTTCTTCTCCACTTCAGTTCGAAGTCGACTGCTCTTTTCTTTGACACTAAAAACCAGTCCCAAACTCTCCCCACCAATGTTACATACTCCGCCACGCATTTCACTCCTACCACATCAAACAGTATCTGCCACTTCCTAGATCGCCAACCTCCACTTCACATCCACTGCTCCGCCAAACTGCTGTTCATTTCCCCCTTAAATCCGCATAGCCCATTCTTCCTCAAACTTGCTTTCTCTGCTACAGTTTCCTTATCCAATACAAGCTCGCCCCCCCAAACCTTGTTGCGCCACGTTCAAACTTTTCAACCAATTGATGATCACCGTACATCAGATCCACCTCTTCACTGGTCACCGCTAGTTGCAGTTCTAATATTCACCACTCCGCAAGCGACCAGGTTCGAATGGATACCCACAGCTTCCTATACTTCATTCACATTGTTTTGCGTGCCATTCCCACATGAGAACTCATCCACTGAAACTCCTCTCGTATATTGCTTCTTCTTGTTTCACCATTTTGTACCCCATGCGGTGGCCCCCACTGCGCCATCACCATGAACGAGCCCCACCCATGTTCCGGCATGCTCCTCTCATGCTCCACTCATGCATGCCCACAACTTCTACTGCTTGAGTTCAACAGTCCCCTCCTACTATTATTTCACGGCATCCCTCCAATGCAACTTCGCTCACCGTTTCTTCGAACACTTCCCATACTTTCATGACCCGAACCCCATGCTAAAACGAAACACCCCACCATTCTCTCCATTGCTATTTGCCGTGTACTGGTTCTCCATTGATATCAGTAGCTTAGGAAGGTTAGGTAGCGTTTGGTTTAGATTTTTCAATTTTGAGTTTTCACACATACAAAAATACCGACAATGCACATATATCGTGAAAAATGACTGTTTTACAAAACGGAGTTAACACACAAAACCGAAAACAACTTTTTATTATTTTTCATATTTTAAGAAACAATGGAATGACAATAACAAATCCGTCTATCCATCATTCCCGCGGTCCCCTCCGTCACTCTGTTTCCCTTTGATCCACCACCACCGCTACACTTCAAATATTCACAACTTTCATAATTAACGCCGAAAACTAAAAATGCAAAACACAAAATAAACCAAACGCTACCTTAAGTTTTTGGTGAAAAGAGGTACTTGTTTCTGTTTCATGAGCTGGGAAAAACGAAGCAATCGTGTTGCCTACTTGTAGAAAAAGATGAGCGAATAGATAAGAACGAAGTCACTCAATCAGTACATTGTAGACTGTAGAGTAGCTGAAAGAAATGTTGGGTTTGCAGAAGCAAAACATGATTGATTTTGGTAAAAGCACGTGTCTCCGACTTAACTTTGGATTTGAAAGAAAACTGAGTTTTCTTTTTTAGTAAGCTTTATTTCTTGAATAGGGTAGGTCTAGCAGCTGAAAAGAAAAGGATGGTTTGCATTGTTGTTTCTTTTCATATGTATGGTCTGCGCGTTTTCATTTCTGACAGCTTGTATTGACTTGCTTTGTTTCTTAGAGTGGGGTTTTTCAGTTTCTGTGTTGCTGAAATTTTTCAAAGCCACTGCATTTATAGAAGGAAGTATGGATGGATAAGCTTAAAGTTACATCAACAAACGGGGCGTAGCTTGCTCCTTGGTGTACAGAAATAGGGTAGGATGAAGGTTCTTTTCCATTGAGATGATAAATCTATGTAGCCAGGCAGGGTGAAAAGAAATGTCACAACGTACATACATTTTATACAGCGTAGGTTAGCATGTTTTATGTAAAAAAATTCTTGTTTGAGGAAGCTTAACATGAAGATATAAGTATATATATTTTTATATTTAAATCGCTTACGGTGTAAGCTATTATAATCTTGCTTATGGTTATTAATTGTACCGCCTTTTACGTTGACCATTAAATTCACGCCGATATGCACGATCGCTAAACACAACGAAATGGATGTACCGCTACGTCTTGACTTTCCGATCCCCATAAAATTAATTTTGTTGAAAACGGAGTCCATTTGCACAACGGTGATATTTTAATTTATTGGTTCACCCTTAAATTTCGTCTACCGACAAAATAACTCTAATTGGCTCTAAACTGGAAATATAGCAATAATTAGCTATACGCATTCCAATAAAACTCATTTCCTCGAAAACGGAGGTCGTTTGAAAAGAAAACTATTTTTAAGGTCTGAAATATCGATAAAATATATTCAAATTCAAAACAAATCCTATTTAAATAAATAGCAAATTATTTTTATCGTATTTATCCAAATGGAATAACCAATATATATTTACTCAATATTCAGAAATTTAGTTTAAAATGAAATCCAAATACATAGAAATCCCCTTTATATTTATGTAATAAACGTTATCGTTTTTTAGCGAAATTCCATAGCGACTATTCAGAAATTTGAATTGGACATAACGTGAAATCTATAATATGGAATCTCTTTTTTTCTCTTTCATTACAAAAATACAATCAAATTGGTTAAAACGTTTCTAGTTTCACAAAATTTCGATTTATATCGGATCATGTATATTCAATTAAAGTTCATATCAAAAATTATGAACTACCGCGGCGTTTCGAGTTCGTTTTTTCCAATTGAAATTCCAATATAATATTTAAAACAGATTTAAATAGTCAAATTTAAATGGACGAAAAATCTAGAACGTTACATGAAAACCGTACGTTAAAATTTTGAAAAATTCTTTTCTATTCAAACACTATTATTAATATAATTTCGACGTTTCTTGTTTCACGTCAATCCGATTTCAAACGTTCAAGTTATAATCGTTAAAAAGTTGAAATTGATATTTACGAATTGTCGCTACGCTACACATTCAATTCAAGCTATATAACGATTTAAGTTATAAATCGTCCGAATCTTATCTAAATAAATTTAAATTTCTATAACTTCAATATTAAACTATGTTATCATTTCTTTTTCCCAAAATAATATATTTTTCCAACTTATTCACCGATTTCCAGAATTTACCGTAGTCATTATGTAGATAATGAACCCAATTACTTGCATAAAATAAATATTTAAACACGTAACTCAAAAAATTTCAATTAAATTTCAAAACACAATTTCAACGTTAATAGTTTGAAAATATTTCCAAAGCTCCATTTCAATTTTATCAATACTTAGATAAATTATTTTTCCCAAATCTTCATTTCGAAATAAATTGAATAAAATAATTTTTTCTTCAAAACTCGATCGATTATTTCAAAATCCCCATTACGAAATCAACTGTTTGCATACAATCCATCACTTGAGCATGAAACTCAAAACCACCTTCTAAATTAAATTTTCAGACTTGTTTAACTTCGAGAGTCCACAATTTATTGAAACATTTCTGAAATCTTTTTATTATTTCACAAAAGTCTTTTATTATTCGTAACTTAGATTTCCCAATCATTTAAAAAATTAAAATTAAAATTAAAATTTCAATTACTATTTAATTAATAATATCGTCATAGAAAGGAGATTTAAACCGATCATTCATATAATTCCACAACAACGGTGTGCGTTTTGCAACCATAAACAAATCGATAAATCAACCATATGAACATCAATCCATCCATTCAAACACAACAATTTAAAACAACCAATTTCCTTTGTGTACAACGCGTTACGTCCAATAACGCATAGTGTTCAGTGTGTTAACCTATATGAACATTCATCAACATTGCACACCAACATCCATATCCAACAAATTTCATTAACCAATAATAATTAATCTCAAGTAATTATAATTATCTAATATCTACCAATTCAAATAAAAATTAAACTAGAAGTTCTTACAGCAAACTCCCCAGACAAGATGACATTGAGAACAACAAAACTTGGACAGTTGAAAAGGGATATTCCAACGAATGTATATCAAACCAGTTTATGCACGTACACATGTGTACGCGTATATGCACATATATCAATCCGAAAATCCATAAGCACCACGAAATGAACTACAACTAAGTTAAAACTCGAATGGTCTTGGTGCGTCACGACAGTCGGATCCTAAAACAACGATATATTCGGAGTTAAACGCAACTGAATTACATTATATATATATATATATATATATATATATATTGAATTTGTTTAGGGGAAAACCTAACGGAGCCGTAAAATCCCCTTGGTGCACCTAGGCCGGTCCGCGGATACCTACCATAAGTAGCAGTCGTAGCGTATGCACATGGTAAACCCTTTTGGCATGGCCATTCCAGGTTTCGAACTCGCATCGTTGTTACCTCGACACAAGTCCTTAACTGCTGGGCTAATGCTGCGAACAATCACAGTATATATATATACATATGTATGTATATGTATATATATATATATGTTATATATTTTATATCAAATAAAATTTAAACTAATTACTAATGTTTAAATAAAAATCTCACCCACTTGAACCTGATCAAGTCCAAACGCCAAACTCTTCATGCTACGTCTTCTCCATTTCACCATGCATGCGTGCCCCTCCCCACGCAACTCCCCTGCTTGCGTGAAAACCTCATTTGATTCTTAGTTTTTTTTCTTCATTTTTTTCCTTTTTCTATGGAGGCCGAACCTTTTTCCTTTTTTTTGGGATGAAATGTAAGCTTTGCATGGAGAATGGGTGGAAGGGAAACTGTTTCGTAGTGGGTTCAAAGGGAAACAACAATTCCTTTCTCTCTCTGTGAGATTTGTATGATTTGTAATGTGGTAAAGAAAGGAAACGTAGTAATAATCAGAACTGAATGTTCAATACAAGTGTAACGCTATGTATATATAGCGGGAATGCTTAAGTGGGCTAACAGATATAAAGCCCAATACACAAATAACAAACACAAGCCCAATGAGAATAAGAGACCCATATATGATCGGTTTGTATGCTTAGTACCCATATGTTAACACGCCCCCTCAAACCGATCTAAGGTTTCCATGCTTTTGCTCTGCGCCGCCATTAGAAACTCTCAAGTCTTCTCTTAATCTTTCAAAATTACTTCTCGGTAAGGCTTTAGTTAAGATGTCAACCTTCTAATAAAAGGCTGGTATGTGCTTGATTGTGAGTTTTCCTACTTTAGTCTTTCTCTGATGAAGTGGAGGTCGATTTCGATGTGTTTCATCCTCGAGTGTTGTATCGGATTGATAGATAAGGAGACTGTGCTCTTATTGTCACACCAGAGAACTGGTTTCTTCATGAAGATTAACCCTAGCTCGCTGATTAGGGTTTCTACCCACATGATCTCAGCGGTAGCTGATGTGGTGGCCCTACACTCCACTTCAGTGCTTGATCTGGAGATTGTTGGTTGTTTCTTCGTGCACCATGAAATAGGGTTTGGTCCCATAAACAAGCAATATCTAGATGTAGATCTCCGGTCATCTGGATCATTTGCCCAGTCTGCATCACTGAAAGTTTTTAAATTAATGTCTCTACCTGCTTTGATTGTTAAACCATAGTCTAAAGTCCCCTGCAAGTAATGTAGAATTCTCTTGACCGCTCTCCAGTGCTCATTTAAAGGGTTGGTCATAAACTGACACACTTTATTCACAATAAAATATATTTCTGGTCTCATGATAGTTAAGTATTTGAGTGCTCCAACTATACTGTGGTATTGTGTGCCATTGTCAATATTATCACCCTTGTGTTTTGACAGTCGTAAGTTGCTAGCCATAGGTGTAGAAATGGATTTGTCTTTGTCCATGTTTGCTTTGATAAGGATTTCAGATATGTATTTCCATTGAGACAGGAATATTTCTGATTTTGATTTCCTCTGTACTTGTATGCCTAAAAATTAGTTCACTTCCCCCATGTCTTTAATAGCAAATGTTTTATCCAAGTGAGATATAACCTTGTTGATTTCTGTGTTGTCACTTCCTGTTATAAAGATATCATCAACATAAACAAGCATGTAGACACTTCTTTGATTATGTGTTTTGGTGTATAGAGAGCTGTCCGACTTTGTTGCTGTATAACCCAAGTCACCTAATGTGTTCTTTAGCTTAACATACCATGCTCTTGAGGCCTGTTTCAGTCCATATATGGCCTTGTGTAGTTGGCATACATAATTTTCTTTTCCCTTTCAAATATACCTCTTTGGTTGTTGCATATAGACAATTTCATGTAGCTTCCCATTTAAGAATGCATTACACATATCCAATTGTCTTATGTCCCAGCCATTGTACACAGCTAGGTTTAGCATAATTCTGATGGTTGTTGGCTTGACCACTGGAGAGAATGTTTCAGTAAAGTCAAAACCATACTGTTGTGAAAAACCCCTATCAACCAGTTTGGCCTTGTGTTTACATATGTTTCTTTCTGCATCCTTCTTTAGTTTGTAAGTCTATTTGCATGACACAACGTTCTTACCTTTTGGTGCAGCCACAAGACTCCATGTCTTATTCTTTATCAATGCATCATACTCTTCATTCATAGCTTTGCACCATGGTTTATGTTTCACTGCTTGTTCATATGTAATTGGTTCTATGGTGTCTGCATTTTCTGTAGTTACATTGTATATTTTTGGCTTAAATATGCCACTTTTGGCTCTTGTGGTCATGTGGTGACCAATTGGTTGTTTTTGAGCATTGTTATCTTCATTGTCACTGTCTGCTACTTCACTTTCACTGCTTTGATGTTGATCATTGTTGTTATGACTATCATAGTTTTGAGCTTGATCATCATCCTCAATTAAATGCTCATTTGAGCTGTATCCAGATCTGTTGCTGGAAATAGTTGGGTTTGCAATAGTTAGTGGTGGTGTCTCCTTATCATCACCTTTTTTAGTCCATTCAGTTAGTGTAGGAATAGTTCCCATGGTAGTTCTGGACTGATCATGTTATCAATTTTTATCATTTTTCTTGTCTGCAAAAGGAAACACACACTCATTAAAAACCACATGTCTAGATACAATGATTTTTCCCTTATCATCCAGACACTTGTACCCCTTTTGGTTACTTGCATACCATATGAAGGTACATAGGCTGGATCTTAAGGAGAGTTTGTGATTGTTATAGGGTCTGAGGCATAGGAAACACAAGCATCCAAATGTTCTTAGAATGGTGCAGTTTGGTTTATTCCCAAACAGAACCTCATGAGGGCATTTGTTTTGTAGGATATTTGTAGGCATTTTATTTATTAGATAAACACTTGTGCTAAATGCCTCATTCCAATATTTTAAAGGTAAAGAAGACATAGACAGCAATGTCAATCCTGTTTCCACTATGTGTCTGTGTTTTCTTTCTATAATGCCATTTTGTTCAGATGTGTATGGGCAAGTGGTTCTGTGAATAATACCTTTTTGATTACAAATATGTCTAGTGGTAAAAACTCACTTCCCTCATCTGTCTGTATGATTTTAGTGCTGCAGTTTATTTGTTTTTCTATGAAATTCATAAACTGTAACATTGCATTGTATGTTTCTGATTTGGCTTTGAGAAAGAAAATCCAGGTATACCTGGTATATGCATATACAATAGAAAGATAATACTTGTATCCTTGCCTTGAGCTTAATGGTGCAGGTCCCCATAAATTTACTGTAACTAATTCAAGTGGTTTAGAGTAAATAGTTTCAGATCTGCCAAAAGGTAAGTTTTGGCTCTTTCCAAGTCGACAATGTGTGCAAACATTAGGAACAGATGAGTGTTTAGAAGAAATATTATTGTCTTTTAAAATCTGCATTACAATGTCATAACTAGGGTGTCCAAGTTTACAATGCCAAATGTTTAAATCATTTTGGAAACTATTACTATTATTAACATCATCAGAATTGTTTTCATTATCTTTGCTAATCTGAATATTGACATTGCAACACCAAGTGTTCCTTTCATTGCTCAATCTTGATTGTATAGGGTTGAACCTGTAAAGGCCATTGTTCAACCTACCCTATAATAATATTTTCTTGCATAGCAAGTCTCTAATTAGGATAATTAGGGTGAAACTCAAAATATATCTTGTTGTCATTAGTGAATTGGGATACACTAATCAAGTTAATGTTAACAATGGGAACTCTAAGAAGATTGTTGAGATATAATTTTCTTTTGCCTTTAACATATCATGCCTCAACATGTGATATATTAATAGTTTCACCATTACAAGTGTGAATAACTTGCGTACCTGAATAATTCTTGTTATCCAAATTTAGATTCTGAAGGTTATTGGTAAGGTGATTAGTTTCCCCTGAGTCTGGAAACCAATCTTCAGTATTTATATCATCATTCTTGACATTGTCATCACTGCCAGTTTCTTGTGATGTGGACCCTTCAGTATTTTGCCTTCCTTGGTAGTTTGCATGTGCTAAGTTAGCACTCATGCTTCTTTGTCCACCTTGTTGAGCATTGTCATCAATGTTAAATCTAAAATAGCATCTATTTGCTGCATGCCCTATCTGACATTTTACTCTGTATGTATTGTTGTTGTAGTAGTAGGATTTGCCCCTTCCTCTGCCTCTTTGATTGGGATTGCCTCTCTGTCCTTATGGGTTTCCTCTACCATATCCAGGTGCGTTTCTTGGTTGATTTTGATTAGTATTTCTTGAATTTGATGCTAAGTTTATGTTGTACTCACTCTGGATTTCCTTTCTTTGTTCCACTATACCATCATGTGCCAATGGGGCTGAATACACAGATTGTATATTTGGTAGGTTAGTTTAGGTAGCAATGTAAGTGACAAGAGACTCATATTCTTCATCTAACCCATTTGTTAGAGTCAAGATCTGTTCACTGTCTGATATAGTATGTCCAACTGCTTTGAGTTTGTCACAAAGAGTCTTCACCTTAGAAATATACTCACGCATGCTCATATCACCCTTTCTTGCATTTTTTAATTCTCTCCTGTAGTGCATTATACGTGCTGATGATTGTGAGTTGAAAATCTGTTGAATTGTCAACCAAATTTCATGGCATGAACTACACCCTATAACTTGTGATAACAGATTCGTACTAATCGATGATAGGAGCTAAGAAGATAGAAGTTATCTTGTTTTTGATGGTGGACAAACTCTGGATTGCTAATGATGTTGTTTTGTGCATCTGTTGTCATTGCAGGTGGTGTTGGCTTGGTTCCTTTGACATAATCTTGATGGTATTATCCCTTCAAGGCTGTTTCAATTTGGAATTTCAACATCAAGAAACTGTCTTCATCGAGAGGAACAGTGATGACTTGGGTCTTTGGTTTCACCAGTGGCAAAGGAAAGGTTGGTGGTGGTCCATTGTTATATGTTCTAGAAGTTGCTGACGATTGATCAACGCTGCCTCCCGCCATGGTGATAGAAGATTGCAGGTCGACTGATGTATATGGCAAGGCTACTTGATCAAGAAGTAGTAGCCTGTACAGGAAGCACCCAAGGGTAACAGCAAATGTTTAGTGGTTCTTTCTTCCTTTGAAGATTCAAGAATTGCTGAGCAGTGGGCAGGAAAACCAGATGACGAGATCCAGAATCTCTGATGGTCGAAAATGAGCAGTTGTAGCCGCCGCGAATACAATCCGGCAAGGCAGGCACTGTTCAAAAAAAAAACTGATAAGAACAATCGCTATGCGATCAAGAAGGGATGATCTCCTGTGATGAAAATACTCTGAGGAGACTTTAACAAATCGTCCTCTTTTTTTTCTTTTAAAGAATTAATGATCTTTCCCAGATTGTCGTTTGGCTGATAGGCTCCGATACCATGTGAGATTTGTATGATTTGTAATGTGGTAGAGAAATGAAATGTATTAATGATCATAACTGAATGTACAATACAAGTGTAATGCTATGTATATATAGCGATAATGCTTAAGCGGACTGACAGATATAAAGCCCAATACACAAATAACAAACAAAAGCCCAATGAGAATAAGAGACCCATATACGATCGGTTTGTATGCTTTAGTACCCATATGTTAACACTCTCTCCCTTTTGTAAAAAAAAAAAGAAGGCCAAAGGTTCTTTCAAGGGGCAGAAGAGGAGAGTACAACGAGAGGAGAGGAGGAAATGAGGTCTGGAAGGAGTAATGGTCGGTGCAAAGCTAGGCAGCGGTGTTGGATGCGGTTGGTGGAGGTGGTTACAAGAGAAAAGTTGCTCCGTTCTTCATGGAAAGTAGAGAGGACATGAGTTGAGCGGGAGGGAGGTAGGCAACGGTGACTGATGGCGTGAGGTGGTTGATGTGGAAGGACATGCGAAGAAGGGTATGATTGAAGTGGAAGGGTCGAGCACAAATGGGGAAGGAGACAAAAATGAAGCAGCTGTGCAAAAATTACAGGGTGCGAGGAGAAGAAAAAATCGTTCATTGGTTTGCTTGCCTCACTTTAATTTTTCCTACTTTGATGATTTTTTTCGAAGAAAGGAGAGCTATCTCCTGTGAATTGTAGAAAAGAGGATGGAGAAAGTAGAGAGGTTGGTTCACGTGTATTAGCAGAAAGCGGTGGACAATTGTTGAGCAATAACGCTCAGCTAAGACCAAGTGTCACAAGGTTATTTTAATTTTTTTACAAGTGTCAGTTAAAATCTCAACTATGTTACGAGTGGGCATTCAGATTTATTAAATCAAACATAAATATTTTCATCCATATACGAACATTTCACATGTTAAGAATTTATCACCTTAATACACGAAGGAGAACACAAAACAAGTTACACCACCTAAATATTGTTTTCCAATTTCATTTTCTTTTAACTATCGATAGAAAATGACCGCAAAATAACACTATCATCACGAACACTAATGTGCCACGATCTCAAAACAGTAATAAAATAGATCGGTCGATCATTTTGTGAAGTGTCAAAAGAGCCACAGTTCTCCAAAATACGTTGAAAAAAATATATGCTTATTTTCCAGATTAAAATTTACAGTAAAATTCTACAAAATATTTCAAGACTTCGCGTACTGAAATCGAACAATTATTTTAACCAATTATTTAGTTATAATTTATATTTTAATTTTGATCGTTTCAGCATTATAATGCAAACCGTTTACTGTTTTTCCACAACTAACATTGTCTTTAACCAAATCAATTTAATAATATGCTTAACCAATCCTTATAAAACTCATAGGTTGTCAAAAATAATATGCATGTATATATTTCACAAAAATATCATATATTGTTAAAATAATATTACTTAAAAATGTATGCATATATCTTACCCAGTATTAGTCAAAAAAGAAATTTAACCATCTTTATAAAATTCATGTTTAATATAGCCATTATAAATTAAATAACATCTTTGCACAATCCTACGTTAATATTTAAATAATCATTTATTTTTTCAAAATAATTCCATATAAAATCTTATAAATTACACATACCTTTAAGTAAACTTCTTTTACCAAATTCAATTTATACAACAAAATAAAAAATTTATAAGTCAAACATATCTTAAAATGTATTTCCTTTTTCAACTCTTCTTGATAAAACAAGGCAATTGCCAAAGAATATAAATCAATATTTGTATTTAAATTCTTATTAATTTTTTTATTTACATTCTAGAAAACCCAAATTATATTATAAAATTCAATTTAAACTTAGTAAAATCCTGGGTTATTACAATATGTTACTCATATAATATCATATCTAGAATTCACAAGTTCATTCATGCTAATCTTTTATTTATTTAGAGTAAATTGAACTTTTATTACTATGTGTATCTTATAATTCACTTAATTGTTCAATCTCTTAAACATCTGTAAATTGAGAGTTTTGTTTGTTGTTACAAAAATAAAATGATTCATAATAGTCATTTTTTCTAGTAGAATGGTATGTAAGTGGTAATGAAGTGATAAAAATTAGCAATACTCCAAAAAACGCAAACACTACAACTTAAGAGAAATTAATGACTATGAAAATACGTACTCCCCAAGCATGGATACAGTAACTAATATGCATAAAATATGTTTTATGGGAGAGATCGAATATGAACACGATAGTTACTGAAGTTTTCAGTAGAAATTAGCTTTTTATAAGAGAGCTATCTGACAATCAGTAATGATATTATAGGGAAGTTTGTTCATGCTGATCTTCCATTTTGATTTAAATTTTGAGCAAACTGGATTTTTATTACAGATTTCAGACTATAGGTACAAATCTTTTGACAAAACCAAAAAGGGGAAGAATTTTTATTTTTTTTAGGAAAAACTAAGGCACTGTGTACCAACCTATTAAAAATAAAATAATATACTAATATCTACTGATGTTACAAGCAAGTTCTTTCATAATACAAGTTATCCATGAATGTACATGAATTGAATCAAGACAGTAAAACGGTAATGAATTTTTTTCATAAATATAAGGTAGTCTAACCTCTGGTGGCACATAAATTCTAAAATGAGGAAGAAATGCAAGCTTTACACCAAAATTGAACACTGCTCGCTTTAACATGTAACTGAACGACTGTTGCCAAACACAAAATACTATCACTCATCTGTTTAATATCAAAGTTATAATAAATTGATGATTCGTCGACCCCTCCCTCCAAAAAAAAAAGGCAGCAAACCAGTAAGCATCCGTCAATGAGTTGAGAGTTATGAAAATATTGGCCCTAAAAAAGGAAACACATTATTTGTTTGCAACAAGAAGAAAACTTCTAGAATTGATGAGCTGAGAGTTATGGAAATATTGGCCCTAAAAAAGAAAACTCTCAACTATCATTGGCCCTGAAAAAGAAGAAACACATGCAACAAGAAAACACATCCTATAACCAACAGAACAATTGATGCAAAAAATCAAAGCTACCTTTTGTTTGCACCAACCCCATTCATTTTTGGCTACATCAAGGTCTTGAACCATGATGTTATCAACTTAGATTTACTTTTTGTGTCCTGTAAACAAAATTATTACAGTAAAAAATACCAAAAAAAACATACTGTTAATCTCCCTAATACATACATACATATATATACATACATACATACATATATATATATATATATATATATATATATATTACGTAAAATGAATTGTATATAAGATCCATATATCTAAAGTTTCACATACTTTGCCAACCAATGCAGGTCCAATGATAGTGTTTACATTGGCAACAGCATGAAAAGAAGGATGAATATAACAAAGAATAAGCAAATGGAATTTAAAATCTTAAAATTTTAAGAAACAATCAAAAGCCATTAATAAGACCAACGCGAAAAAATTAGAGAATTGTGCTTCTCTAGTTCACTCCATGGTAACCTTGCCAAATTCAAATTCTATCTTTAATTTCATCGAACATACCCACCCACCATGTTATTTTTTTGAAGTTTGTGATGTGTAATATATTGTTTCAGGACATTGATAAAGTGACTCAATTTTCAGATATGAAAGGAATTTTGTATGAAAGGTTTTTTGGGGGTTACAGAATTTGAGCGTTTTTCGGCATGGAGTCGTTGTGTCGAAATAATTATACACTTAATAAGGTATGACCGAACTTTTTTGCCCCATCATATTCAAAATTGAATTCTCTTTAACAATGTCATTTTTCCAGTCAAACATAATCATGGGAATAAAAAAATTACAGATACTACCATCACACATGATTGGTTATCCTTGACCACGCTTAGGGTTCGATTAATCAGACTGCTTAGTTATAAGATTTGGACTTCCATCTTTGTTTAAAATACAAGCAGAAAATGAAACCACTGTCAAAAATACATGCAGAAGCTAGTAGCCATTGTCAAAATATCCATTTACATAATATTGAGTAATCCACAAACTTCCTATGCACACTAAAAATCATTAAAATCGGGAATCATTAGCAGTAAAAATCATTAGAACAGAAACAAGTTAATATAAGAAGCATTAGAAGTAATAATCAATAATCGTTTGAACCAAAAAAATAACCTCTACCAAATAGAAACAAATTAATGCTATCGACCATTCAGTTCAACCATACTTTAACCGCTCAACAAAAAAATGAAGTTCATTTCGAAATCAGATTCAAAATAGTAGATTAGGAGATTGCAAAAACTTATAATAATACATTGCTGATTACCCGATGATGCAAGACGATGGCTGATTAAAGCTGATTACAAGATGATCGACTAAGGCCGACTACGATTAAATCACGGGATCGAGTTTTCCAAATTAGGCTGCTGCGTCTATTTTCTTTCACCATGAACGAAAAAAGGGGAAAGGGAACGAGGGTGTTTTGAAGCGGGTATTGAGTAGTGTAGTTAATTCTAGAACGAGTTATGTATGTTCTAAAATGCCAAACGGATGATGTCCGTACTAAACGAGTTTGCAACGGACTTTAGCTGTTGCTATTTCACTACGGCTCAAAGCCATTGCGAATTTTTCACAATAGGGTATATGGTGTAGTTAAAGTATGGAGGACAATGGTTGCTAGTAGAATTTGGCAAGACATTGACTTTAATATCTACAAATTTATCCATACATTCAACATTAACCAAATCTCTATCAAGTTTTATAGACAATTTTCTTTATCTCACCACTTTTCCATGAAAATCACAACCCCTTATGGATTGGCTCAATTAGTCCAGTAGCTACAAGGCAATTGTTAAATTCAGACAGCCGTGTTGCTCTCAACGTTCTTCCTCCCTATTTTTCTTATGCACGTAGAACAACATTAAAATCTCCCATGATTAACCATGGTAAATAAGTAGCTTAGGCAATTCTTTAATATTCTCCCATAAAAACAATCTTTGACTGGTAAGATTGCTAACATAAACAACTACGATGCTGATAGTAAGACACCCAATGTTTTTAGCTTGCACTGTGATTTGTTGTTCATCTTTGTCAATAATCAACATATCCCACACCGTTTTAATTCACAAAAACATGGTACGATCTTTAAATCCAGTGTCATTATTATGAATAAAATTCCAATCTTCACCCAAGTATTCCAAGAAAAAGAAGATATTTTCGTCATTCATTTTATTTTCTAAAATACCCATAATAGAAGGAAGAAGATTCCTTCTAGATTATAGAGGTCTAAAACATAGGTATCGTTGTTTAAGTCTCTAACATTCCAGCTAACTATGGATATTCAGAATTAAAAGACTTACTCCTTAATTTCCTAGGAGAAACCTCTCCATTAAACGAGATCTTACCCTTCTTTTCATCTGGCTTGAACTGCTCTTCATATTTTTGATTGGTTTTAGTATATTTTCCACTACCTACACTTACATTATCCACATCATCAGGAACGATCAATCTCTAATTGCTTTAAATCCTCACTTGTTTCGGGAACCTGGTTCGTTGGACTGGAGGCAGTTCCATGGATTTCAGCTTATGCATGTTACGCCACAAGCTGTTGGAGCGTTTGGATCATCTCCTCCTCAACTTGCACCACCTTAATAGCCTAATCCACAAGGGTCTGCTGCTTATGACAATTAGTAACTGGAATCACTTATGTAACTAGCTATGAATTAGTAGAACTACTAACTGGGTAGGGTCATGCAAAATAGGGTTGTTTGTAACTCATTTGGAATTACTAACTGGGCTAGGGTCATGCAAAATAGGGCTGTTTGTAAACTCATTTGTATCTTCCTTTGTGAGTTGTTTTGGCTTCCACACTTGCAAGAAAGTGGTGGAGAACTGACTACCATTATGACCCAAGCATTAACAAATGCTACAGACTGGGGATAAGAACTCGTAATCTATCTCTTGTAAATAGACATTACCCAGTTTATCCTTAGCTCTATGTTGCTTTTTGATTTCACTACTAGCTTTTAGTTCCAAAAGTATTCCAGCATTGTTTAGTCTTTAACATTTTTAGTACATTAATCCATAGGCAGGGGTGGATCCACATCATTCCAGGGCTGGGCATGTGCCCCTCCCATTATTTCAAACGCAAAGGTAAAAAAACACAGCCCTTCCTTCGGGTAAAAAAAAAAAAAAAAAAAAAAAAAATCCATCCGTCGCGAACTAGCCATCCCTCCATCCTACCTCGTCGCTTTAGATTCTTCAGCAACCGCTCATCGGCATCGGCCTTTTCTAGCGTGAGTTTTCTGTTTCCATGTCAGTTCTCTACTCGATCGATTTTGCTTCGATTTGGTCTGCCTTTCGAGGCTGCTTGCAGCTGTAGCAGATTTTGGTTTGCCCTAGGTCTGGTTGCTTGCTTTCTGGTATGATTATCTTTTGTCTTTTGGTTATGACGATCTGCGTTTTACAAGTGTTCTAGGGTTCTTTTCTTTTTCGAAAATAGATCCAGTTTGCGGATTTATGTGGAGTTTTTTGGGGATATAGGATCCGTTTTGTTTCTTACTCTTGGTATTTCTTCTCCATTCTCCTGCGGCAGGAGTAATTATTTGATTCAATGAGGTAATTTTAGGACTGAACATTTTTAACATGTTACCGCTTACCAACCATTACCAACGGATACCACGGAAAGTGATACCGAATAACTGACAACCAATTTGATTGGTACGGTATGTCAAACCACATGAAAATATGTGTACGGTAACTGTAATTAATCATTAGTAATGACAATTATCATACCTACCATATATCTCAAACAATACACATGTATATTCTTATATTTCATCATATATGCTAATGACATAACAACGAACTTCTAATATGTAATGACTTAATAAAATGCATTGGAAAATACTATTGCGATACAAGATTGAACGTAATTTTTATATATAACTTAAAAACAGTATAATGTATATGATATTTTAGTTCATCCATAATGTTTTCTTGCATGTTTAACTACGTAAAATAAGATAGATAAATAATAATATAATAACCAGAAAAATCGATTTTAATGATTAATATTTTAACTTGAAATATTTTAAACAAAAAGATCTCATACTAGTAAATAGAAAAAACTTATTACCAACCTCTACCAACCATAAATCGAATTGTTAGTAACTGATATTTTTGGCTAGTAATGATATGATTTTCCTATTACCATATAAGTCGGTACGGTAATGGTTTTGAATACAAAGTTCAAGTACCGAACCGATTCCACCCCTAGGTAATTTGCTGCAAAAATAAAAATTTGATTCAAAAGAGACTATTTAATTCAATGTAATTTGCTGCAAAAGTAAATTAGGTATTCACAGTTAAATTTTTATTCTAAATTGATTGATTGTCGGGTATTCGACTTAATGGATAGTGCCATTTAGTTTTGACAAAAATAAAATGTTTCTTTTTTAATTCCAGACATGCGGAAATATTTTAAGAGGACCATCAAAGATATTTCCACTGAAGTTTTTATAATCTAGTTGTGCTTATTTGATGATCTGAAATGATATTTGTACACAATCAATTAGCCGACATGAAGAAAAAAATTTCGGGGGCTACCGCATCCGAACCCTGTAGATACATATTTTCCCCCTTCCATACGTAGTTTCTTTGGCTACGCCATTGTCCATAGTAAGAGGATAACCAACCAGGCTGACAATCTTACTAATTCCCTGGTTGCTAATTCCCTGAGCATTGCATAGAGACAGATCCAAATTGATCATGAGATTCTAGCAAAGCTTGAGGCTACATTCCTACCTTTTATTGAAAATTAGTTTACTACCCATGAACCAAGGATCTCCTTCCAATACTTAGTGCAGTCTTCTGCATTAATGAATTTTATTAGGTAAAATCCATTCTTCTTGGCATAAACATCCTAGCTACCTTTCTACATCCATTCTTTCCTGAAGTATGCATATAGGTGTACATAATACTATATTTTATCTATCAGATATATGTAAAGGGTGCTACTATGCACACCTCGGTTTACACTTCCGGACACCTTTATAAATTTAGTATGGATGATTATTTTTTATATTCTTCTGACCACCATATATTACTCCTTCACTCAGTTATCTACCACCGTACTTCTCCTTAAAAAAACACATACTTCTTTAAAATTTCAAATCACAAACCCTTACAAAAGCAGATATTCTTTTGTGCCTAATAGAGGTGGAAGATGAAAATAAAAAAGAGAGTTTGAATTGCTTGATTTTTATTATTTTCTGTTATGACATAGAACATGTTGTTATGGTTTTTTTTAATGGTTAAGATTTTTATGTTATGTTTTAGGATATTCTTTCCGTTCCGTTAGAAATTTCAAGCTTGGAGGACATTAAATTTGACGACGTTGTATTAGAGAATGACAATGTAAGTTTTGACTTATAAGATTTTTATCCGTTAACTTACGTATCTTCATTTACAAATTGATACATTAATTATTATTTTTTGTCGTTTCATAGTTGGAGTATTTAAATGATGATAAATTGGACGATAAACATGATAATGTGATGCAAGATGTTCAATCAGATGATGCAAGATATTCGATCAAATGACTCAAAATACATGAATGTTGATTTGACGAATCATTTCACAACCGACGAAATAAGTACTCATTTATCAAAATTAAAATTGCGAATGTGGTTATGAAAATGGGTTATTAAATTAAATCATTTCACAACCGACGAAGTAAGTAGGGAAGGAAGCCTTCATGTAGAGGAAAGAGCTGGTGGCCTCTACATTTTTTTGTTATTAATTTAGAAGGTGGCCAGAAAAGCAAATTTAAAATATTTGGGGTGCTTTTAGTTTTGGTGGCCAGAAGTGTAAATAGGGGCATGAATAGTAGCACCTTATGAAAAATTGAATTTTTCCACATGTTCATTGCCTCTTTGAAGATCTAATCATTCTGATCTGTATATTCCCATTCATCATCTTTCAGCACATTAAATTTTTGTTCCCCACCTGAAATTTTCGCGTTTCCTGCTAGAGCATTCCAATTTCTGGATCTAGGTTTGAAATTTCAAATAAAATCATCTTTATTCAATATTATCTGTCCCTCTATATCAAACCAATCAACACCCCCTAAATTCCACTTTTTAACAATTAAACCCTTTTTTCTTTGATTTAACTGCAAAAAGATGAAATTCAATAGGTGGTCCCAACATTTCTCCTTGTTGTGATTGGTCACACATCTATGATTTATCCTTTTGTCCACGTTCCTTATTGTTGATGCCATCAACAACAGCCTTAGCAAAAGATTTCTATATTTTCCGTACCTCTGTCCATTCAGTATCATCGTTTTTATCATTAAATTTGCTGCTGCAAGGGTTTAGCATCATTTCGTCCAGAGAACATGTCATTTTGTGATATATTGTCGATTATATATATATATATATATATATATATATATATATATATATATATATATATATATATATATAAGGAGAGTTCTGCTACACCTTTTATATTGCACGAGAATCCTGAATCTCATCCATTGATTATCTTTCTTTCCATTTGGATGTTTTTTCTTTGTAGGAAGAGATAATGAATGAGGGGAATGAGTGAATGAGATTCAGGTGAGACTTCACCTGCAATATAAAAGGTGTAGCGGAATCCTCCCTATATGTATACATATATATTGGCTGCTGAGACATAAAATTACACATAATTGATGTACACAAAATTTATACTAATTTAGATTCTTAAAATATATCGGCTATTGAGACACAAAATTACACATAAATTGATGTACACAAAATTTATACTAATTTAGAGTCCTAAAATCAAGAAAAAGAAAAAAGCTAAGATTTTTGAATGGATTTCTTAAACTTTTCCTGATTTTTTTCCTTTTGATATAATGAAATTCAATTTATTTATCTACTAAAGAAACAGTACACTGCATTTTTCCAGGTTGCCACCGACTCTTTATATTATTGCCTTAATAGTTGTACCATCCACCCGCCTTTTCTTCATATGTACAATCGCCGTATTTCTCAGCCTGAGCGTCCTCTTCAAGGTCCTAGAATGATCATCTTTAGCTTGGGGGATTGGGGCACCTAAAAGGATATGTTTACAGATATTTAGTGTATTGCTAAGGACATCACGCTTGTTGTTAGGGTTTACCAACCCGGTGTTTGGTCGATGATTTATCGTTGAGACTCTTGGCAGACAACCACCGACCAAACCTTATTTGATCAGTGGTTAACAGTCTACTAGGTACAAATTTGGTATCCCATAGCAATCAATCTGACGCCATTAGCATTACACAATATTTATCTCTTATCTAATTTAACCACAAGCTGTCTTATTCAAGGAATTTCCAAATGAGTTTAAGTCCCCAAGCATCATTCACATGTTTGTTGTTATAAACACCCCAAACCCTCTATTCTTAGAGAAATAGACATCATCCCAATGAAAGTTTCTAATTTTCCTTCCCATATGAAGTCAAATCAGATTTAAATTACTTTATTCAGTGTGGTAGTAGGAGGTCTGAAACTCGGGCACCATAACATCAGTAGGAGTTTGTTGGCACCTCTTTATTTGGTATCAACGTGATTCTACCACCTTACTGGTGGAAATCATGAAGACACATATAGACCCCCCTGATTTCCACCAATAAAGGATCGAGGTCATGATGACACCACATAAACTAGTGTCTAACGAACTCGAACTCCCATAACATTATATGCATGATAATAGGCCGGGTAAGTTACGATCTTTTGACAGAGCTATGCAATTTACATTCTGACCCTTGAATTTTCTTTCTATTATTATCAATCAACTTCCCACAAATCTATCTTTGATATACAATGTGAACAGTAGCAACTTAAGGTGCCTAACAATTATTTATAGGCTCCATCTTTAGCTTTTTAATTTTTACTGAAGAAAATCTTTGTGAATACTTTTCTCATTTTTTATTGTTGTTGATTTTTCAACTACATTCTTTCAAATCCACTAGCAAAACGGATTATTTCATGATTATTGTGAATATATAGGGTGAGAGACAATCACAATGTCTAATTCCATTTTTGGTTTTAGAATAGCCTTTGGGATTCCTTTGTACGAAACGATTTTGGGATAGGTGCCTTCAGTTCAATTTTTTTAGTTTTTTGTTTTCGCCGATACAAAATTGCAAACGACATATATAAACTATGAAAAATGACCAATTAAAAAAATGAAGATAAATAGGAAACGAAAAACAATTTTTTTTCATATTTTCAAAATAACAGATGAACAAGACACTGCAGAAAATGCTTATTATATTTAGCATTGTCCTTCAGCCTAATTTTTTTCAAAGTTTGTCCTCCAGTCTAAAAATAAAACTTGACGTCCTTCAGACTAGTTTTTTTTCCAAAGTTTGTCCTTATGCCTATTTTCCACATTTTCAAAAAGGGAATCATCCAAAATAACATCTACCACCCTATTATAATTTTTAAAATGAGTCTAATGATCAATGAATTTGAATGGTCTTGACTCTCTATTTTTCCAATCAATTGTGATTCGTAGAAGCAAAGGCGAGTGATTACTGGAAAGTAGGCCTGTCAAATGGGTCGGGTCGGGTCTAAATGAGTCGGATAGAATTTGACCCGACTTATTTAAGATATAAACAAACCCAACCCATTTTATCTATTTAATAAATGGGTCAACCCGACCCGATCCGATTAATAAAAAGTTTGAACCGACCCGACCCGTTAACAATAACCACAGCTTAAGCATTAAGATCAACATTAAAAATTGAAAAAATACACCGTTTATTATCAATTCTGCATTAAAAAAAACTGCACAAGAAAACAAACTGATGCACATCATATTATCGAAAATAGCACCAAAAAATGGAAAACTGCACTATGATTCTGCCAATTCAACACAAAACCCAAAATTTTGCTCCAACAAACAGGAAAACTGAACTAGATATTAAAATAACTAGAATATTTGAAAGCTTTGCATCATATGATTACAAACTGCAACACTAAAACTTAAAGATTCAGAATTATCATAAACATACAGAAATGAAACTAAAACATTTCAGTGCAAACTCAGAGAAATGAAAATACAGAAAGTTCCACTGCTTTTGTCTAGCATCCAAACCCAAGCCACCTAAATATTCTGTACTATTGAAGACACGGAATCCTGATAAAGAAATTCAACAAATCAATAAACCATTCTGACTTTAGTTAAAGAAAAGAAAAGGAAAAACTGAATCTAAATAATATTTTTGAGTGCATATGGATGGATCAATTAATTCTATAATGATATACATACAGGAAGAGGGTTAACCTTTGTGTCTACCCAAACAAACAATATATAAGTTGCTTCTAATTGTAAACAAAAAAGTAATTATATTGGATACAACATAATTACTACTGACAGATAAAATAGTACCAACTCGCTTTGAACTTCTAAACTTCAACTTAAAATGGAAAACCGTAACCACTGAACCCATCACTTGATCCACTTAACAATTGTAAACATGTTGCAGACATTGGATT
Source organism: Allium sativum (assembly GCA_030737875.1). Lineage (NCBI taxonomy): Eukaryota > Viridiplantae > Streptophyta > Magnoliopsida > Asparagales > Amaryllidaceae > Allium > Allium sativum. Next base: position 264,934,759 of record CM060913.1, read on the forward strand.
AAGATTCAGACTTTCTTGCCTTACCTTAGGTCCGGGTTAATATATTTTCAAGCCTAGTGAAAAAACAAAACCTCCATCGTTATAGCGTTTGACCTACAAATAAACTAAGCTATAATAATGCTTAAACTAACGAGTTAAGAGACTACAAGCATATGGTGCCATAGAATTGAAGTTTCATATTAATATTAAATCAAGACATCATGGGACATTTTGCTCGGAAAAGAACTCGTTGATTTCAACCAAACCTTTTTGTAACTTTTCATTCACAAACAATCATGATTATAGTAAATGCCCAAGATTATCGTTAACCACAAGATCATCAACCAGTCAATTAATCAATAATAGATAGATAGCATGATTTACGCGCTGTAGCAAATCATGATAATCTTTTAAGAACAAATCAAACCATAACATAGTTATCGATTACTACACCTTTGGGGAGTACTCTTAGATGAGAATTTTAGTTGTCTAAAGGGTCACCATTCCAGGCGTAGTTACAGTTGAACAAATGAGCATGTTTTATGTAGTCAAAACATTGTATATCCACAAAAATAACAATATTTTAAATTGCACTTAACATATGTAGCTTTACCATATTATAAACTGCACTTTAAACATATGCAGTTTTGTAATGTTTTAAATTGCATTTCAAACATATGCAACTAAATAAAGGGCCCTAAAAAGCATATCATATCCAAAGCATGATAAGTTGGAAGATTTTTTTATATTAGCTTTTTTTTTGTTATGGCATTCTCCACTATTGTTATATGATGATATTTATATTAGTATCATCCATTATGCTCTTGTTTATAGAGATTACTTTTCACACAAACTCTACTTAAAAAAGTAATAGATAAATTCATAGTAACAAATAGAGTAATACAAAACATACCTTAATGATCACATCATATCAAACTCCTACTGAATGGCAGAAAAAGAAAGACCATAGTTTGATTTTCCAATCTTTTAAGAACAAAGGCTGAGCATTGAGTGAAGCAGAGAAAAAGTCAGCCAAATATGTTAAAAAGATTTTAATGAACACTACATGATTCATTCTTCTATGTCGAATGGTAACGTTTCTGTACATATAATAACCAATATAGCTTTGGCAGTAGTTGAAAATTATGGCTCTAGATCATTAAAAATCATTGACAGTTAATAATGATTTGATAAGCATAAAAAATAATTACTCACTTCGGAAGCCATGTTCTGATAGACAGGTAAGAGAAATAAGCTGTCAATGATTTCAAAAATAAAAAAACATTATAAATGCATGAATAAAACATCTAATATTTTGAAATGTGCATGTCAGTACCTTACAGGCTTATACTAAGACAATCGGATGGAGTAGAAACTTGAACAAGTTGTTTCGCATCAACATGAAATTTTGAAATATCTTCATTCTCTTGTTCCACTTCTGATGCAATAGCATTTCCATACAACCAATCATGCGTGTAAAGTAATGCTTCCACAATATCATTCTTAAGAGAACTCCGATAATCATCTAAAACCCTTCCGCTAATGTTAAATGCACTTTCGGAGGCAACGGTAGTAATAGGCACGGCTAGAACATCTTTCGCCATGAATGAGAGAATAGGATATATGAGTTGTTTAGATTGCCAAAATGAGAGAATATCCAACGACAACTTACAATCTAACAACCCATCTTCTAGATATAACTTAAATTCCGAATTATGAAAACTTTCAGCAAATTTGGAATTTCTAAATATGTCAAATTCTTCCATTACATCGGCACACTCTTGAGAATAAGGTCCTACAAACAAATTGCTACAATCCAATTCTTTAGATCCAATTGCTTCATTGTTAGATTCCTTTTCTAATTATTTTTTATACTCCTCATAAAGACCTTTTAATTTTGGCTCTACCTTCTCAACCCTTTCATTATAATCATTTCCATAAAGCTTTTTGTAACAAAACTTGACAAAATCCATCTTATATCGGGGACCAAGAATTCAAGCAATGCAAAGCAATGTATTAAACTCACTCCAATATTTATTGAACTTTAAAAAATTGCTACTTGCCATTTCAGACATAAAATCGTCAGTTCCCATACACTTTTGCAATGTAAACAAAACCATAACAACTTTTGGGAAAAACAAATTAGAAGTTGGATACTTCGTTCCGGAAAATAAACAAGTGGCATCATAAAATACTTCCAAAAATTCAACAATTTTTTTTGCCTTCGTCATTCCTCTTGTGTAGGACAATAAATATAATTCTTATCGACAAGCTCCAACTGACTAAGTGCTTGTTTATAATATATAGCACTTTTCAACAAATAAATGTCGAATTCCATCTTGTTGGCACATCCTGACGCAATCCTTTATTACTGTTATCCAAAGATAGATCCCCTATACATTCTATAAAATGTTTTTTCGTGATTGCGAACCTTTAATATACTTGATGCTTTCCCTTATATTACTTAAACATAATGCAATGCATTTTAAACCATCTTGTACCATTAAATTTAAAATATGTGTTGTACATCGCACATGCAAATACTCTCCATCCGCCGTCAAGGCTTTACGATAAGTTAGGTGGGACTCTAATTGCTCTACAAATTTGTCATTGGATGAAGCATTGTCTAATGTTTAAGAAAATATTTTATCTTCAATATCCCAACTAAATAAAAGACTACATATCTTTCAAAAAATAACATCTCCGGAATGGGGTTGTGGCATAAGACAAAAAATAAGCAATTTTTTTCTGTAATTTCCATTCGTTGTCTATAAAGTGTGCAATTAGAGTGATATAGCCGTCTGTATTAACCGATGTCCATAAATCAATTGTCAAGCTAACCCTCCCCGTACAAGTTTTAAAAAAACATTTAAACTTGGATTTTTCCTTTTCATATATTTTTAAAACATCTACACGGGATGTATTTCTCAAAAAGGGTCAAACTCTGTTGTTAAAATATGAATGTATATCACGAATGCCTTCATAATGAACAAACATAAATGGCAGATTATGTCTAATGACCGCCTTAGCCATTAATTCTCTATATTTATTTTGATTGAAAATAGTTTGATTTTGTTTCAATTCTTTGGCACTTATCAATGAGCATTTCGGTATGTGTTTTCTTAAACTGGAAGTACCATATTTACCCCCGCAAATGTATGAAGTCTTGCATTCCTTACAATAACATGTCTTTTTTTCCCCTTTACAAACTTCATTCTTCTGAAAATACTCCCAAACTTCAGAATGAGTACTCCTAATTTTCTTTTTTCCTACGGAACTATTTACCGATTTTGGATCATTCTCCATATCCTCCATAACAACGTTATCATGTTCAACCAAATTCATAATCAATCACCTTAAAATCACAAAAAATATTAGTTTCAAAATGCTACAAACTTTAAATAGACACACAAATGCATGTATATGTGCATGACAATACATTAAAGCCTTAATATCCAATGGAAGGGAAGAAAAAGGAAGAAATTACATATATATATTTTTACTCTTTTGTTTCAAAATAGTCAATAACATAAAGTGTCGATATAAACAAGAGATGTCAAAATTATTTACAAAACAGATAGGGAATAAGAAGCACCAAATTTCATAATAATATTGCAGAAATATTTCTCATGTGAAAAAAGTCAAGTAATAAAGTTAAAGACATAAACTCTAATGTTGCTAATGGTATATATTTTTCTAGTCTGAAGAAGAAGAAACTAATTAGTATGCATCTTCGCATGCAGAAGAGACAGAAATTATCAGTTATCTCCAATTTGTGTCTCATGTAAGTCATTTATAATGTTTGTTCCTAAAGATTATTTAACACTTCAAAGCAAATGTGGAATTGCTCAACGTGTGCTAGCTTTGCATTATTAAAACAATGGAAACAAAAATTGTTCACAACAGCATAACATAAAACAGCTGAGAAGGAAAATATTAAAGTTTTGCGGTCACTCTGTTGTATCCATTATTTCAACGCTTGTAAGGAATCACACAAAAGACATCTTTTAAGTTTTCTTTACCATGTAGTGGATGCTGAAACAAAATGTTGAAAAGTGTTTTAGAATTCTGTGTATACTTCTCATGCTAACACATACTGAGTTGAATTTCGCACAGTTTAAAAGCACAGCGCATAACATACTATGAGTAATGTATCGTTTTCAAAGGAGAAATATGTATAGTTTCAGTTTCACAAGTATTACACATCCCAAAAAACTAAAGATAATATACTTCCATTACCTTAGGGTTTCAGGGTCACTTAGAAGGGTATTCCAGATCTGAATGCTGTCGGAAAAGATAAATTCCTGGACGAAACTTAGAGTGATCGATAAATATGTGTAGAGCTACGGATTAACCTGCACAATTGCATAGAGTTGCATTTCATTTTAGAATTTGATGGATGCAGAGGTAATATGAAAATACCTTCACAATTTTGGTAAAATATGAGATAATATAATAGTAAATAAGAGAGCTATCACCTATGAACTTACCCAAAGTAATGATCTTTTGCCATGTACACATCTCCTACATTTTCAGCTCATTCAAACTGCATGCGAAGGTCAACTAATCTGCAGTTCAGAGGGATATTTAATTATAAAAATCAAGTAATTGACAAGGTGTTGTAAAACATCGCAGGAGAAGGTGAAATGAAATTATACAACGATTACATGGAAGCCTAGGTTATCGTGTACTTACTTTCTCTTGAGAAGGATCCTTTGTCGCCTATTATACTAGTAGTCCTTGGCTCACTGACAGTTTTATTTAACTGAAAACAGAAATTATGAATCAGAAGAGAGTTGTAGATGAATAAGATATGCAAGTGACATTTCATTTCACCCAAAGTGAACCTATATTGCTTGCTCCGCGTCAGTGTCAACATTTTTTATATTACCAGTTCAGAACCAATTATATCATATAGAAGCATGTACAGAAATTAATAAAAGAGAATGAATGATGGAAATAGTAGAAGTTGTAATCAATATTGATCTTGAACACTTTGGGATATAAGATTATACTGAGATTTTTAAAATAGGTTAAAAATATATTTGGGAAAAAACAAACCTTTGCAAAAGTGCTTGAAAGGTCATCAATATATGACAAGGATTCTGAAATCTCACCCTGCATGTGAGGAAAATGCACTTTAGCAACCAATAAACAAAATTCGTTACTTAGAGAAGTAACTAGATATACCACATACAATATACAATCCACATATAAAGTTATTATGTGAACATAAATGCATGGTATGTATTACTGTATGTAAATATATGATACATACTTAAATGCATGATATATAAGATAATTTTGTCCACCTATAGCAGAATGAACTACACACACATACATGACATATGTATTCAGAGACATCTGAAGAACAAATTATCGCAATTTGATGTAAATGCATGGCAACCAAACAAGCATATGCACTCTGGATTTAAGACCAATTGTTTAATCCAGGAAACTGGTAAAGACGGTAATTCTATCAACTGACATATTATGATTTAGTTTAAAGGGTTTGCAATATTCTGAAACAATTGATCTAGAGGTAATTGCGCAAAAACAGCTGCCAGTGAAATGAAATAGCAAGAGAAATAAAAAAGTTTCAAAGAGCAACTGAAAAATGCTCCCCTTAGAGGGCAGAGACAGACTGCACTTCTCAATAGAAACAGATTGCAGTTAAATTACCCACGTGTGATATCTTTTTGATCTACAACAAACAATTGTACTGCATATGTCATTTTGCATTAATGAAAAAATGACCAACATGAAAAAATAAATATACATTATGCCCAACAATAACGTTTCTGACAACAAGAAAGTGATTGCATTTTTTAATTAAAACTAAGCTTATACATCCAATTCATGTTAATAAATAATAAAGGCAACATAGTTTGGGTTAAAGTATACCATGCAGAAATCAAATTAGTCTGAAGAAGATTTTCATTCTCGTAAGCTTGGATTTTAGCTTGGGATCTTTTTCCAGAATTGCTAACATAAATTTTCATTATCGTTCCCAATAATATCAATTATTTTAGTCAATTTTAAACCTACATATATCTGAAATAAAGATGCAATAATTTAGGTTGGAATAAAAATCAATTTCTTGCAATTTTGGCATTGCCAATGCATTAAGTTGGTTATCTATTATTCCACCTCCCTTTTAAAATTTAACAATTCTACAAACTACTATTTTTGCCATTTTCGTTTACCAGTTCCATTTTCATCGCTGAAAGGAACAAACTGGGAATTCTAATAAGCAGATGATATATGACTCACAAAGATTAAGGATCATAAGGTAGGTAAAACTCGAAAAAGCCAAACAGAACATTACCGGTACAAAGAACACGAACTGAATACAATGATTATTTATGTTATACAATATTGATCCATGCTCTCCTAATAACAACTGAAAATGTCATTCATATTTCTTATTTCTTTGGTTTGGAACAAATAGTAACATGGATCAAAATGAAATCAATTTCGAGGAAAAGTACTATGCACATAATAAACACTTCAATCCGTCTGAAAAATCGAAGCACAAAAACTACGCATATCCCTTTCTAAACGACGTTGAGAGTCAGCAAATCGAGGTTCTAGAAAGAAGAAGAAAAAGCAGCGCAGAGACAAAAGGAACTAGTTTGAAGCCAAGATGGAAGTTATCGTCGGTGATCTGAAACGTCACTCATTGAAAACTTGTAAAGACTATCAATCGCCTCTCACTGTCGCCATTTTTTTATATCGTGTTCCAGGAGAAACTAAACCTAGGGTAGTGCAAAATAGGGTAAATGGGTTCTGTATATTACACGGTTCCAGCCTAATATTGAACCGTTTATTTTTTGTTTAAACGGATTGGGTCCGCAAAATAGAATTGGTTAGGGCTGGCAATTATAATCGAAAACCGAAAACCCGAACAGAACCGACCCGAAAAGACCCGAACCGAACCCGATGGGTCTCGGGTCGGGTCTAGATGATGAAAAATACCATCAAGACCCGATCAAATCCGACCCGCAAAGACCCAACCAAAAAACATTGAAAAATGTAATTTTAGTGTTATTATTCAATCAGACCCGAACCGACCCGACCAGACCCGAGCTTCAACTTGACCCGACCAGAACCGAAGCTCGGGTCGGGTCGGGTCCAGTTTTCTGAAATATATAGTTTAGACCCGACAAAACCCGACCTGCCTAGAACCAAGACCCGCCGGGTCGGGTCCGGGTCCATCGGGTCGGGTCTAATTACCACCCCCATAACTTGTAAATGGATTAACCCAGCCCTTTTAATATTAGGGTAAAAGGGTTAGGAGCAGATTTGACGGGCCTACTGGAAAGTGGTAGAATAGGTTATTGTGTTGAATCTTTGTCTCAGTTAGAGATATAAAAGAATGACTGTTGCTATTAACCACTTAGGTGTTTTGTAACCATCTCTAAGGACTAATAGCCCTTACCTTTCAACTTAAAATGGACATGATTATATAGATGAAATTAGATCACTCCTCCAAGTTGGTATTCCCCTGTTCAACCAACTTTTTTATTTTCTTTATCTTTTCCCTTGAAAGCATTCCATGGTTTTGCGTCACTAGCTTTATTGAATCAATCATTGGGATTTGGAAGGGAGTAGCATAAGTTGAGTTACTTGACGGATGCATGGGCAAAAAAATATTCAATTGACCATTAGCAATAACAAATTCCTCGTTTGGAGCCTTGAAAAATTCAAAATCATCAGACTATTAATGTTATATAATATATAACTAGCATACAATAGAGACTAATTGTAGGATATAGAATAACCCTAGAGGGAAGTCAATATGGTTTATTGTAGTTTTACAAGATATTAAAATTATCATAGCACCCGATACTCCTAGCTCAGTTGGTTAGAGGCGGGCGAAATGGGATGAGACATAAGACTCGGGTTCTAGGGTTACCTCTGCCAATTTCTAGGGTGACTATCGTGGTGGTGCAAAGAAGTTGAAAATCGAGGTATACACCACCCGCGGGGTTTACTAGGACCGACAAGCCATGTCTTGAGTGAAGTCTTAGATTCCATACGAAAATAAAAAAATTAAAATTATCTCAGATTTCCTCGAATTACAAAACTATAACTCGTAAAACTTAGTTTGGAGTAAACTAGAAAACCTAAGGATTGGTTGCAAAAGAAAACAAAAATAAAATAATAAAAACAAAACCCCCCTAAAATAAAAAACAAAGCAACCCTTTTTTTACTTAAACAAATTTTCTCCATTTTTTTCTTTTAATGGTCGACCCAATTGAAATTAGGGTTTTTCTTCCTTTGTCCAAATCGCGGCGCTTGTATTCTCTGATAAGATTGATTCTATGATGCTTCGATGAATTGCTTGCTCTATGTCGATCGATTTGGCCTTTGAGATCGAGACCCTTGTGAGTTCTCTGAATTGATTTTCTTTTCTTCTCGAATTTTGTTGCTTTTGGTTTCGGTAATGCTGATGATGAATTGTGTGAATATATATTGGTTTTAAAACCCTTTTCATTCTCTAAATTCACGAATTGACTTGTTCTTGATTTGTGTGTGATTGCTGCCTTGATTAAAATTGATTTCCCACACATTGATATTGCTTGATTGATTGCTGTGAAACCCTGAATGATTTTTGGAAATAAATGATTTGATTTTCTTGGATGAATTTGGTCGTGTTTCAGCACCTCTACAAATTTGGAGAATTAATTGTAAAATATAATTCCCAAGTATACATTATTCCATGCATGAACATTTATTTATTTCCATTCAGGAAACAATCAATTCTGAAGAAAAAAATAAAACCTTTTTAAGAGCAATCGAATTCCATGTGCTTTACCAGACAGTTTTTTCGTGTTGATTTGTTTTTGCACCATGCTTACTGTTGCATGTGTATTTTATTTTCTTCTTGGCATTTGGCATTTTAAATCTTGTCACTTGTTTTTCCATATGCATATTATGACACTTCTAGTTTGTCATGTGTTTGCTGCCTCTTTTCTTTGTCACCTTTTGCTTGTTAGATTTCTTGTTCCTTAGCCAGTCTGTAGTTGCTGAGTCATATATTCATGTTGATTGCTCCTTGTTGTATTTGAACTCGTTCAAGTATATGCTCCATATTCTTTTGATGCCATATCTTGGCAGATCTTTCATGTTGATTTTCATGCATATATATATATATATACACATATACATATATATATATATATGAGGCAGGTTCAATGGCACCCGTAATAGTGCAGCACCCCATTTGCCCCTTATTTCCACTAAGTATTTCCCCTTCTCTCTCCTTCCACTCACTCTCTCACTTCTCACTCACTTTCATTAATATTGTTGTGCAAAAATTGCACAAATGTGGAAGCGATGCAAAAATGGATCAAGTTTGTCGATTAATTATCAATCACTAACTCAATAAAAATAATCACCAAACAAAAGAACAAAATAGAAGAGAAGAAGACACAACAGATTTAATGTGATTTCAGATATGAATATCCTACGTCCACGAAGACCCAACAACTTCTTTATTTCTTTACTTCAAGAGGACGTTACAATATGAGAAGAAATACAACAAAACTCAATACTAGTTCTCACCCTATAGTAGATACAGAAAATAGGGATCTATTGAGGAATAATATGGAGAGATACATTTTCTTGTGATAATGCAAAAGTGAGCAAATGACTTCATATATATATAGAAAGAATGGAGAATTCTAGAGGATAAGGATGAACATGTTTAGGAATTTCCTTGATTTGATTCTCCACAAATCTTGTGCATTTTTTCCATCTATATAAATTCTTGATTGATTCTCCAAATCAATTAATTGTTTCCCATATTTGGCTTGATTATGGAAACAATTAATGCCTCTCTCACCCCACCAATTCTTGATTGATTATTTAAATCAATTATCTTCTCCATATTAATTTATTTTTCATATTTGATTTGATTATGGAAATAAATAATGTCTTCTCATTAGTAAATTTCAATCGTCCAAATTTAACACTCCACCTCGATTAAATATATTCATCAATCACCAAAAATCAACAAAATTGTTGGGTCTATGCCATCAAGCTCAATGTGAACTACTTTGGGCAATATTGCTCAAACAGAGCTTCCAAATCTTTTCCAAGCATAAAAAGGATAATATGCACATCAACAAGCAAAATGCATATGAACAAATATCAAAATTCTTCAGAAAACCCGATGAAGGAGACAATCTTGTAGACACAGCAATTTGAGAGATTAATGGCGACTTTATGGCGTACTCCACCTTCTCCATTCTACATAGAGTGAGGACATACTCAATATTATCTACTTCAACCTCCTTTTCAAGAATTTTACTCGACTTCACCAAGTCTACCTTATCAAACTCAATACCAAGCTCCGCAACATTCAAAGCATAAGACGAATAATCATCGTTACAAATATGCTTACCAACAGGACCAGCTGAACTAAAAGGCCTTTATTGCAACTGAGCTCCACCTAGAGTCTGAACCTTTGAAATCTTCTCATCAACCATGGTACCATCGGAAATACCAATTTCACTATGAATATGGAAACAATCTGATGACTCCAAATGTGTTTGGGGAATTTTGTTTCCTCCTAATGTATTCACTTGATAGAGGCTCCACCTTCAATATAGACCTCTCATCAAATTATAAAAATAATCACACCACAGATTGCAATGGAGATAATAAATGCATAAAACCATGGTTTGAAGTAAACTAAAAAAACTATGGATTGGTTACAAAAGAAAACAAAAAAAAAACAAAAAAAACAAAAAAAAACCTAAAATAAAAAAGAAAGCCGGCCCTCTTTTTCATTTAAACAAATTTGCTCTTTTTTTAATAACCGACCCAATTGAAATTAGGGTTTTTCTTCCTTTGTCCAAATCGCAACACATGTATTCTCTGACAAGATTGATTCTATTATGCTTCAATGAATTGCTTGCTCTTGATCGATCGATTTGGCCTCTGAGATCGAAACCCTTGTGAGTTCTCTGAATTTATTTTCTTTCATTCTAGAATTTTGTTGCTTTTAGTTTCAATAATGTCGATGATGAATTGTGTGAATATATATATGAAACGACCCGAACTTCCCCAGTGAGGAAAGCCCGGATTGAGTTGAGGACAAGCCACAAAAGAATGCAGACAGAAGAACATTTCATTGTATATAACAACAATTCCACCAGATTACAAGAATATACAGAGTATAAATAAATATTACACCACAGAAAAATATCAGCGATTTAAATTACATTAAATAGTAGCGGAAAATAATACAATACACAACTAGAAGAGATATACAGATACAAAGCTTTCCGGATATCATTCCAGCTGTAAACCAGGATCCTGTGAATATAAATCGGCAAAACCAAGACTACTAGCTGCCCGTGTCAAAATAAGGGCACCCAGAGTTTAGGTTAAAACAATAAACTCTAGGTCAGTCATGTGACTGGTGTGAGAACTAAAACATTTATTAATCTTTATTTTAAAGTTAGGTAAATCAAGGGACCACGCCGTATAACACGGAACGGGTTTCCTCCCAAGAATACCAGTGCATAAAACAACAGCGCAATGCTAAATAAAGAAAAATGAAGCTATTATAAGACCCAGGTCCCATCACACAATGCAACACAAACCAGAGAATAGTTTTTTCCCTTATAATAGCCAAAGCATGCTAGATACATTTGAAACAAATCATTCGATACTATAATAAGTGTATAGTGTCAAAACAACTTCAAATATAATGTATCAATCCTAGACGGCACGGGTACCATATATCATGTCGCCATACTAGGCTCTACAATCAAAACCGCAAAGTCACGTATTTGGAAATTTGATTTTCATCTGTGAACCGAGGCCAGGGATTGTCCTCTACCGATTCGAGACAATCTAGCCTACCTTGTCTCAGGCTACAGCCGCAACTGCACCTAGGAGTCTCAGGGCCGGTCCACCGATGTGGATTAAAATGCCTGAACACTGCGTTTCCCCGCCCTTTGGGGCGTAAATGAGTCCAATGACTCCATCGGTCCCGGAACGACGATATATCCGAGGCACCTCGCAAAAGCAAAAACCACATAACTCAAACTCGTCAGGGCGTGTAAAACCACTGACGCCACTTCTAGCTAGAAAGAAACGCATGCCCTCCCTGGATCCTTCTCCCGTTTTTGGTTCACAACCGGGGTGTGAGGCTCGCGAATCAACGCTACACAAAGCTATGCCATACAGGCCGTGCTTTGATCATCAACCACAAGACTCTTCTTTTCAACAGAAGCCTTGATCATACTGCCACTTAGGCAATTCACTCCATGCGTTTGATATCCATCAATATATAACCTCTGAGCTCGTACGTCTCAGAGAAGGGCGTTAAGCAAGAGAATAAATTTTCCGCCGCTAAACAGATATATATTTAAGAGAAATCAACCACACAGAATAAAATCCAATGTCAGACACACAGTCCATTTACAAGTTCGTTCTGGGTCCGAACGAAACCGGAGGCACCTAGTACTCCACATATCCATCGATCTCCAAGTACGTCTGGACGATCACTAACTGATTCCCTCCTCTTGGGTGTATGACCCAATCAAGATCATCAGTAATTATCCAATCGATGTTGAAGACCTCCGGTCTTCGACCACCGTCTTCATCCTCGACACCACGTCGAATCAATTATTCAGAATGGGATAAACCCGGTCTTTCTGAATAACTCACATATATAATAAACAAGTGTTACCCAAACACAACATGCACCTCATTCCAATTCAGAATATTTTTTTATTCCAATATCCTTTTACTTTGGAAAAGGTTCCCATTAATTTTATCAAAGATAAATTCTTTAAATTTATTCTTTAATCCTCTTTGAATATCAATTCAAACTAGTCGGGATTAGCGAACCACACCGAAGTAATCATTTATTTTATTTCCCAATCCCAACCTATTCATCCCATGAAGTAAAACTGGTCATACTTCATATCTAACACCACGGTGTTATCGGTAAATTCAATTATCATTTCACGTTCAAATCTAATTAAAGATTTAACTATCGCCTGGAGCAAAACTGGTGATACTCCCTCCTCGATCTTTTCAATCTAATTAAAGATTCATTAAAACTCCACTTAGTGTTAATCTTTAACTGGGTTAAAGAATCAGTGTCATTTAAAACACGGTTCACGGTAAACCCAAAATCACATTTCATTAATTATCGGGTTAAAGAACAAGTGTTATTTAAAACACTGTTCACGATAAACCCAAAAATCAATACCAGTTCAATTCCAATTAAATATTATTTAATTGGTACACTTTATTAAATCTAAATAAAAAGATTTATCTTTTTCTCCACTGGGCTTAAGAACAGTGTTAATGAAGACACCATTCACGACAAACCCAAATCACATTTGATATTAAATACAAGGCTCTGAATAGAAAATATATCGGCTTATATTCAATATCAAATTCTACGACCAACAAATATCGTATTGGAAATAACGATATTAATATATCTTTCAAATTCCCATAACAATATCTGTATCATCACGAAATCCAACATCGAAATATTCCGAAGGCAATTTCGATTCAAATCCATTCCAATTCAATTATTGGAAATCCTAGTTATATTTCAAATCCAATTTATTTATTTTTAAAAATAAATAAATTATTACTCTAGTTCAAAACTAGTTCATTTCGATAAAAATCTACTTTTATCTTTTCAAATATGGATTTTTTCATCTCAATTCTTCACAAATCATTTCTTATGATTTTACACAAATTATTCATATTTTTAATAATTTTATTAAGGCCCGCACAGTCGATTTCCATCAACGGCCATCGAACTGCACTTACATCGACCTTTTCCAAATTTGATTTGGACATAATTCCAAATCCAAATGTTAGATTTCTAATTTCTAATATTTGTTAGAAACCTCTTTTCGATACGAACCCAAAGGTTCCGGTTTTAGGAGAATCCGATGGTCGGATCTCCCGCAATATCCATTCGAAGTCAATGGTCGAAATTCGCGAACTGCCGCGGCGCGGCGCGTTCTACTCAAGCCATTATATTATATACATATAATATATATAATATATATTTCATCAATTTCCTTTTAAAACGTATTTTATAAATCGTTTTAAATTCGTTTTCAAAACGGTTTCAACTTCCCTTTCAAATTCTAATCAAAATTGAATTTTTCAATATAAATTCGTTTTAATTTCATTTCAAATCGATTTCAATTCAATTTCAATTTAATTCGAATTTCAATTTAATTCGAATCTCAATTCATTTCAATTTAATTCGAATTTCAAATCTATTCAATTTAATTCGAATTTCAAATCTATTCAATTTAATTCGAATTTCGAAATCACTTTCAATATTCATTGAAGAAATGAATAAAATCGATATAAATATCGTTCACGTCAAAATGGCGTCAATCTAATCAACACAGCTTCATATATTTCTATTTTCAAATATTCGATTTCAAATACTTCTTTTCAAATATTTCTATTCAAAACTTCAATGAGGCCCAATCAATTACCATATAATGTTAATTATATGGATTTTCTACAGCACATATATAACAGCAACGATAAATCATCAACCATCATCCAAAGTGCACCACACCACTGCATAAGCATTAAACATAAATAGTTAACGCTTATAACAGCCTGTCAATCAATCGATCGACATACAACTAATTATTGGGATTAGTGTATGTCATATATCATCCCAATACCCGTGTGGGGTTTCAATCAATCAAACACAGATTTTATTTGTGCAGTTGGGCGATGTGTAAAATTTATCGTCCCAATCAATATCAGTCAAATGTGTGTATATAAACAAATCGTCCGATTTGTTAATATTTATTTCATTTTAAATACACGTTAAAAATTCTACTTTCAACTATAAAATATTTTTAACTATATAAATATTTTATTTCATTTCACATCACATCACGCAATCAACTACACATCAAAATCAAACAAAAAAGCATACAAGCCGTCCATGGTCTGTGGTCGACGGGTGTTGGGTGCTACTAAACACCGTCTGCATCCTATTATATATTTTAACTAGAAAATTAAATTAAAAGTTAGAAGTTCTCACCGACAGCTAAACCAAACGCCACGACTCTTCTTATGCAGGAATCTTCGTCGTGCCCGCCTTTCGTCACTTTCGTTGCCCGTATTCACTACATATATAAAAATCACATTTTTACTTCGCTATTCAATATATCAAAATCGAATTTTTATTTTGCTATTCAATGCATAAAAATCGAATTTTTATTTTCAGTTCATATATATATAATTTATATTTTTTTTATACAAAAATCTATTTTTCCAACTCGCCTTTTCTACTCTAAAAATCCAATTTTTTTTCAACGTCTTTCATATAATAAAAACCCCATTTTTATTATGATGTATTTCATATAAAAATTACCTCTTGATTTCAAATTAAAAATCAAATCTTTTTGTTAAGAAAAATCAAATCTTTTTATATTTAAAGTTCAAACCTTTTTATTTTTAAAGATCATACCTTTTTAATTGTTTTAAAAAAAACAAATCTTTCATATATTAAAAAAAAACAAATCTGATTTTCTTGTAATGCTTCTAATTTATATACATAAACTGAATAATAAGAAGAAACAATGTTATTAAATAAAACAGAAAAGAAAATCACCTTTCAAAGAGGGAGGAGGTGTTTTCGCTGGTCGTGGGTGGATGAGGGGTGCGTAGGGCGGTCTGGTGGTGGCGGGGTCTCTCCATACGTCGGCGGCGGTTTTTGTGGGCTCGGGCGTCGGCGGTTTGGAGGGAAATAGAGGGAGGGCGCAGTCGTTTTAGAAGAGGGGGAGGAGCAAGCGCTGGAGCGCGACTTGGGGGAGGGCTGCCGCGCTAGTGGCGGCGCGCTAAGAGGGGGGCGGCGGCGGGAGAGAGATCGAGGGGGGCGCGATTTTATATTTTTTTTCTTGAATGAATCGGGGGGGGGGGGGCTGAGTGGTTAAAGGAGGAGAGAGAGGGATTATTATATTTTTTTTCTTTTATTTATTTATTTACTTATTTGATTTCGAAAAGCATCTTTTAATTTCGACCTCGAAACGAGACCCACCGCCTATCGTCCCTAGTTAATTACCCCCATTCCGAACACAATGGGATATGTATCGTAAGCTGATTCGATCGTTTCGATCAATTTTCATCAAAACCAACATATAACTCTATATGTTGAATTTGAACATGCATTTCAATTTACCAGGGCCACATACTAACCATAAAAATTCGAGAAAAATATTTTCTAGCTTCGTATTGGCAATACGGTCCTAACAAAACTAATTTCGTTGAATTCTGAGTCCGTTTGAAAAATGGTCATTTTCCAGTCGATTAAAATCAACTAAAACTGGTCAAACGCGTTTTCCTTTGCCACGCTCACATATTGATTCGAAAAATTATGAAATTTGAAACCTAGCAATAATTTGACATCACGGATCCAACAAAAGTGGTTTCGTCGAATTCCGAGGTCGTTTGCAAAATTTCCATTTTTAAGGGCCGAAATTCCATAGCGACTATTCTGAAATTTCAACTGGACATATCTTTTGATCCCCGCTATGAAAATTCAATTTTTCAGATTCGTTGGAAAGATATTCCCAATTAAATTCTAATATTTTTGGTTTCACTAAAATCCGGTTTATTTTGCACTCGATACATTCATTTGAAGTTTGAAATCGAATTATCGAACTACCGCGCCATTTTCAATTCCTTTTATATATAAATAAATATTTATATTCTAACGACGATCTATATAAATATTCGTTCGAATTCCACTCAAAATAAATTTCTCGTCGATATTATTTAAAATATTTCATTTTAAATATTCAAAATTCGCCAAAATTGCAAAAATAAAAATTGTAAATTGGCTCGGATTTCCGGGTTATTACAATCTCCCCCACTTAAAACTTTTCGTCCCCGAAAAGGAACGAATCCGCAAGTTGTTTAACAAACCAACTCAACTTTCAATATATTTTTATGGCTTAAGTTCTCCAACTGTTCAGTTTCTAAGAACTTTTCAAATTTTTCAAAAATTTGGCTAACACCCTAAATTTTTGAAAAATTTCGCCATAACCTCCGCTGCGCCGGGGACTTCAGGATATTTCATATAGCCTCCCATGGCCTTCTTCAATCCAAAAGAAAAAGAAAAAGCCAAGCGGCTAGCCAATCGGCTCATAAAATCATCATCACCCAAACAAAACAGTAAATTTTGGTAAACATGTACCTATTTGTCGGGCAAACAATTTTATTCTTCTGCTCTAGCCTCCTTGCTATGACCTGTTCAGTGTAAGATGTATATGCATGCAAATGCGACAAATTTTCAATACAGTTTACTGTTTGGTTCAAACTGGCTATATGGTTCAAATTTTAATTACTCAACCAATAATCAAACAACACAACCATCAATCAATTAGTGAATTATCCTTTCAAATTCATAACTTTGATATATAGTCAAAAATCACATTTTTGATGCCAAATCACAACAATAGACCCTATCTAATTTTGGTTCTCACACCAGTCAATAGGAAATATATAGATATCACACCTTCGAAACACGAACACAAACTGCTGATGCTATATAGTCATCAATAATTTCATCTCCGGGCGACTAGAGTGTGATTCTATATCTATCCAGTATATTAAAACTTTGAATACCCGTGGATCAGACGTATATGCAAAATATATATATATATATACTGGATTATCCAAATCAATATAAATAAATATTCAAATACGAATTACTGAATTAAATTTTCAAAACAAAACTTGTTTTCAATTTTAAAAATATACTCTTCACACTCGTTCTAGGATACTACTGATCCCATCTCTAACGAGCCATTCTTACTGGATATTACTAATCCAATCTCTGATGAATCCTTTCGCATGGTTCTAACGTGTCTTGTTCTCTGAGCTTTGTAAACCAAAGCTCTGATACCAGCTGAAACGACCCGAACTTCCCCAGTGAGGAAAGCCCGGATTGAGTCGAGGACAAGCCACAAAAGAACACAGACAAAAGAACATTTCATTGTATATAACAACAATTCCACCAGACTACAAGAATATATAGAGTATAAATAAATATTACACAGCAGAAAAATATCATAGATTTAAATTACATTACATAGCAGCGGAAAATAATACAATACACAACTAGAAGAGATATACGGATACAAAGCTTTCCGGATATCATTCCAGCTGTAAACCAGGATCTTATGAATATAAATCTGCAAAACCAAGACTACTAGCTGCCCGTGTCAAAATAAGGGCACCCAGAGTTTAGGTTAAAACAATAAACTCCAGGTCAGTCATGTGACTGGTGTGAGAACTAAAATAGTTATTAATCTTTATTTTAAATTTAGGTAAATCAAGGGACCACGTTGTATAACACGGAACGGGTTTCCTCCCAAGAATACTAGTGCATAAAACAACAGCGCAATGCTAAATAAAGAAAAATGGAGCTATTATAAGACCCAGGTCCCATCACACAATGCAACACAAACCAGAGGATAGGGTTTTCCCTTATAATAGCCAAAGCTTGCTTGATACGTTTAAAACAAATCATTCGATACTATAATAAGTGTATAGTGTCAAAACAACTTCAAATATAAATGTATCAATCCTAGATGGCATGGGTACCATATATCATATCGCCATAATAGGCTCTACAATCAAAACCGCAAAGTCACGTATTTGGAAGTTGGATTTCCGTCTGTGAATCAAAGTCAGGGATCATCCTCTACCGATTCGAGACAATCTAGCCTACTATGTCTCAGGAAACAGCCGCAACTGCACCTAGGAGCCTCAGGGCCGGTCCACCGATGTGGATTAAAATGCCTGAACACCGCCCTTTGGGGCGTAAATGAGTCCAATGACTCCATCGGTCCCGGATCGACCGACATATCCGAGGCGCCTCGCAATAGAAACAACCACATAAGTCAAACTCGTCAGGGCGTGTAAAACCACTGACGCCACTTCTAGCTAGAAAGAAACGCATGCCCTCCCTGGATCCTTCTCCCGTTTCTGGTTCACAACCGGGGTGTGAGGCTCGCGAATCAACGCTACACGAAGCTATGCCACACAGGCCGTGCTTTGATCATCAACCACAAGACTCTGCTTTTCAACAGAAGCCTTGATCATATTGCCACTTAGGCATGCCACACAGGCAATTCACTCCATGCGTTTGATTTCCATCAATATATAACCTCTGAGCTCGTACGTCTCAGAGAAGGGCGTTAAGCAAGAGAATAAATTCTCCGCCGCCAAACATATATATATTTAATAGAAATCAACCACACAGAATAAAATCCAATGTCAGACACACATTCCATTTACAAGTTCGTTCTGGGTCTGAACGAAATCGGAGGCATCTAGTACCCCGCATATCCATCGATCTCCAAGTACGTCTGGACGATCACTAACTGATTCCCTCCTCTTGGGTGTACGGCGCAATCAAGATCATCAGTAATTATCCAAACGATGTTCAAGACCTCCGGTCTTCGACCACTGTCTTCATCCTCGACACCACGTCGAATCAGTTATTCAGAATGGGATAAACCCGGTCTTTCTGAATAACTCGCGTATATAATAAACAAGTGTTACACAAACACAACATACGCCTCATTCCAATTCAGAATATTTTTTTTATTCCAATATCCTTATACTTTGGGAAAGGTTCCCAATAATTTTATCAAAGATAAATTCTTTAAATTTATTCTTTAATCTTCTTTGAATATCAATTCAAACTAGTTGAGATTAGCGAACCACACCGAAGTAATCATTTATTTTATTTCCCAATCCCAACCTATTCATCCCATGAAGTAAAACTGGTCATACTTCATGTCTAACACCACGATGTTATCAGTAAATTCAATTATCATTTCACGTTCAAATCTAATTAAAGATTTAACTATCGCCTAGAGCAAAACTGGTGATACTCTCTCCTCGATCTTTTCAATCTAATTAAAGATTCATTAAAACTCCACTTAGTTTTAATCTTTAACTAGGTTAAAGAATCAGTGTCATTTAAAACACGGTTCACGATAAACCAATAATCACATTCCATTAATTATCGGGTTAAAGAACAAGTGTTATTTAAAACACTGTTCACGATAAACCCAAAAATCAGTACCAATTCAATTCCAATTAAATATTATTTAATTGGTACACTTCATTAAATCTAAATAAAAAGATTTAATCTTTTTCTCCACTGGGCTTAAGAACAGTGTTAATGAAGACACCATTCACGACAAACCCAAATCACATTTGATACTAAATACAAGGCTCTGAATAGAAAATATATCGACTTATATTCAATATCAAATTCTATGACCAACAAATATCGTATTAGAAATAACGATATAAATATATCTTTCAAATCCCCATAACAATATATGTATCATCACGAAATCCAACATCGAAATATTCCGAAGGCAATTTCAATTCAAATCCATTCCAATTCAATTATTGGAAATCCTGGTTATATTTCAAAATCATTTCAAATCCAATTTATTTATTTTTAAAAATAAACAAATTATTGCACTAGTTCAAAACTAGTTCATTTTGATAAAAATCTACTTTTATCTTTTCAAATATGGAGTTTTTCATCCCAATTCTTCACAAATCATTTCTTATGATTTAACACAAATTATGCATATTTTTAATAATTTTCTTAAAGCCCGCACAGTCGATTTCCATCAACGGCCATAGAACTGCACTTACAGCGACCTTTTCCAAATTTGATTTGGACATAATTCCAAATCCAACCGTTAGATTTCTAATTTCTATGATTTATTAGAAAGCTCTTTTCGATACGAACCCAACGGTTCTGGTTTTAGGAGAATCCGATGGTCGGATCTCCCGCAATATCCATTCGAAGTCAATGGTCGAAATTCGCGAACAGCCGCGGCGCAGCGTGTTCTATTCAGGCCATTGTATTATATATATTTCATCGATTTCCTTTTAAAACATATTTTATAAATCGTTTTAAATTCGTTTTCGAAACAGTTTCAACTTCCCTTTCAAATTCTAATCAAAATTGAATTTTTCAATATAAATTCGTTTTAATTTCATTTCATATCGATTTCAATTCAATTTCAATTTAATTCGAATTTCAATTTAATTCGAATTTCAATTTATTTCAATTTAATTCGATTCTCAATTCATTTCAATTTAATTCGAATTTCAAATCTATTAAATTTAATTCGAATTTCAAATCTATTCAATTTAATTCGAATTTCAAATCTATTCAATTTAATTCGAATTTCGAAATCACTTTCAATATTCATTGAAGAAATGAATAAAATCAATATAAATATCGTTCATGTCAAAATGGCGTCAATCTAATCAACACGGCTTCATATATTTCTATTTTCAAATATTCGATTTCAAATATTTCTTTTCAAATATTTCTATTCAAAACTGGAATGAGGCCCAATCAATTACCGTATAATGTTAATTATATGGATTTTCTACAGCACATATATAACAGCAACGATAAATCATCAACCATCATCCAAAGTGCACCACACCACTGCATAAGCATGAAATATAAATATTTAACGCTTATAACAGCCTGTCAATCAATCGATCGACATACAACTAATTATTGGGATTATTGTATGTCATATATCATCTCAATACCCGTGTGGGGTTTCAATCAATCAAACACAGATTTTATTTGTGCAGTTAGGCGATGTGTAAAATTTGTCGTCCCAATCAATATCAGTCAAATGTGTGTATATAAACAAATCGTCTGATTTGTTTATATTTATTTCATTTTAAATACACGTTAAAAATTCTACTTTCAACTATAAAATATTTTTAACCATATAAATATTTTATTTCATTTCACATCACGCAATCAACTACACATCAAAATCAAACAAACAAGCATACAAGCCGTCCATGATCTGTGGACGACGGGTGTCGGGTGCTACTAAATACCGTCTGCATCCTATTATATATTTTAACTAGAAAACTAAATTAAAAGTGAGAAGTTCTCACCGACAGCTAAACCAAATGCTACGACTCTTCTTATGCAGGAATCTTCGTCGTGCCCGCCTTTCGTCACTTTCGTTGCCCGTATTCATTACATATATAAAAATCACATTTTTACTTCGCTATTCAATATATAAAAATCGAATTTTTATTTCGCTATTCAATGCATAAAAATCGAATTTTTATTCTCACTTCATATATATATAATTTATATTTTTTTATATAAAAATCTATTTTTCAACTCGCCTTTTCTACTCTAAAAATCCAATTTTTTTCAACGTCTTTCACATAATAAAAATCCCATTTTTATTATAATGTATTTCATATAAAAATTACCTCTTGATTTCAAATTAAAAATCAAATATTTTTGTTAAGAAAAATCAAATCTTTTTATATTTAAAGTTCAAACCTTTTTATTTTTAAAGATCATACCTTTTTAATTGTTTAAAAAAAACAAATCATTCATATATTAAAAAAAACCAAATCTGATTTTCATATAATGCTTCTAATTTATATACATAAACTGAATAATAAGAAGAAACAATGTTATTAAATAAAACAGAAAAGAAAATCACCTTTCAAAGAGGGAGGAGGTGTTTTCGCTGGTCGTGGGTGGATGAGGGGTGCGCAGGGCGGTCTGGTGGTGGCGGGGTCTCTCCACACGTCGGCGGCGGTTTTTGTGGGCTCGGGCGTCGGCGGTTTGGAGGGAAAAAGGGGGAGGGCGCGGTCGTTTTAGAAGAGGGGGAGGAGCTAGCGCCGGAGCGCGACTTGGCGGAGGGTTGCCGCGCCAGTGGCGGTGCGCTTAGAGGTGGGCGGCGGAGGGAGTGAGATCGAGGGGGGCGCGATTTTATATTTTATATTTTTTTCTTGAATGAATCGGGGGGGGGGGGGCTGAATGGTTAAAGGAGGAGAGAGAGGGATTATTATATTTTTTCTTTTATTTATTTATTTACTTATTTGATTTCAAAACGCATCTTTTAATTTCGACCTCAAAACGAGACCCACCGCCTGTCGTCCCCAGCTAATTACCCTCATTCCGAACACAATGGGATATGTATCATAAGCTGATTCGATCGTTTCAATCAGTTTTCGTCAAAATCAACATATAACTCTATATATTGAATTTGAACGCGCATTTCAATTTACCAGGGCCACATACTAACCAAAAAAATTCCAGAAAAATATTTTCTAGCTTCGTATTGGCGATATGGTCCTAACAAAACTAATTTCGTCGAATTTTGAGTCCGTTTGAAAAATGGCCATTTTCCAGTCGATTAAAATCAACTAAAACTGGTCAAACGCGTTTTCCTTCGCCACACTCACATATTGATTTGAAAATTTATGAAATTTGAAACCTAGTAATAACTTGACATGACGGATCCAACAAAAGTGGTTTCGTCAAATTCTGAGGTCGTTTGCAAAATTTCCATTTTTAAGGGCCGAAATTCCATAGCGACTATTCTAAAATTTCAACTGGGCATATCTTTTGATCCCCACTATGAAATTTCAATTTTTCAGATTCGTTGGAAAGATATTCCCAATTAGATTCTAATATTTTTGGTTTCACTAAAATCCGGTTTATTTTGCACTTGGTACATTCATTCGAAGTTTGAAATCGAATTATCGAACTACCGCACCATTTGCAATTCCTTATATATATATAAATAAATATTTATATTCTAACGACGGTCTATATAAATATTCGTTCGAATTCCATTCAAAATAAATTTCTCGTCGATATTATTTAAAATATATCATTTTAAATATTCAAAATTCGCCAAAATAAAATTTTTAAATTGGCTCGGATTTCCGGGTTATTACAATATATATATATATATATATGTATATGTATATATATATATATAAGTATGTATTTATGTGTGTTTTAAAACCATTATCATTCTCTAAATTCATGAATTGACTTGTTCTTGATTTGTGCGTGATTGTTGCCTTGATTAAAATTGATTTCTCATGGCACCGATATTGTTTGATTGATTGTCGTGAAACCCTGAATGATTTTTGGAAACAAATAATTTGCTTTTCTTGGATGAATTTGGCTGATTTTCTTTTCTTGGATGAATTTGGCCGTGTTTCAGCGCCTTTGTGAATTTGGAGAATTAACTGTAAAATCTAATTGCCAAATACACATTATTCCATGCATGCACATTTATTTCTTTCCATCTAGGAAACAATCAATTCAGAAAAAAAAATCCTTTTTAAGACCAACTAAATTCCTTGTGCTTGACCAGACGTTTTTCTTTCGTGTTGATTTGTTTTTGCACCATGCTTACTATTGCATGTATATTTTATTTGCTACTTGGCGTTTGGCATTTTAAACTTATCACTTGTTTTTTTGTATGCATATGCACATGCATACATATGGCATTTCTGGTTTGTCATGTGTTTGCTGCCTCTTTTCTTTGTCACATTGGGTTTGTTGGCTTTCTTGTTCCTTAGCCAGTATATAGTTTCTAAGTCATATATTCATGCTGACTGCTCCTTGTTGTATTTGAATTGGTTCGAGCATATGCTCCATATTCTTATGATGCCATATCTGGGAAGATCTTTCAAGTTGAGTTCCATGCACATATATATATATATATATATATATATATATCTTTACTAATAATTGGAATAGGTTTGGTGTCACACTTTTTTGGTGTAAACGTTAACTACCGAAAATGACCTTTACTGTAAGAATCTGCATGTCATACCTTTTGAGCGCCCTGATCATTTTCAATTAAATCATAAATCATGCGGAGAGAATTACAATACATGTAAATGCGTTCAATTTTAATGATTTTTGGTTATTAATTAATAGAATTATGGTAGGATTTGTTCTCAATTGGTATATAATAACTGGATTATTTATACATGATAATTTTAAATTGGTACAAACAAAATTGGTAGGATTGTAAATGGATTCTAAATTGGTAGACATAATTGATTTGTGAACCTTTGGTATTATATTTGGAATTCAGATATAGAATAAATGGATTGTTTCATAATTGGTAGAATTAAATCAGTAATACAAATTCTACCAAATATAGTATTATTACAATATAAGATTGTATTATGGTACATATTCGGTAATGCACATTTTACCATATTTGGTACCATAATCCAAATATGCAATTCAAATATTGAGTTTTGCATATATTTAATCAAATTAAACTGAGTTGTAGGTTATTACAGATTTTCAGTATTATGGTAGGATTTATGCATACCAATTCTACCAATTATGATTATTTCATACTATTTTTACATGTAAATGCATTCTCAGTTGGTACATCAAAATTTGAGTTGTGAACATGTAACTACGTTTCCAATATACAGATTAAAAACATATTGCTCATTAAATTTGTAAAATGCTGCATTCATCTCTTTTTTACTCTAATTGCATTTGATTCGTATAATTACGTTATATGCCCTATGTCATTCAAATATAATTGGTAGTGTATATAGCATTAAAATTATCATGTATAAAATAATCCAATTTAGATTTTAGTATTTTAATTCGATGATTAATAGTGCATATATTTTATCGCATTCTTAAAATGCATTATCTCATCTTGCTAATATGTACACTTTCTCGGTTATAAATACGACACCGTATCTTTCTTCCCCACCTCACAAAATCAATTACCTTCTTCATTCTTCCCTTTTCCTCTACAGTCATTTAAACTATTTACTACTCTCGGGATCTCCAGCTTTAGATTGCAGTGGGAAAGCTTCTGATTTCAAGAAAGGTACTTTATATTATTCTATGCATTTATCTACTTTGGTTTGCAACAGTATTCAGTTGTGTATTTTCGGATTTATCTGCTTGGTTTGCATCAGTATTTGGTTTTCAATAGTTTGCACCGAACCAATATAAGACTGTAAACGCCCATGCGATTTGCAGCACCATGCAACAGCGCAACAATCATAAGACCCCGTTAGTAGATGTGTACAGTTGAGATGCAAGTTTCACGTCTAAGATGATAAACTGCATACAATTATTTAATTTATAAAATAAAAAATATCCATTATTCAATTGTATTATCTAATAGTGTTTTTCCATTGTAGATAAAGCATATGGAAGAAAATGGATGGTGACGATGAAGATAATCAAGACTAAATATATTATTAATAAATAAATTTTATCATTTTTTAGTATGGCAATTGTATATTTTTAGCATTATCATAATATATGCTTTATAGTCAGACTTTTCTTTTAATTTACATTTGCATTTATTAAAGATTGGTATTGCATTTGAATTTATTTATATTGTATACTATTTTATTTCTTGGAGTGATAATTTATTAACCGTGCAACATTAGTACAAATCATTTTTCCTATATATTTAAAATACACAATATTTGACATGTGCCACTATCACACGCGAAGCGCGTGCCATTACGCTTATATATATATATATATATATATATATATATATATATGAGAAGCGTTCAATGGCACCCCCAAATAATGAGAACCCCATTTGCCCCTATACATAAACCGAGCATTTATATTAGAATAAGTGAGTGGGAGGTGAGAGAATGAGTGGAGGGAGAGAGAAACGGGATATGTGGTGGAAATTTGGGGGCATTTAGGGGTGCTGCACTATTTAGGGTGCCATTGAACACCCACCAATACATACATACATGTTGTATATAACGGTGTTGTATACACAATTATATGATTTTTGTTTGATGATAACAACCAAATATATATATAATTATAAATGTGTTATACTGTACTGTTTCATATATCACACCTCGGACAAGAATATAATATTTCTGTTTAAATAAAATACGACTGTACAAAAATCCAAATATTCACACAGTATTTTATTCGAATAGAATATTTTATTTCAAAATTTAAACAGTACAAATTTTATACTCCACTATTTGTACATCACTGATATTTTTTTTAACACACTCAATTTAACATACAGTTTCTTTCTATATCACTCACACTTGGTTATACAGACTCATATTCATATACAGTCACTTGTACTGACATTCACTGACACTGTTCTTGTTCTAAATTTTCTGTCTTCTGCCTTCTTGTCTTCTGTCTTCACAGCTTTCAGTCCAGTCTCTTCTTCTTACCTGTCACATGAAATAGAAACACACAGTATACTGCAATAAAAATAATACTGAATACATGTGAATATAAATTTTAATTTTAAAATTTTATTTTCCTCAGTTTTCTGGTGTGTTTCTCATCATTTTTCTGACTTGATCTGATGTGTTAATCCGACTGTGTCTAGACAATATATAGTACAGGGACAGGAAAATTCGTCTGTTGGCTGCATATACACACGTGTATACACATGTGCACTGCCTCGCCAATCAGAATGTAGCGAGCAACTGAGGAGCAGCCGTGATGACCAACTCAACTCAGTGTATACTCAGCTAACATTAAATGAAAAGTCAACAGCAAACTCATGAGTCAAGCCAGCATGTCAACAAAGCATAGGATGTGTCGAGACAAGTTTCTCTTTCATGCATGCAGGTGAACAAACAGATAAATGCCCATGTAGGTCAAAATAGCAAACTAGTATGGACAAGTTCAAACCAGAAGTCAATTGTGCAATTTGTTCATGGCAAAGTGATAATGCAGCTCAAACATGAAAAGGATGCAATGCAACAATGGACATAGCAGCAGTTTTACAAAGGTGATAGTTCAAAATGTTCAAGATAGTGTAACATGGTTCAGTCAACAAGTTTGGCAAGCAAATGATCGAGTCAACATGAAGATACACATTACAAACTGATCATGGTAGTCATGAATGGAACAACAAATATGCAACATGGTCCAGACACTCATTCATGGTTCGGTACATGCAAATGGTTTAAGTCAGTTTCAAAACAGTTTGCATGATCAAGAGAGCAAATACAACTCGACACAATCCAGGTGTACAAGTCATAGTTGCAGGGCAAGTAATGGAGCAACATGAAGCATAGCTCAAGTATACATGGTTCAGGTTTTTCAAGTCAGCAAAAAATGGTGCAACTCAGGACAATGAATACAAAAGGTGATGGAGTTACATCAAAATGTCCAAGACAGTGACAACATGGCATATAAGTGCTTACAGTAATTCGAACTGCATCAATGTCTAACAGGGAAGGATGATCAAGCAATTGGGTCAATAAACAATACAAGACTACACAAATAGGTGCAACACAAGTGCAGTCATTTCAAGTACAAAAGTGGTCGAGACAATGGTGCACTTGCTCATGAGTGAGATAGTAGCAAATGAAGAGCTACAGCTTTTACAAACGATAGCCAACACAAATGCACGTACACAGTTTTACAAATTAGGGCAACAAATGATTCCAGTATTTCAATGCAGCAAAAAAAAAATTTGCATATGATTCCAGGAAAACAAGGAGAGAGCAAAAGTTATGCAAGGAACAAACTCAAAGCAACTTTAAATATTTCCAGAAATCAACAGTAATGGACATCACAATTTTGTTTGGAAATTACAATGAAAAATTGGAAATCCATCTCAATTAACATGTCAACATTTTCGAGTGAACAGATATGGCATGCCATAACTTCTCAAATATTTTTTGGACAAAAATTTCATTCAAATTAATTTCCAGACAAATCATTCAAGGCAGCTTATATCTTTCCAGAAATTCGAATGGGTAAACTATAGAAAATCTATAAGTTTTTTTGTTGTCATTTTTTTTAAGAGGACAGCAAATATATCTCTGTTTCCAGAATTTCAGAGACTAAATTTGGGAAAAGTTTTATTTTTTTTTTCAGATTTCATTAATCAATCAAGGAACTCAAATAAGGATTTATATCATTTCCAGTTTTGGTTTCAATCAGGAAATTTAAACAAGGAAAGAGGTATCTGATTTTTTTTCAAAAGGGCACATTTTTTTTGATTCAAGCTGAAGATTCAAAATGAGAAATCATGGAACAATCAATGGCAAGAGAAAATCAAGGCAGCAAAATCATTTTCAAGTCGATTAAACAAAAGGGGAAACCAACCAATTCAGATCAGTTTAAATTGGAAGCTTACACAAATTCACGCACAAGCCAAAAGGGGAAATCAACGAATTTCATCAATTAAATTGATCAATTCAAAAGCAGAAACCAGATCAAGTTAATAAGTGAAATCAGAGGGTTTCTAGGGTTTTAAAAATCCCTATTTAATCACCATTTTCATCATTGGCAAGTGTGGAATCCACGCGCAACAATTCAAAGAAAAAGCGATCGAAACCAAGAACAACAAATTTAAGCAAAGAATTGCAAATCAGAAAGCTCACCTTTCTATCAATTTCAATCGAGCGCAAATTCCCAAATTGATCGACAAACATCAGAAGCCATCGACGCATTGAAGTTCAACAGATAACGAGATCAAGCATCGATTTGATTTGGGGCAAATTTCCAAAACCCTAGTTTTGATTTCATTTTTCCAGAGCCGCCATTTCAAAGACAAAGGAGATCGGGTCAATACAAATGAAGGAAATGGGTCGGCCAATGTCTTTAGGGCTTAGGATTTTTAATTAAAAAGGGGATGACCCCTTATATTTAAATTCCTAGGGTTTTCATTGTTTATTTAATTTTGTTTTTTGTTTTTAATTTTCTTCTGTAAACAATTCTGAAAAGTTTTTCTAGAAGTCTGTAAAATTCTAGAGTTCCAGTCAGGGTGTTGACTGGCAATCCACTAGTGTCTGTAAATTCTAGGGTTTCGAGTTACAGGGTTTGTAATTCGGGAAATCTGATCAAGGGGATATCAGTCAGTCTAGGGTTTTGAGCGTAGGGTTAGGACAAGAGCAGGCGCTGCGAGTGTACATGGTCTTGTATGCGGGATCTGTTTTTAACACCTAGTAGAAACCTTAGGAATGCAGCAGTAGGCAGGGTTTTGCCGAAGCTGGGTATATTTGTGTGTGATTTATTTTCTGCACTTTTATTTCTGCTGCATTCTGTGATCTGTTTATTATTTTAATATCCTGTCAGTTTTTCAATTCAGTTTAAAAACTGTGATAAACCTTATTCACCCCCCTCTAAGGTTAATCTAGATCCAACATTTGGTATTAGAGCTGGTATAAGGTTACAACATGATAGGGAGTTCTCGCTCTATGATCTAGTGGCGAAGTAGTGACTCTTATCCCTACATGTCCGTGGGTGGTTGACCATGTCGAGAGGCAGGACGTGAAACCAGTCTCTGAGGTATCTTTGTTTGCCACCGGGGTGTCATTAAAATCATCGAGAAAGCGAGAACATTTGGTATCAGAGCAGGTATTCGGTTAACTCTAGAGCAATGGTGATTCCTAGTTATCAGTCCATAGAGAGTCAGTCCAGTCACATTCCAAATATTTTTGATGGTACAGATTTTTTAAACTGGAAACTCAAAATGGAATTTTATTTAAAATCTGTTAATATTAACTGTTGGAATGTTGTTATCCATGGATTTGATAGTGTAGATATTACTTTCAATACCCATGCTATGAAAATTATATTTGATTATCTTTGTACTGAACAGTTTAATCTTATCTGCCATTGTTTATCTGCATAGGAAATCTGGGATACTCTCAATATGAAGTATGGAAAATCTGATAACAGCTCAAAACCCCAGATTATCAACTCAGATTCAGATTTTTGCTTTATAGGTCATATCGACGAAATTTCAGATGGGTCAGATGATGAAGATTCAACAGATGATGGAGACTCCACAGATGTTGAAACAGGAAATTTCTCTTACGAAGACTTAATTTATATGTGTCTTGATTTAACTAAATCTGTTGATGAACTCCAACTGAAAATTAAAAATTTGAAATCTGAAAATTCTGAGTTGCAACAGAAAAATAGTGATTTGAAATTGAAATTTGAAAGTGGAGATTGTTCTAATTCTTTGTGCGAAAATTGTTTGAATTTGGAAAATAATCTTGTTCATCTTAATAAAAATTTTGAACAGCTTGAAAACCAAATTTTAATTTTGAAAAATAACGAGAATGAGCAAACTTATAAAAACATTTTTTTGCAAAAGGAATTAGATAATTTCAAAACATATGGAAATCCCGAATTTGAAATTTGTGAAAAAGAAAAGTTGTTGGAAACTGAATCAGCTTTGAAAAAGCTTGAAAGCGAAATTGGAAAATTCAAGATTTTTGAAAAATAACAATTTGAAAAGCAAATTCAGTTTGAATCTGAGATTCTTGAATCCAAGACCAAAAGCAACGTACTTGAAAATGAAATTTTGATTTTGAAACAAAACGAGACTGAAAGGAGAAAGATCAGCATTAATCGTTGTTCGAATCTGATAAAAGAAAATTCTAATCTAAAATCCAAAATCAACGATCTTGAATTGAGTTTGAAACGTTTTTCAACAAGTGAAAAATCTTTGAATATGTTGTTGAAAAATCAAAATTCTTTTGGAAATAAAAGAGGTCTTGGTTTCAAGAAAGAAAATGATTTTGAAAAACGAAACTCGAATGATTTGAAAATTCCTTCAAACCTTTTTAAGAACAATAAATTTGAAAACTTGAATTCTAATAATTCCAAGGGATTTCTAAATCATAATCGAGATGTGAATTTGTTTTATAACAATCCAGTTGAACAATCATGGACCCCAAAAATAAATAAAACCATTTTTGGAAAAACTAAATGGAGTTGGGTTCCTAAGGGCACAAAAGTAAATTCAGTTGGGTTATTATACAAACAGGTTTGGGTACCCAAACGCACAAACGAAACTGTGAGTGGTTTTACAAATTTTGTTAGACCTCTCGATCCTCTTAACTGTTAGGTACCAAAGGAGGCTGAGGAACTGCTTTGCTGAAAATAGAAACTGAATCCAAACTGGTTCATATCATTGAACTATTCTCAGTTCCTTAGCAAGTCTGATGAGTTGGAGATTCACATCGTCTACTGCAAAATCAGGTATGATCTCTAGACTCCACTTTGTAAATAATTTTCTGTTTTTATCTTCTTGTCTTATTCCTTCTCTACCTCTTCTGTTCCTTCTGTTTTTTGTTTTGTTTTAGATTTGTCACTGCCACATATATTTGTCTTATTCTGTGCTAATTAAACTTCCAGTTGCAGAATTCACGAATTTCTGGAAATTCGTTTTTAATTGTATAATCCTCTCATGTTTTAATTTTTTTTTTTCAGAATCTTGATTTTAACTTGTATATATCTGCAATTGTTTTTTGAAGTTTATTTTCTGTGTTCTGAATTCCTAACAGTGTTGATTGTTCATGTTATATCTTGAACACTGTTACTTTGAATTCTATATTATTTTTTGGTGATCTGAAATATTAATGAGATTTCACACACCTTTGTTGTTTTGAGTTTCTTCCAATTCATTTTGGAAACACTTAAGATACTATACTCATTACAGTACATAGCTTCTTATCAGTCGTGATAATTTCATTGATATTCAAATTGGCTTGGATATTTTAATTTGTCTTGAATCAGTGATACATCTTGAAATTCATCGTTATTTGTGATCATTATTTTTTATTGAAATATGTTTGTTTGAAATCGGTTGAAATTCTTGATATTTTGAATATCACACACCTCTTAAATCTGAAATTATCAATCTTCTGTGACTTATTCAATTTATCTCAAAATTTTACATTGATTCAAGTGATTTCAAATAAATTATTCTGGATCACGAATATCTCTCATACCTGATGTAAATGATCTGATTTTTCTTTGGGCTTGTCTGAAATATTGTTGAGAAATTCTTTGAAACTTTGGTTCTAAAAATCACTGTTATTTCATGATTATTTTGATTTAAATATTTGTTTGTTTAAAATCATTTGAAATTATTGATTTATTGAATCACACACATATCTCGAATCAAAAATTTATAATCTGGTGTGATTGATTCATTAAATTCTGATATTTTCATGTTTCTTCAAATGATTTAAAATAAACAATATTTTTAATCTTGGATCATGAATCATCTTTTGTAACCATCATCTTGACTAGTCTGCTTTGAAAATGTTTTCTGTGCTGCTCTGATACCGATTCGACAATTTTTTTTGATGACTGTTTGCTTTGGTAAATACAACTTGCTGCTATGATAATCTTGTAAAATTTGTGAGTCTTGTCTGCTTTGGCTTTATGTTTGGGATACTCTTGTTAGTCACCTATGTCATGTTAAAATCCTCAAGATTGAAACACCAAGTGTCATCAGTTTAGATGTGCTGAATTTTTTTTCATCATGTATATATTTTTAAACCCCTCATTTCGTGTATAAATCTGTATAAATTCCTCTTGTAATTGATTTTCAATTTTAAAAATTATTTATTGATTATTCTTTCAGAAATTGAAATCAATATCCAAAATTGAAATGTATTTATAATTCATCAAAATTATTATCAGATTTTGAAATTGTGATGAATTGTGATTGCAGTATATTCCACAACAAGAGGAGATTTTATTTATATTTTCATGATAGTTGAACATGTATTATAATATCTTTGAACTGGCAATTATTTCACGACCATCTCCTTTATCTATCACCCGTCTGCCATCCATCATGATTTTATATTAATGTGGAGAGTTTATTTAAAAAAAAAAATCATCTTGTGTTTAAAACAGTGAAAATTATTTGTGATAGAAATGGGATTATATTATTATTTAGAATCAGTGATTATTGAAAATTTTCAATAATCCCGATACAGTCGAGCTTATTTCATAATATGATTAATTTAGAAATTTATTTCACAGTCCATTTCTGTACCTACTACATTTCTATCATCCATATTGGTTTCATATACCGGGGAGTTTTTCCTTTATAAAGCTGAAAATGATAAAAATATAATTAATATATAAGAGTGTCTCTAACCTCATTTAAAAATCCAAGCTCTGGTTATGCATGGTTATGAGATGTCTTATAATTTAAGCTGCGACTGATCCCATTTAAAAATCCAAGCTCTGGTTATGCGTGGTCAGTGTGCTCTTAATTAAAAATAAATAAAGTGCTAAAAATAGAAATTAATCTGAAATTCTCCTCAATGTATAAAACCAGCCTATCAATCCATCTTTCTAATCTGTGAAATGTGTTCAAATATTATGACGTATTATGATTTGTTGATTGATAGATATTGGGATTTGAGATTATTCGATCTTGTCACTTAAATTGAATTATTAATTATAGTCCAAATTCCATCTCTGTTTTTGAAACTCATTTTTTTTCTTTGGAAAATAATTGGAATACATTTTTTTTCACTCTCCCCATTTTATATAAAATTCATCGTAAATCCGTCATTCTCTACAATGTGAGATATGCCACTAGTTCTTAGAATATTATGATTTTTGTTTGACTAATTGAGATTTATGATGACTGTTCTTCCTCTTAATCTGATATTGTATTTGTTAGCCATTTTTCATCCATATTTTAAATTCTGTATCCTTTTGATGATAACAAAAGGGGGAGAATGGATTAGATTTTGATTTATGAGTGAATACTTTATAAATATTTTTACTTATACTTTATAAATATTTTTACTTATACTTTATAAATATTTTTACTATTTAAAATTCATGCACAGTAAGTTCAATTCACTCATGCACAGTTATAGGGGGAGTTTCTGTTGTAGGGGGAGCTAATAAATAGGGGGAGTTCAATATTCACTGCCAAACACATTTATTATGACCAAAATCTTTTATTTGTTTGTCATCATCAAAAGGGGGAGATTGTTGTATATAACGGTGTTGTATACACAATTATATGATTTTTGTTTGATGATAACAACCAAATATATATATAATTATAAATGTGTTATACTGTACTGTTTCATATATCACACCTCAGACAAGAATATAATATTTCTGTTTAAATAAAATACGACTGTACAAAACTCCAAATATTCACACAGTATTTTATTCGAATAGAATATTTTATTTCAAAATTTAAACAATACAAATTTTATACTCCACTATTTGTACATCACTGATATTTTTTTTAACACACTCTATTTAACATACAGTTTCTTTCTATATCACTCACACTTGGTTATACAGACTCATATTCATATACAGTCACTTGTACTGACATTCACTGACACTGTTCTTGTTCTAAATTTTCTGTCTTCTTGTCTTCTATCTTCACAGCTTTCAGTCCAGTCTCATCTTCTTACCTGTCACATGAAATAGAAACACACAGTATACTACAATAAAAATAATACTGAATACATGTGAATATAAATTTTAATTTTAAAATTTTATTTGCCTCAGTTTTCTGGTGTGTTTCTCATCATTTTTCTGACTTGATCTGATGTGTTAATCCGAATGTGTCTAGACAGTATATAGTACAGGGACAGGAAAATTCGTCTGTTGGCTGCATATACACACGTGTATACACGTGTGCACTGCCTCACCAATCAGAATGTAGCGAGCAACTGAGGAGCAGCCGTGATGACCAACTCAACTCAGTGTTTACTCAGCTAACATTAAATGAAATGTCAACAGCAAACTCATGAGTCAAGCAAGCATGTCAACAAAGCATAGGATGTGTCGAGACAAGTTTCTCTTTCATGCATGCAGGTGAACAAACAGATAAATGCCCATGTAGGTCAAAACAACAAACTAGTATGGACAAGTTCAAACCAGAAGTCAATTGTGCAATTTGTTCATGGCAAAGTGATAATGCAGCTCAAACATGAAAAGGATGCAATGCAACAATGGACATAGCAGCAGCTTTACAAAGGTGATAGTTCAAAATGTTCAAGATAGTGTAACATGGTTCAGTCAACAAGTTTGGCAAGCAAATGATCGAGTCAACATGAAGATACACATTACAAACTGATCATGGTAGTCATGAATGGAACAACAAATATGCAACATGGTCCAGACACTCATTCATGGTTCGGTACATGCAAATGGTTCAAGTCAGTTTCAAAACAGTTTGCATGATCAAGAGAGCAAATACAACTCGACACAATCCAGGTGTACAAGTCATAGTTGCAGGGCAAGTAATGGAGCAGCATGAAGCATAGCTCAAGTATACATGGTTCAGGTTTTTCAAGTCAGCAAAAAATGGTGCAACTCAGGTCAATGAATACAAAAGGTGATGGAGTTACATCAAAATGGCCAAGACAGTGACAACATGGCATATAAGTGCTTACAGTAATTCGAACTGCATCAATGTCTAACAGGGAAGGATGATCAAGCAATTGGGTCAATAAACAATACAAGACTACACAAATAGGTGCAACACAAGTGCAGTCATTTCAAGTACAAAAGTGGTCGAGACAATGGTGCACTTGCTCATGAGTGAGATAGTAGCAAATGAAGAGCTACATCTTTTACAAACGATAGCCAACACAAATGCACGTACACAGTTTTACAAATCAGGGCAACAAATGATTCCAGTATTTCAATGCAGCAAAAAAAAAATTTGCATATGATTCCAGGAAAACAAGGAGAGAGCAAAAGTTATGCAAGGAACAAACTCAAAGCAACTTTAAATATTTCCAGAAATCAACAGCAATGGACATCACAATTTTATTTGGAAATTACAATGAAAAATTGGAAATCCATCTCAATTAACATGTCAACATTTTCGAGTGAACAGATATGGCATGCCATAACTTCTCAAATATTTTTTGGACAAAAATTTCATTCAAATTAATTTCCAGACAAATCATTCAAGACAGCTTATATCTTTCCAGAAATTCGAATGGGTAAACTATAGAAAATCAGTAAGTTTTTTTGTTGTCATTTTTTTTAAGAGGACAGCAAATATATCTCTGTTTCCAGAGTTCCAGAGATTAAATTTGGGAAAAGTTTTTTTTTTCAGATTTCATTAGTCAATCAGGGAACTCAAATAAGGATATATATCATTTCCAGTTTTGGTTTCAATCAGGAAATTTAAACATGGAAAGAGGTATCTGATTTTTTTTCAAAAGGGCACATTTTTTTTGATTCAAGCTGAAGATTCAAAAAGAGAAATCATGGAACAATCAATGGCAAGAGAAAATCAAGGCAGCAAAATCATTTTCAAATCGATTAAACAAAAGGGGAAACCAGCCAATTTAGATCAGTTTAAATTGGAAGCTTACACAAATTCACGCACAAGCCAAAAGGGGAAATCAACGAATTTCATCAATTAAATTGATCAATTCAAAAGCAGAAACCAGATCAAGTCAATAAGTGAAATCAGAGGGTTTCTAGGGTTTTAAAAATCCCTATTTAATCACCATTTTCATCATTGGCAAGTGTGGAATCCACGCGCAACAATTCAAAGAAAAAGCGATCGAAACCAAGAACAACAAATTTAAGCAAAGAATTGCAAATCAGAAAGCTCACCTTTTTATCAGTTTCAATCGAGCGCAAATTCCCAAATTTATCGACAAACATCAGAAGCCATCGACGCATTGAAGTTCAACAGATAACGAGATCAAGCATCGATTTGATTTGGGGCAAATTTCCAAAACCTTAGTTTTGGTTTCATTTTTCCAGAGCCGTCATTTCAAAGACAAAGGAGATCGGGTCAATACAAATGAAGGAAATGGGCCAGCCAATATCTTTAGGGCTTAGGATTTTTAATTAAAAAGGGGATGACCCCTTATATTTAAATTCCTAGTGTTTTCTTTGTTTATTTAATTTTGTTTTTTGTTTTTAATTTTCTTCTGTAAACAATTCTGAATAGTTTTTCTAGAAGTCTGTAAAATTTTAGAGTTCCAGTCAGGGTGTTGACTGGCAATCCACTAGAGACTGTAAATTCTAGGGTTACGAGTTACAGTGTTTGTAATTCGGGAAATCTGATCAAGGGGATATCAGTCAATCTAGGGTTTTGAGCGTAGGGTTAGGACAGGAGCAGGCGCTGCAAGTGTACATGGTCTTGTATGCGGGATCTGTTTTTAACACCTAGTAGAAACCTTAGGAATGCAGCAGTAGGCAGGGTTTTGCCGAAGCTGGGTATATTTGTGTGTGATTTATTTTCTGCACTTTTATTTCTGCTGCATTCTGTGATCTGTTTATTATTTTAATATCCTGTCAGTTTTTCAATTCAGTTTAAAAACTGTGATAAACCCTATTCACCCCCCTCTAGGGTTAATCTAGATCCAACAATACAAACACACACACACACATATATATATATATATTCTCATGCATATCCCGTTTTCATGTTGAAAGGAACTGGCCACTTGTTTGCTTTTTGATACTGCTATCATACTGAACTTGTCATGTACATGTTGACTCTTCCACATGTGTTTGCACACTCACTTGCCTTGTACATGTTGTGTTCTTGAGTCTTGAAACAGAACGACCATTTTATATTTTCTATTGATGATTATGAGCAC
The DNA here is from genome assembly GCA_030737875.1 of Allium sativum. Taxonomy (NCBI): domain Eukaryota; kingdom Viridiplantae; phylum Streptophyta; class Magnoliopsida; order Asparagales; family Amaryllidaceae; genus Allium; species Allium sativum. The sequence continues at coordinate 264,973,006 of CM060913.1, forward strand.
TTGATGATGCCATATGTTGATCCAGCTTGACTTGAGCATTTTGCATTTGCAATTTTGCATCATTTACTTGTTGGTTTGTCTTGGCTCTCTATGTATACATTCAATCTTGTATGTATATATGTGTGTTTTAACTTCATTCCTTTGTGCACCTGTCATGTTATGTACATGTGTGCATTGCCATGTGTAACTTTGACTTGTTGCTTGTGCATGTCTTTGCCTGGCCATGTATTTGTGCATGATCCATTTCTTTATATATTGAGCTTGATGTTGCTGATTCATTTATGTATTAATTTCACTTGAGTTTGAAGTTTGCTTGAACGGTGTACTCATTGATGTTTGACCATGTTTCCCCTTCACATAAAATATATGTGTATATGCATACACATATACGTGTATACATGTATTGTGCGCGTGAAATGATATTTTCTGTTTACATCAACATACCACTATATCTGATTTGTGGCTGTTCGGAATCAACAAACTTTAAATGTTGGTTCTGATCAGTGAACTAGTATAGTTGTGTCGAGGCTAATCAGTGAGCACTAGAGATACAGTCTGCCTTGTGGTATTTACAGTGAATCACTGTGAATATCACAAACAGTCTAGATACGCATGGATATATATATTAGGCCAAGTCCAGAAATATGATGAGAAACACACCAAAATTCTGAAGCAAATAAAATTTAAAATAAATTCATATTGGCTAGGATATTAAATCTATTTTTGTTCCAGTTTACTATGTTAGTTGTTCTATGAAAGGTATGCAGGTGACCAGAATGACTCTGGAGCAGACTGAAGATAAGTGTGTCGGTGAGTGTAACTGTATATGAGTGAGTGAATATAACTGAGTGAATATGAAAAATGTGAAATGAGAGAAATGGAGTTAGAAGCCAATGTATATAAAAATGAATGTATTATATCGGTGAAATGTTCAATAGCGGTGTTAGAAAATATTTACTATTCATATTGTTATATTCAACATTAATCGATTATAAAATCCTTATAAAAGTTTACAAATCAAACTTTCTATATATTGGAATTTGGTAATAGTACTTTTAATGTATGTACAACAACAAATTATAGTATTAACAACAACAGTAAAGTTTTGTGTTAAAACGATAAGTACTACTTCACTATTGAGTAGAAATAATATTCTTCTAATGGGAAAGATAGCAGAAATATAAGTAAACAAAAAACAATAATATAATTCAGATATAAAAAGAAATTTCGTTTGAGGATTGCCATGACAATTTCCTTAAGACATTATTTGAAGTCTCACAAGATATAGTAGACGTGATCAGCTCGAGATTGTGGTGTGTGTGATCTTTTATGTGTTAAATAGGATTGGTCAATTTTTTTTTCAAAAACGAAAAGGAAGAAGAGAATTGTTTGAGATGGAAAGTCGTCAGGTTTCCATCACTTTTATTAGAAAATTTGTAATAGCTACATCCGCTGGGAACATCCCTTCATTTCATATCAGTTCAAATTTACAGCAACAGTTTCTATTTGAAAAGTAGTGTCCATTCAAACAGTTGCGGTAGTCATTTCCACCAGAATATCCATGTCCATTCAAATTTGCATCTTCATCCGATTAGATTTCTTGTTTATTTCCACACACACAATATATATATATATATATATGTATATATATATATGTATATAATATAATATATATATATATATATATATATCATTATATAGTCTTCTTGTTTCGAAGTTGTGTTGTTTCTATGAAGTTGTACAACGTTTATCTACCACTGTAGTTTAACACAGCAATTTTTTGTTGTTATTAATATAGTTTGTTGTTGTAAATAGATTACAATAATAGTTATTGTTCAAAAATACTGGTAAACAATTACAAAATAGTGGAAATTTGATTTTATTAGCAAATTTAATAGTTAATACCCTAAAACGGCGCATTTTTATTGATTCTTTTGCTTAGGAGAGGGTTGGGTCAGGCTTGGATATCGTCTTCGTAATGAAGTTTCTATTCAAATATAATGCTTCAGATGACTTCCAAAAGTGAATTCCTATAGAAAGAAAGATGTAATGATTAGATCAATTGTACAGAATATACAAGACCATTCCAAAATAGCTTGTATTCCCTACGGAATCGGATTCAGTTAATGTCTCTCTTTAAGTTTTAGAATTTTCCTTTCATTTGGACCAATAACCCTTAGTGTGTTGATCTGGAAAATTAAACATTTATATTATAAGTAACCATGTTGGTCTGTTAAATATCCTTTCAATGAGACTGTCGACGGGTCTTTCAGTATTGTAAAAGGATTACTGGGCTTTTAAGGATTTAAATTATCTTAGGAGTCCATTGTTTGGTTATAATTTTAGGTGGTTTCGGCGAAACTAACGAAGGACCTATTAGTAGTTTGAGTCGAATATTGGATCATTCTAAGCTTAATGATCTTAAGTAACCATCTTTAGGAAATAACCTATAAGATTACGGGTATTCCAATGTCAAAGTATACTTAAATGATAAATATGGCCTTTCTATATCTTCCTGGAGCTGTCTCGGTTAGATCATCATTTTCCACAATTGTTTGGTAGGAAACCAATAAAGTTATGACAATAATATAGTAATAATTAAATAATAATGACTTCGTTATCTCAATTTCGTGGCCAACTCTTTATTAATAATCTCTATGGTTACAGACACTTTTTTTCTAAATCGATTTAGAAGACAACTCATACTTATGAAAACAAAATTGAGAAAAATATCTGTAATTACAATTTGGCCCTCCATTATTTGGGACTTCATCCCGTCTTTTCAGCGGAAGTGCATGTAGATGTCTCGTGAGTATGCCTTCCTTTATTCTCTAGAAAAGTAGTCATGGAGCAGTCGAAGGGCTTTCTAAAGGAGTTATTCTGGAGAAGGAAACTTTGGCTGGATGCTAGAGAAGTGTGCTTGCTGGTGCTCTTGGATTTTAGTGTTGCTTATAGTTTCATCTTCCTTTGCACAAGAAGCTTGCTTGCAATAATTAGTAGGTGTAGGCTTAAGCTTTTCAGTGTTTCCATTTCTAGTAGTTAGAAAGGTATACCAAGCTTATCTCTGCATGCTTTGAGATGACAAATCTGGTGATCATTCCCTTTGAGTTGCGCCAATAAGATCTTTTCTTGAATAAGAAGAATCCTTTATTTCTTCATTCTTGACTTTAAAAGCAAAAGTTGATGAGTTAGTTCTATCTTTGTCGAAGGCCTGCTGGCCTTGGAACCACTTCACACTAGTTCTGACTTTCGGTTTTCTCTTGGTTATTTTGGTGCTAACATTTGCCCCTTACTTCTCCCCCGTTAGTGAAGGGGTATTCTCGACTTTTCAAGTTTACATGTCTGGCTGGCATCTTTTTTAAGTGGCGATTCAACATCATCTCCTTTAAGATCTCCGTTCGTTCAGATCAGATTTGATGGTTGTGCCACTGATGACTTTTCTCTGTAAATAGCAATGTCTCCTTCTTTATTTCTAGTTTCCTACATTTGATTTTTTTTTTCATACAAGTACCAAAGATTTCCCAAATTCTCTCGAATCGTCCTAGCACATCAAGGCCAATGATTAAGGTAGATATCCTTGTTTTGATTCAGGATTTCAGTATCAAAACTGATTATAAGTTTGATTATTTCCTTAAACTTCAATTCTTCAACTTTTAATACCAAATGCATTGTTTAATAATCGATTCAAAATTAAATTATGAAAACCTCAAATATTCGCATTTCATGCTAGAATCGTAGTTAAACTCAAACTTTAATCTAGTTTTTCTTAAATCATTTGAGAAAATTTGTTTATGGAGTAAATGTCCTAGAAATGAAGTTCAAGTTTCCCCTATTTCAATCGTATGTTATTTCTCTTAGGTTTTGTTTCATGGATTCAGGTCTGAACTCTGACGCAGGAGAATGGATTAGAATAAATCGAAAATTGTCTAATCAGTTTCAGTGATTATACCTCCTTATCCTTCACTAAAAGTCCCTTTTTATACATATTTTATTATAGTGATATTTGAAGGGTTCCAATATGGATGAAAGACTTTTCTTTTATATTTATATAATTGTATTCTTCTACCGTCTCATATTATTTTAACCGAAATGATATCACCTAGTAGCGTCATGTCTAACAAGAAGAAAGCAGCTAAAAAAGCCAGCTCAAAGGCTCCTGCCACTAGTGGGAGCCAATCTTCCCAACAAGTTTTGTGGGAGGATCCTCCAAAGATCGTCGTTATCGAGAAGCATTCTTTAATTTCTTCCCAAAAAGAAGTTGATGCCATATAGAGGGTTTTGGAATTTCCGAAGTCAAAGCCACTGAATGCCAAAGACACTGTCGATCTCTCTACAGAAGGGTTTTTCGCATATAAGATATCCATATCTGGTACTACAGTTTCATTCCTTTCTCCCTTTATTCGTGACTTTCTCCACCACTTAATAATTGCTTCGATCCAACTTACCCCTAACACTTATACGTACATGCTTAGGTTGGAGGTTTTCTCCCTAGAATCCAGAGGCCTCTATCTTGACACCACCGCCCTTGGAAAATTAGTCCATGTTGTGAAGCTAAATCATATGAACTCCCAAGTTTACCGGGCCAACCCTATGTAAAAGCTGGTCGAAGGAGCAGGATCAAATCCTAAGAGTAGAAGCATTAGTTCTTTTTTTATGTTCTCCTAGCATTCTAGGCGTCTTTACACAACTTCCTTGTTACTATGTTATACATAGTTTTTCCTCATTCGTTGATGCTATGACTTCATTTTCATGTAAAGTGTCAAAGACCTAAGTGCCGAAACAAAACCCATCATGAAAGAGATGATGAAAGCTTCTTCAACCTTAGGGAAAGGTCCTTTGTCTAGCCTTCGATCTTCTTGAAAACACTCCATCCTTCCGACGGTCAAAGGTCTTAGGGCATCAGTCTGTAATGCACAGCAGTCCATTGAGTGCTTATTAAATAGTAAGGGATAACCCACATAGTTTTTCCACTCTGTCACCTATTCATCTTGACTCTATTGATAAGCTTCAATTTTTCTTTTGGTTGTAGGAAGTCTAATTACTTTATTCCCTAACTATTTTCCCTTTAGTTGTTACTGCCTCTGACATCTCGGGTGTAGCATCTCTTACCAGTGTCCCCCCTGTTCCATCTCAGAAGCATGAAATTGAAAGAAAAATATATCAAAGCAGCGTAATGGAAGAGTCTTTCTGATTTGGTAAAGGGAAGTCCAAAAAAAACTAAAATCACTAATTCAACTTTGGTGGCAACCTCGAGGAGTGAAGGTGAGATATCAATAGCCTCTACTTTGGCTTTCTTACTGCCTTCCATTGTTTCTCAACAAACTTCCAAAAGTGAAGTTCAGATCAAAGTTGCTTCTATTGGCGCATCTCCCTTGCTGCCCCCTCAACCTTTCGCCTTCCTTTATTCTGGGAAGATATATTGCGCTAGGATCTTCTCCTTTCCCACTATTATCATCAACATCGTTGGTTCTCCGTTAAGCCTTCCCTGGATATTTCTTTCCTCAATTTTGTTAAGGCTGACACCCCTTCATTTGCTTATTATTCATTTCCTCCTAGTTCTTCTTTGGAGCAAAAAACTATTATCTCTCATCAGCTTTTTGGTAATTTCTTGACTTTGACGTTCATTTTAGTTATTCTATCGTATCTTTCTTATATTCATCCTTATACTTTTGTAGCTTGTTAGATAAATATTTTTCTTCTTAGAAAGATGTTGCAGATTTGGTTGCTATTAAAGAAGTAAATCAAGCTTTGAAAGCTCAAAATATTGAATTATCTGCTGTGAATGATGAATCTTTAAAGGGGTTGGATGTTACAAAGGCTTCCCTTTTAGATGTTGGGGTGTGTGAGTGTCTTTATGTATAAGGTTTTAATAAAATTTTCGTACAAGGGACATAGAACAGAACAAGGAAATCAAGAGCAGAACAAGTTCTGTATTTCTTCCCATGGCACTTTCAGTATTCGCTGATTCTGTTTTACCATTACAAACTTCTCCATTTATAACAGGGGAATACAAACCATCATACATGAATAGATACATCCTTTCAGTTCCATGAATCACACTTAATTTATTCTCACATATTAAATGCATCTTCTAGAATATTACTAAAATTGAAGAGTTTAATTTATTCAACATATTCCTCCCTTAAACTAACTCTTTTCGATTCTTCATGCCCATCATCCTTTTGTAAGTACCAAACAGAGTTCTAGACAATGGTTTAGTGAGCACATCTGCTATCTGGTCACTGCACATTCTTTTCTTTTTCATGTTCCCGAATAAAATGGAATCGAACATCAATGTGTTTGCTCCTTTCGTGATGTACTGGATTCTTGGCAAGCTCAATTGCAGATTTGTTGTCAATTCTAATTTCAGTTGATCTTTGTTGTGGGATCCTCAATTCTTCAAGTAACTGTCTTAGCCATATAGCATGACAAATATAGTAAGAGGCTGACACATATTCCGCCTCACAAGTTGATAATGAAACTATAGGCTGTTTCTTGGAGTACCATGTAAAAGCTGTATCTCCCATAAAGAACAAGTATCCAAATGTGCTTTTACGATCATCCACGTCTCCACACCAATCACTATCATAATATCCCACCAAGTTGTAGTCTGCTGTTCTAGAATAAAACAATCCCAGTGACTTTGTTCCTTGAATATATCTTAGAATCCTTTTGATTGCTTTCTAATGTGACACTTTTGGATTCTCTATATATCTGCTTACTATTTTAACACTATATGCAATGTCAGGTCTTGTGCACGTAAGATATCTCAAGCTTCCAACCAGACTTTGATATAAATTTGCATCCACCAACGCTCCTCCCTCAAATTTTGAAAGTTTTGTTCCCAGTTCCATGGGTGTTGCTACTGGATTACAGTGCTCCATTCTGAATTTCTTCAAGATACTATTGGCATATGCTTCTTGGGATATAAAAATGCCTGACTTATCTTGCTTCACTTCAATACTAAGAAAATATTTCATTAAGCCCAAGTCTGTCATCTCGAACTCTTTGGTCTTCTCCTTCTTAAAATCTTTAATTATATCTTCATTGTTCCCCATAAAAACAAGATCATCAACATAGAGTGCAACAAGTAATAAATTACCTTGCCTTTCTTTGACATACAAAGCAGGTTCATAGGGACATTGTATGAATCTGTTCTTCTTGAAATAGGTGTCTATCCGGGTATTCCACGCTCGAGGCGCCTGTTTCAAACCGTGCAACGCCTTATACAACTTTAACACCATTCTTTCTTGTCCTGCTTTTACATATCCAGGAGGTTGACTCACGTACACTTCCTCTTCGAGTATGCCATTTAGAAATGCGGATTTCACGTCCATATGATAAATGGGCCATTTATATTGAGCTGCTTTAGAAATTAGAAGCCATACTGTCTCCATTCTGGCCACGGGCACGAAAACATCATCATAGTCTATTCCAGCCTTTTGTTGGTAGCCCTTCGCAACTAAGCGCACCTTGTATCTTTCTATTTCTCCTTGAGCATTTACCTTCTTTTTATAAACCCATTTAACACCGATGGGCTTACAACCTTCTGGAGATTTTACTAGTTCCCAAGTTTTGTTCTTTTCAATTGCCCTGATTTCCTCATCCATTGCAGCTTTCCACTTCTGTTCTTTTATTGCTTCTTCAAAATTAACATTTTCTGCATTTGCCACCAAACACACCAGGTGCACCTCACCTGCTGTTTGATATATTCTTGCAAACTTCTCATTCTAGGGTTCTGGGGCTCTATACCATTATCTTCTTGTGCATTAGAGTTTATTGGTGAGATTTTAGAGATTGGAAAAACACTTTTCTTTGGTTCATCTACTGATTCTTTGCTCCAGTTCCATGTATAATCCTCCTGTACTTGTACATCTCGACTTACATCCACCTTCATAGTGACAGGGTCAAGAAGTTTGTAAGCTTTTGTTTTCTCATCATATCCAATAAAAATATACTTCCTGCTTTATCCTCCAGCTTTGCTTTTCTTTGATCTGGTACATGCGAGTATGCTACACTCCCAAAGACTTTCAAGTGCGATACAGTAGGCTTCCTTCCACTCCATAACTCCTGAGGTGTTTTTTTACCCAAATTTCAATGTGGACATCGGTTCTGAATGTAAACAGCACATTGAACTGCTTCTGCCCAGAGTTCTTTTGCTAGTTCCTTGCTCTTTAACATCGATTGAACCATGTCTAAGATAGTCCGGTTTTTTCTTTCAGCCACGCCATTCTACTGTGGTGAATATGGAGCTGTTAAGAATCTTCGAATTCCATGTTCTTCACAATATTCTGCGAAACCACTTGATGTATATTCTCCGCCTCTATCTGAACGCAATGCCTTAGTATGCATTCCAGCCTTCTTTTCTACCAACACTTTGAATTTCTTAAATACTTTCAACACCTCAGATTTTTCATTTAAAAAATAGACCCATGTCCTTCGAGAATAATCATCAATGAAAGTAATGAAGCACCTCTTGGAACTGTATGATTTGTGTGTGAAAGGACCACATATGTCCGTATGCACCAACTCGAGAGGCTTTGCAGCACGATACATCGCCTTCTTTTGGAATGAGTTCCTTGTTTGTTTTCCCAATACACATTCTTCACAAAAACTTACTGTATAATCCATGTTTGGCATTCCATGAACCATTCCTTTATTTGCCATCACCTTCAAACCACCATAGTGTAGATGTCCAAATCACTTGTGCCATAAAGTTGCTTTGTCCTCTGACTTTGCAAACATGTCTGCTGTATATTTCTTAAGTTTATTTTGAACTTCCTGTTTTAAGACATCTCTATGTGTGCTATTGTCCTACCATTTTTGTCCTTCAAAATCATGACTTTGCCTTCCATGAAAACCGAGTACCCTTTTTCAAGTAGTTGTCCTAGGCTAAGAATATTGTTCTTCATGTCCAGAACATAATAAACATCTTCAATTCTTTCTTGTCTGCCATCCTTTCTAGAAAAACAGATCTCACCCTTGCCTTTGACTTCAATCTTTGATGCATCTCCAAAAGACACAAAACCAGAATCTGTTTCCTTCAAATTAGTAAAGAGGTTTTTGAGCCCAGAAATATGGCTGTTGGCTCCGCTATCGAGATACCAAACAATATCATCTTTTGGAATCACATCTTTGTATGCCATCAGCAGAACATCATTATCTTGTTTCTCCTCCGTTTCGGCTAAATTTGGCTTTTACTTAACATTCTTGTTAAACCAGTAATCTTTGGCAAAGTGTCCAGATTTTCCACAATTATAACATTCATTTGATCTATTACCTCTGCCAAGGAGTTGATCTTCCACCTCTACCACGACTCCGTCTTTATCCGCGCCAATTTTGTTGATATGTCTGCACCTTTTCTTCAGGTATGTTGCTTACATGACCACGTCCTCTGACTCGACTGAAACTTTGATTTACACGTCCGCGTCCTCTTCCTCTACTGTATTTTGTGTACAACGCCTTATCTTTGTTTTCAATAGAAACATTGGTTTTCAGCACTTGAGACTCCGTCTCTTCCCTCTATAACAATCTTTCTTAATATGCATGCAGTGATCCCATAAGTTGATCCACGGTCATGGTCTCCGTATCGTTTGATTCTTCAATGGATATGCCAACAAGTTGCAATTTTGAATTCAAAGATCTCGGTATTTTTTCATTGACACGAGCATCTTCAATTTTTTCTCCAAAAATTTTCATTTGATTTACAGTACACGAAACCCTTGTAAAATAATCTGGTACTGATTCAGATTCTTTCATATGCAACGATTCAAATTCTCCTCGTAGGGTTTGTAATCGTACCTTTTTAACTTTGTCAACTCCTTTAAAATTGTTCTGAAGAATCTCCCAGGCTTCCTTTGCCCTTTCTGTAGATGCAACCTTTTCAAACATGGCTTCATCTAAGCCCATGTGTATAATAGACAAAGCTAGTTGATCTTGTTTCCGAGCCTTCACTAGAACATTTTTTAAAGCCTAATTCAAAGCTCCTTCATTCTCTGGTTCATCGTAACCCTTCTCTATAATTTCCCATGCCTCTGTAGCTTTCATACGAATACACCAGTGCCCATAGTTTTCTTTGGTAATTTTTGGAACAGAAAGAGAGTTATTCATTGTTGATAGGCATTAGCTCTGATACCACTTTGTTGGGGTGTGTGAGTGTTTTTATGTATATTTTAATAAAATTTTAGTATAAGGGACATAGAACAGAACAAGGAATCAAGAACAGAACAAGTTCTGTATTTCTTCCCATGGCACTTTCAGTATTCGCTGATTCTGTTTTACCATTACAAACTTCTCCATTTATAATAGGAGAATACAAACCATCATACATGAGTAGATACATCCTTTCAGTTCCATGAATCACACTTAATTTATTCTCACATATTAAATGCATCTTCTAGAATATTACTAAAATTGAAGAGTTTAGTTTATTCAATATTAGAGAGGGAATACTCAGTGCAGTCTCTTATAAGTAAAAACTGAACCTCAACATTGTGTTGGATAAGTCTGATATGGAGTTAGAAGACTTGGATTCGAAATATGCATCAATTTCTCTCTCTCTTTCTTCTAACCTCAAGAAGGGTGTCCGAAAGGGAAAGGGTTCTCTTTCAAAAGGTCATGCTTTATTAAAAAAATGCTAAGAGGAAGTTTGAGGACTTCTTGGCTCACTCATTTGATGAGATTTTGACTAACACCCTTACGGATGCCCTCATTGTTTCTTATTATGAAAATAAAGATAAGTGTTCTGATCTTAACTTCCCTAGTCTTCCCTCAAGATAGTGAGTGAATTTCAAAGGAAAATAAGTATTCTCAAGATGGGGGCAAAATCTCTCAAAAAGAGATTGTAGATGTGGACTTCTTTCCTTTGAAATACTGAACATTGACGAGGTTGATTCATAAGTAGATGATGGTAAAGAAGATGACGAGGATTTAGATTAGGAAGTTGAGAGCTCCTCAGGTAGTGATGATAATGATGACAAAGACGAAAGCCTAAAAGGCGACCTTAGCAACTTTAATGCTGCATACGCTGTTGAAGGTTCTAGAGCACCCCCGTCCGAAAAAGATCACCAATCTGTCGAGAAAGGTGATTCTTCTAATATTGATAAAGATGGTTCTATCATTGAAGCATCTGATTTTATGGAGCCCGTTGATCTGGTTGAGCTTCCAATAGTTCCCGAGTCCAAAAAATGTTGTTGAAGCATGCTCAGTGGACCTTGGCACATATTCTTCAGGTATGATATTATTTTATTTAACACATCATTTTATCACTAGAAATTAAGTCATGTGATGATTTCATAACCATTGATCCACCGAAGGCATTCAACACCTTCTAAAGATGAAGTTAGTAAAATGCAAGCAGAAATAAATCCTTTGTGGGGAGAGTTAGATAAATAGATATGAGACAATAATAACTTATTTGATAGATATTTTTAGCTTGGTAAGGGCACCTCCTCCTTGATGTCTTTTAAGAATAATGAAGTGGGTCTTTGCTTGAAGAAGCCTCGCCTTTGGAATGAAAGTCTTAGCAATGAAAACAAAGAGTTGATGGCGGTCTTCTGGATGGTAATTTAAGTAAGAGACTTCTTAGTTGGCTTTCTCTGTAAGGCCTATCATGACTCAAGGACGACTTTCGTTCTTCGGGGATCTTAGCGGAGGGCTTTCGCGCTTCCATTATGAATAATTAAGGGAGTTTGGACATAACCCACATCCAAAGGATACATGGAAGCTTCCAAAAGTGTTTTTGTTACTCCTTGGCCCTTCTCTTGAGAGATTTTCACACTTTAGAGACAATTTTATTCAAAAAATGTTCAAGAATTCAAATTTGTATGAATTACCCTGAGATTATGTAAATGTCTAGCTGAAGTTAATATGAAATGATTCTCCTTTTTGGTATGTTTGCATTCTTAATGTCAATTTTTGTCCATAAGTTATGTGTTGTGCACATTTTCTATGAAAAATGTTTCCATATGATTTCATTTTGATCATGTTTCCCATCGATTTACATTCAACCTTCCAGAGGCTCCTCTTGCCCAAACAATAACCAGCACCGAAGAGGAAAAGACTTCCGGAGACTCTATCCCCTTGAGATACGTGGATAACCCTCTTACTTTAAATTGGTTTAAAAAGTACCAAGAGTAAAGGGTTACTGTGTAAAGTCACTAGGATTAGAGAAGGGATCTGAAATGGAAGTTGTTCAATAAGAAAAAGATTTGATTGCAACAAAGAAACTAATGTAAGGCAATACATCAACAAAATTTTACAAAGATGTGACTTGCTTCATGGCATGTTTTTGACCTTATATTTAAATTAAATGATAGCCAACTTCTTGTAAATCATGGAATTCAATTTAAATGATAACATCCTTTACTTTCCAATTTCTTCTTTTATGGCTTCATCTGGTCCTTTTGGAGCGACAAGACATCAGAAAGAAGTCGCATAACATTTTCCTCATTCGATAAATTGTAACACCCCACCTCCACCAGGGTGGCTCTTGCAAGCACTCTGACTTTGGAGGGGCGTTTGAATCAGGTAAACATGCATAATGATATATCAAGGCAGAACAAGAACATATGTATATATGTAAACTGTAACACCCCGAATTTTAGTCAATACTAAAATTCACTAATTACAGGATAAATAGTCTCAGATGTGGGAATTGGGGGTAACGGGCTGCGTTATTGCGTTCGTCTCGGAAAAATACGCGAAATAGAGTCCGAGTTTTCGAGAATCGGAGTCCGTATGGCCCGGTTATGGCCCAAAGAAGTTTGCAGAAAAATTAGAGCTAAAAACAGATTTAGGAATTTAAATTTAGATTTTTAATTAGAACCAGCGGGGCCAGGCGGGAAGATTCCCGCCCTAAGCATGTCGACAGGGCTGTCGACAGGCCTGTCGACAGGGGTGTCGACTTGCCTGTCGACACGGCGTGTCGAACCAGGGTGCTTGGGTGCACCAGATCTGGTTTTCTGGCTAGGGCTGGGCTTGGTTCTAGAGATTTCCTAAATCTAACGGACCTAAATTAATCTAGGGTTAATCTAAGGGCCTAAAACACTCTCTTAATCTATAAATACACCCTAAACCTACCTTAATCCATACTAAAAATAGAAATGAAGGCCTCATGCCGCCAAATTAAATCCTAGAAGGGGTCTCCATTAATCTAAGAAGGAAGTTTCAAGCTAATCCCTCTCATATCATTCTCTAATCATCACCATCTTCATAATTAGCAACTAATCCCTCTTCATAAGTTGGTTAATTTTGGGTTTGGTGAGTTTCTATCACTTTAACATCAATTGTTAAAGTAAGTAGATTGGGTGTAATGAGACTTATGGTCTTAAATGCGGATTAGTGAGTTTGAATCATTTATAATGATATGTTACTCTATGTTGTTCTATGTTTATGCATGTTCGACAAGTTGGTTTATGCAAGTTATGCATGCTTATGCAAGTGTATGGATGCTTATGCAAGTCATGTATATGTTTAAATGCAAGATTTATGTGATATGCAAGTTATGCATGCTTATGCGAGTATATGAATGCTTATGCAAGATATGTATATGCTTAAATGACATGATATGCAAGTTATGCATGTTTATGCAAGTATGTGAATGCTTATGCAAGTATGTGGATGCTTATGCAAGATATGTATATGCTTAAATGACATGATATGCAAGTTATGCATGTTTATGCAAGTATGTGAATGCTTATGCAAGTATGTGGATGCTTATGCAAGTATGTGAATGCTTATGCAAGTTATGAGTATGCTTAAATGCATGTTTAACATGTTATGCAAGTTATGAGAATGCCTATATGCAAGTTCAACATGTTATGCAAGATATGTGTATGATAATATGCAAGCTCATATGCAACATGTTATGCAAATCATGTGTATGATAATATGCAAGTTTGGGTTATATGTAGTTGGGTTAATATATGCTCATATATGCAAGTTGACATCCTCTTAACCCATGACAAAGTTGTATGCTAAACCCATGATATTTGTGATGATCTTCCCCTTATTTATGTCATGAAATGAGAACGATTTACGTGGGGAACGATGGGGTTGGTAAATATGTTAATAAATGAATGATTGGGTATGATTAAGCATACCATAAAAATAAATTACCATAAGTGGGAATTTACCTATTGAGTTAGGTCTACCCCATGGGAATTTACCTATTGAGTTAGGTCTACCCATGTTATGGAAAACTTGATATTAATTAGGGATAATTAATATGGGGGTGATTAATTAGGTGTAATTAATCGACTAAGACACGAGGTTGGACTCATTTGTAGTGTAAAACTGCCCGGACCCGACCGGCTTAACCAGTTGCTACAAATGTCAGCCCAATGTGAGAGGTCTTAGCCATGAATTAAATACGTGATTAAAGTAAAGACATGAGGTTAGGCTCTGTTATGACGTAAGACTGCCCGGACTCTACCGGCTTAACCAGGCGGTCATAACAGCCAGTCTAATGTGGGAGGTCTTTATGGGGGATCACGGTCTTAATTAATTAAGAAACACTTAACCATATTAGCATGTGGTGGGACATGAGGGGTTAAGTGGGTGCCTTGGGTGGCATGTGGAAATTTAATGGTTGCCTTGGGTGGCATGTGGAATCTAGTGGGTTGCCTTGGGTGGCAATAGAAAATACGATTAGAATACTTAACCAAGTGGAAACATGTAATTAAACATGATTAAAGGGTTAAGTGGGATACACTAGATATATGACAAGCTTAGGTGGGTAGCTTGTTGGGGGCCCATTTCAACCAATATCCCAAACGTATCTTTGTGGGCTCGACCCATGTCGAGTGACAGGACACGCATATTGGGCTTGATTATAAGAGGCCAAAACGGGTTAGCGGTGGCAACGCAAGTCCAACGGGTTTCATATGCGTGTGTGGGCCCGGGCTGGTAGATAAGCCGTTGTTGCATCGTGTAGATATAAAGCCGTGCACCGTTGATAGTATTGGGTACCCACTTTAGGGGAGTGATACACCCCACTGTGGGACCAGCACGGGTATCTACGGTAGGGAGCCGATCGATGGGGAGTAGTGGGTACACCTAATAAAGATAGGGGCAGACGGCACCTATGTAGGGGTACACGAAACTACTGGGTAAGAATTACTGAGTACACCTAGTGGAGATAGGGGCAGACGGCACCTATGTAGTGGGCTAGGGGTACACGAGACTACTGGGGAAATTTTCTAAGTCCTTGGAAGGGATCAACCTTTAAGTAGGAATGACTGGTGTGGTGCAGTTAGTAATTATCCTTGGGTGGGTAGATGCGTCCTTACGGTTATCTTAGTTTATCCTAAGTCTACCAAGCTGCTTAGTGTAGCCATTCATCCCCAGATATTACCGTAGGTCAAGTTTATATCTTCTCTGGTTACTTTAGTGATTGTATTGTTAAAGTTATAGGACTCACTCAGACTTATGTCTGACCCCGTTGTTTTTATCTTTTTCCCAACCCTCAGGTCCTACGGTGGATCCTAGCGGTAGTAGAGCTTGATCGGATTGCTGTTCCAGTCTTTAGGAGCTTGGGTAGATATAAAGCTCCAGTTATCCAGTTATCTTTTCTTTTGTTCTGGCTATTGTATGAGAGAGTGGGATTATGTACTTCTTTATTTTGATGGATATTGTACTTGACTTTTATCGTGGTTTTATGATGTAACCAGACATGTTTATTTCCGCTGTTATGAGATGATGTTTTAAAATTTCAAGTACTATTTATATCTGTCTTGTTGTAATTTTTCTGTTCTATATTCACTAAAATACTCCACCGATGCTATGGCATTCCCTTAGTGAGTGACCATAGCGGGCGTGGGGTGTTACACGTGGTATCAGAGCAAAGGTTACCGGAACAGATAAAATTTTTAGAAAGCTATTTTTCTAAAACATTTTTGGAAAAGATATTTTCTAAAACATGTCTTTTAAGAGAAAAGTTTTTGAAAGAAAAGCATAATCCCCAATAGCCATATCTATATCCTTCGAATTCTCCGTTTTGAATCTTTCCTTTTCCGTTTCAGCATGGCCGAGAATCTTAATCTTCCGGAGGGTGTGACGGTACCAGTATGGTATAGGAGATTGATGGAGGCTAGGGCCACCACTACGGGTCCAGCAAATGTTCCTCCACCAACCGTAGCACCCGATCTTCCTCCTCCCCCTCCTCCTCGCACGGATACTTTTGCTAAGACTTGCAAGGAATTTAAAGCTATGGGAGGGAAACCTTTTCAAGGATCTGAAACTTTTGTGGAAGCTAGAGATTGGCTTAAGGAGGTGGAAGAGTTGATAGATATCTTTGAGATGGAAGAAGGGAAGAAAGTCAAGTTGGCTGCTTGGTTAATGAAGGGAGAGGCCTCATTCTGGTGGGAGGTCACTAATGGAGAACGCCCCGTTGACTCTTGGGCGGATTTTAGGCAAAGATTTGTGGCAAAGTTTCTCTCAAGGGCGGAGGAAAACTTGTATATGGAAAGATTCTTGACTCTAAAGCAAGGAAATCTTTCGGTGAAGGAATATGTTAACAAGTTTAATCAATTGGCAAGGTTTGGCCTAGATATGGTGAATACACCGGAGAAGAAGGCTTTGCGGTTCGTGAAAGGCTTGAATGAACCTATGCATGGGTTGGCTATGACTCATATCCCTATGGGGGCCACCTATGAGAAGCTAGTTGACATGGCACTCATGTATGAGGAAGAGAAGGGTACTAATGCTAATAAGGCACCCGAGAAGAAGGGAGATCAAAAGAGACCTCAGCAACAACAACAAAGCAATGGTGGGAAAGGCAATGGTGGCAAGAGCAAGAAGAAGAAGTGTTTCAATTGTGGGACACCTGGCCACCTAAGCAAGGATTGTCGCAAGAAGAAGAAGACCGGCTGCTTCCACTGTGGCGAAGCAGGGCATTTAGTGAAGGATTGCCCTAAGAAGGGGCAAAGGACGGGATCTACCTCAGGAGGACAGGTGCAAGCTCTTATGGCACCGAGTCAGGCTAGGGGGCAAGTACAGGCTCTCGCGGTTCCACCGATTCAGGAGAGAGGTAGAACTATTTCCGTTGAAAGTCTGGTTTTTCTATTTGACCATCCTGTCCGTACATTGTTTGATTCAGGCGCATCGCATTCGTTTATTTCATCATCATTAGTTGAGTTACTGCACTTAGACACCAGTCTGGTAGATGATCCCTTGGTTGTTTCAAATCCAATTGGGGGCTCCACTTATTTGTCCATGATATGTTTGGGTTTGAAGATTTCTATACTTAGCATTGAGTTTAGATGTGATGCTTTTGTATTGGGCTTCACGGGCTATGGGTTGATTTTGGGCATGGACTGGTTATCCAGTAATGGTGCCGTTCTTGATTGCGAAAGGAGAGTTGTTAGGCTCATGATCCGCTTGGGTAACACTCTCGAGATTTCTTGTAATCCCATGGACTCTGTTATGCTAAGTTATCTTGAATCGCTTGACGCTTCGGTCGAGAGTTTGCAATCTGTTAGAGTGGTCCGGGAATATCCGGATGTGTTTGAGGAGGTGAAGGGCTTACCTCCGAAGCGGGAGATTGACTTCCGAATATATTTGGTGGATAATGCTAAACCGGTATCTTTACCATTGCGCCACATGGCTCCTCGTGAGAGGAGGGAACTCCATAAGCAAGTAGGGGAGTTACTTGAGAAGGGGTTCATAAGACGGAGCATATCAGAGTGGGGTGCTCCAGTAGTATTTGCTACGAAGGCGGATGGGTCCCTCAGACTTTGTGTAGACTATAGAGAACTCAACAAGCTCACAAAGAAGAATAGACACCCATTGCCGAGAATAGATGATCTTTTCGATCAATTGGTTGGCGCTTCAGTATTTTCTCAGTTGGACTTGGCCACGGGGTTTCATCAGTTGAGGGTGGCTGAGGATAGCATAGACAAGACTGCCTTTAGAACTCCGGATGGTTTCTATGAGTGGCCGGTGATGCCATTTGGGTTGACGAACGCCCCTGCATACTTTGTTGATTTGATGAGTAGGGTGTTCAGGGAGTTCCTTAATAAATTCGTGGTGGTCTTTGTGGATGATATCTTAGTATTTTCTAAGAGTGAAGAAGAGCATGCCCTACATCTTGGGGAAGTGTTGAAGACTCTTCGAGCACATAGCCTTAAGGCTAAATTCTCTAAATGTCACTTCTGGAGGAAGGAAGTACGGTTCTTGGGGCACGTGGTCTCCAAGGAAGGGATAGCTGTGGATCCCGCGAAGGTAGTATCAATTCAGGATTGGAAGGTTCCGAAGAATGCTACCGAAGTAAGAAGTTTCTTGGGGTTGGCGGGTTATTATAGGAAGTTTATTAAAGACTTCGCGAAGATATCAGCCCCATTACCCCGCTTAACAAAGAAGAATCTTGTTTTTGCATGGGACGTAGATTGTGATGATGCGTTCCGACGGTTAAAGAGAGCTTTAACCACGGCTCCAGTTTTAGTGTTGCCAGATGGGAGCAAGCCATTTGTTGTCTATACCGATGCCTGTGGGACAGGACTTGGCGCAGTCTTAATGCAAGAGGGAAGGGTAATAGCCTATGGTGGAAGGCAGATGAGGGCACATGAGAAAAATTACCCTACCCATGATCTAGAGCTGGCCGCTATTGTTTTTGCGCTTAAGATTTGGCGCCATTATCTTCTTGGTGAGAGCTTCGAGTTGTTCACTGACCATAAATCTTTGAAGTACTTGTTCTCTCAGAAGGATCTAAACTTAAGACAGGAAAGGTGGATGGAGTTCTTAGCATCTTATGATTTCGAGATAGCGTATACCCCTGGCAAGGGTAACGTGGTGGCGGACGCCTTGAGTTGGAAGAGGTTGTCCTTGAGTCCATTGTTCGTGGAACGACGAAACTTGGAGTTTATCTCGATGTTTGATTTCAGACCTTCCATTGATTATGTACCCGGTTTGCTAGCTTCCTTGGAAGTTAGGCCTACTCTTTTGGGGCGGATTGGAGAAGCACAGAGGGGCGACCCACAGTTGGTTGAGTTAGTAGAGAAGCTCATGAGGGGGGAGTCGTCCAGCCATTTGAGTAGGTACACCCTAGACGATAGGGGGTGCTTGCGTAGAGACGGTAGACTTTGCGTACCGCAAGACGAGGGTTTGAGGAAGGCTATTCTTGATGACGCACACCGTTCTAGGATGACCATTCATCCCGGTGGGGACAAGATGTACCAAGACATGAAGAGGGTTTTCTTCTGGGCCGGTATGAAGAAAGATGTGGCCGAGTATGTCGCTCGATGTTTGGTGTGCCAGCAAGTGAAGGCGGAGCAAAGGAAACCAGGTGGGTTGCTTCACCCATTGGAGGTTCCGCAATGGAAGTGGGATAGCGTCTCGATGGATTTTATTGACGGGTTACCCAGATCGAGGAAGGGTAATACAGGAATTTGGGTGGTGGTAGACAGACTTACTAAGAGCGCCCATTTCATACCTGTGAAGAGTAAGAGGACTGCTCCATGGCTAGCTTCAGTATATCTTCGAGAGATAGTTCGATTACATGGGGTACCCTCTAGCATAGTAAGTGATCGAGATCCTATCTTCACTAGCGAGTTCTGGAGAAGTTTGCAAGAAGCAGTGGGGACTCAATTGTGTCTGAGCACTGCATATCATCCTCAGACGGACGACCAGACTGAGAGGGTGAATCGTGTTCTAGAAGACCTTTTGAGGCTTTGTATCTTAGATTTTGGAGGTACATGGGAAGAGCATCTTCCATTGGTGGAGTTCGCATATAATAACAGCTTTCAGTCCAGTATTAGTATGGCTCCTTTCGAAGCTCTCTATGGAAGGCCTTGTCGATCACCTACATGTTGGTGGGAATCTACGGATAAGATCTTGCTTGGGCCCGATATGGTTAGGGAGACTTCTGAGAAGATTGACTTGATTCGAAGAAGGATGAAAGTAGCGCAGGATAGGCAAAAATCTTATGCGGACAAGAGAAGGACGGATCTTGAGTTTGAGGTTGGGGATATGGTTTTTGTTAAGGTATCTCCGTTGAGAAATGTTGTTCGCTTTGGATCCGTTGGGAAGTTAGCACCGAGGTTTGTTGGGCCGTTTCCTATCAAGGAAAGGATTGGACGGATGGCATATAGGGTGGAGTTGCCCGACAGACTTAGTGGTGTTCATGATGTATTCCATGTATCACATCTGAGGAAGTGCTTACATGAGACGGCAGAGGTGGTAGAGCCAAGCTTCCTTAGAGATGTAGAGGTAGAGCGTGATGCGACTATTCGACGAGCTCCTACTCGCATCCTTGGGTCAGAGACTAGGAAGTTGAGAAACAGAGAGGTTCAACTAGTCAAGGTGCAATGGGGAGAAGATGAGAGCAACGCAACTTGGGAGACGGAAGCGAAGATGCGTTCATTGTACCCATTTCTTTTTGAGGGTATGTCTTTACTTTCTCCTTTATCACTTATCTAGTACTTATCTTATCTTTGGTATGTCCTCTCGTTAGTACCTTTGACCTTTAGATAGGGTAAACCTATGGTTGAAACATGTGTTTGAGACATGTTATGGTTGATGGATGCAAGTGGATGCAAGTGTTTGCTAGTGGTTGCTCGTGGATGCATATACACACACTCTAGGCACTAGATCGGCTCAGTCACTTCATATTGCATATTGCATAAAATTGTGTGTAGGAAAATATATTTATGGATGTATAATGGTTGTGTTATCACATGGATGATGCATTTTGATGAATGATTGTGCACTCATGTAGATATTGTATGTGTCGATAGGGTTTTCTCGCATACATAATGGATGCATGGCACTATCATGGTTTGCATATGTTCATACATTAGATAGGGAACATATACACACATTGTTTGCATATGCTCATACATCATTAGAAACTGTTTAAGGACAATGGATGTCCGTGGTTGATGATTTGAGTAGATGGTTGTTTGGATGATAGGATATGCATTCTCCTTAGCTTAGAGATTTCGGGGACGAAATCCTTTAAGGAGGGGAGAATGTAACACCCCGAATTTTAGTCAATACTAAAATTCACTAATTACAGGATAAATAGTCTCAGATGTGGGAATTGGGGGTAACGGGCTGCGTTATTGCGTTCGTCTCGGAAAAATACGCGAAATAGAGTCCGAGTTTTCGAGAATCGGAGTCTGTATGGCCCGGTTATGGCCCAAAGAAGTTTGCAGAAAAATTAGAGCTAAAAACAGATTTAGGAATTTAAATTTAGATTTTTAATTAGAACCAGCGGGGCCAGGCGGGAAGATTCCCGCGCTAAGCATGTCGACAGGGCTGTCGACAGGCCTGTCGACAGGGGTGTCGACTTGCCTGTCGACACGGCGTGTCGAACCAGGGTGCTTGGGTGCACCAGATCTGGTTTTCTGGCTAGGGCTGGGCTTGGTTCTAGAGATTTCCTAAATCTAACGGACCTAAATTAATCTAGGGTTAATCTAAGGGCCTAAAACACTCTCTTAATCTATAAATACACCCTAAACCTACCTTAATCCATACTAAAAATAGAAATGAAGGCCTCATGCCGCCAAATTAAATCCTAGAAGGAGTCTCCATTAATCTAAGAAGGAAGTTTCAAGCTAATCCCTCTCATATCATTCTCTAATCATCACCATCTTCATAATTAGCAACTAATCCCTCTTCATAAGTTGGTTAATTTTGGGTTTGGTGAGTTTCTATCACTTTAACATCAATTGTTAAAGTAAGTAGATTGGGTGTAATGAGACTTATGGTCTTAAATGCGGATTAGTGAGTTTGAATCATTTATAATGATATGTTACTCTATGTTGTTCTATGTTTATGCATGTTCGACAAGTTGGTTTATGCAAGTTATGCATGCTTATGCAAGTGTATGGATGCTTATGCAAGTCATGTATATGTTTAAATGCAAGATTTATGTGATATGCAAGTTATGCATGCTTATGCGAGTATATGAATGCTTATGCAAGATATGTATATGCTTAAATGACATGATATGCAAGTTATGCATGTTTATGCAAGTATGTGAATGCTTATGCAAGTATGTGGATGCTTATGCAAGATATGTATATGCTTAAATGACATGATATGCAAGTTATGCATGTTTATGCAAGTATGTGAATGCTTATGCAAGTATGTGGATGCTTATGCAAGTATGTGAATGCTTATGCAAGTTATGAGTATGCTTAAATGCATGTTTAACATGTTATGCAAGTTATGAGAATGCCTATATGCAAGTTCAACATGTTATGCAAGATATGTGTATGATAATATGCAAGCTCATATGCAACATGTTATGCAAATCATGTGTATGATAATATGCAAGTTTGGGTTATATGTAGTTGGGTTAATATATGCTCATATATGCAAGTTGACATCCTCTTAACCCATGACAAAGTTGTATGTTAAACCCATGATATTTGTGATGATCTTCCCCTTATTTATGTCATGAAATGAGAACGATTTACGTGGGGAACGATGGGGTTGGTAAATATGTTAATAAATGAATGATTGGGTATGATTAAGCATACCATAAAAATAAATTACCATAAGTGGGAATTTACCTATTGAGTTAGGTCTACCCCATGGGAATTTACCTATTGAGTTAGGTCTACCCATGTTATGGAAAACTTGATATTAATTAGGGATAATTAATATGGGGGTGATTAATTAGGTGTAATTAATCGACTAAGACACGAGGTTGGACTCATTTGTAGTGTAAAACTGCCCGGACCCGACCGGCTTAACCAGTTGCTACAAATGTCAGCCCAATGTGAGAGGTCTTAGCCATGAATTAAATACGTGATTAAAGTAAAGACATGAGGTTAGGCTCTGTTATGACGTAAGACTGCCCGGACTCTACCGGCTTAACCAGGCGGTCATAACAGCCAGTCTAATGTGGGAGGTCTTTATGGGGGATCACGGTCTTAATTAATTAAGAAACACTTAACCATATTAGCATGTGGTGGGACATGAGGGGTTAAGTGGGTGCCTTGGGTGGCATGTGGAAATTTAATGGTTGCCTTGGGTGGCATGTGGAATCTAGTGGGTTGCCTTGGGTGGTAATAGAAAATACGATTAGAATACTTAACCAAGTGGAAACATGTAATTAAACATGATTAAAGGGTTAAGTGGGATACACTAGATATATGACAAGCTTAGGTGGGTAGCTTGTTGGGGGCCCATTTCAACCAATATCCCAAACGTATCTTTGTGGGCTCGACCCATGTCGAGTGACGGGACACGCATATTGGGCTTGATTATAAGAGGCCAAAACGGGTTAGCGGTGGCAACGCAAGTCCAACGGGTTTCATATGCGTGTGTGGGCCCGGGCTGGTAGATAAGCCGTTGTTGCATCGTGTAGATATAAAGCCGTGCACCGTTGATAGTATTGGGTAGCCACTTTAGGGGAGTGATACACCCCACTGTGGGACCAGCACGGGTATCTACGGTAGGGAGCCGATCGATGGGGAGTAGTGGGTACACCTAATAAAGATAGGGGCAGACGGCACCTATGTAGGGGTACACGAAACTACTGGGTAAGAATTACTGAGTACACCTAGTGGAGATAGGGGCAGACGGCACCTATGTAGTGGGCTAGGGGTACACGAGACTACTGGGGAAATTTTCTAAGTCTTTGGAAGGGATCAACCTTTAAGTAGGAATGACTGGTGTGGTGCAGTTAGTAATTATCCTTGGGTGGGTAGATGCGTCCTTACGGTTATCTTAGTTTATCCTAAGTCTACCAAGCTGCTTAGTGTAGCCATTCATCCCCAGATATTACCGTAGGTCAAGTTTATATCTTCTCTGGTTACTTTAGTGATTGTATTGTTAAAGTTATAGGACTCACTCAGACTTATGTCTGACCCCGTTGTTTTTATCTTTTTCCCAACCCTCAGGTCCTACGGTGGATCCTAGCGGTAGTAGAGCTTGATCGGATTGCTGTTCCAGTCTTTAGGAGCTTGGGTAGATATAAAGCTCCAGTTATCCAGTTATCTTTTCTTTTGTTCTGGCTATTGTATGAGAGAGTGGGATTATGTACTTCTTTATTTTGATGGATATTGTACTTGACTTTTATCGTGGTTTTATGATGTAACCAGACATGTTTATTTCCGCTGTTATGAGATGATGTTTTAAAATTTCAAGTACTATTTATATCTGTCTTGTTGTAATTTTTCTGTTCTATATTCACTAAAATACTCCACCGATGCTATGGCATTCCCTTAGTGAGTGACCATAGCGGGCGTGGGGTGTTACATAAACAGAGTAAATAACATAGATAAAACAGCGGATGATTTCAAAACATTTCAAAACAAGTCTGGTACAACATAGCTTTCCAAATAAACAAGTCTAGATAAAACAACATCAACTGAAAAACTGAAATAAATAAGTGCTATCCCCAATTAAGTGGTAACCATAGCTAGCTTCATGTCGAAACCGTACATGAGCTGAAATCCCACAAGCAAGCAATCCGAAATCCAAGCTAAGCTCCAGTATTCCCTCCCTGAGAACCGGGGGGGGGGGGGGGGGGGGGGGGGACGGAAGAAAAAGAGGCGAAAGAAAACAGGTCAGTCAAAAAGACTGAGTAAGCCCTACTACAATCAATGTAAACTGATAAAGTTAACTGGCATGAGTAGCAGGGATGAACATAAGGATAACAATATACTAGCATGATGATTAACTAACAAGGTAGATAAAGGTGTCATCGCATAATCAGGATTAAGGTTTTGCACCACAGGTGTACTAGCAAACTAACATGACTTGAATAAACAAGTATTGATCCCTTGGCGCAAGCTTTGGCCCAATAACATGAAATGACCCTAATACAAGGTCCAACCAAACGGTCTAGTCGATCGGCTCCCTAAGCCTAACTCGTCATGTGTTGGTGTCAATACGGCCCAATCATAATTGTAGTCGAACTGTGCCGGGTCCACCCTTCGGGTGTATCAAGCCCTAGGGTGTCAACCCCTGGACACCATGAACATGAGTGCACAGTCCCGATCTACTAGTACCCGTGCATGTTTTCTCCGGCTACGGACTATGTGCACGACCAGAGTCTGCCCGGAACTACACCGGCGTACCCTCTGCCGTCGCTTTTGGTCACTTACCTCCAGTCCAGTAATCGTGCCCCCACCCTAGCCTAGTCCCTAGGGTCATGATGATACTAACTTGGGATTACTGCTGGAGTGGGCCCCATTGCTAGGATTTTTCTAGTGGGTTAAGTACGGTTTAACCCTCTTGCTAATCCTTGATTAACTTGGTTAAGTGTAACGATGAGTTCACGACTTAACCCCGATTAATCTACCAAGCCCAAATTGGTTAAGTATTAAGTGGACCATGACTTAACTCTAATCACGAGGCATTAATTAATTTAATGCGCCTTAACCTCTCACATTAGACCTTGTTGTGGTTACTAGTTAAGCCGGGCGGGTACGGGTAGCTTTACACCACAACTTGGTCTAACCTCGGGTTCAAGGTACAACATGACCAACTTCTCACATTGGGTCCTATTGTTTGTAGCAACTAGTTAAGCCGATCGGTTCCGGGTAGGTTTACGCTACAAACTCAACCCAACCTCGAGTTGGCCACACTTATCTTTTCTAAGTGTCATGTCCATCATGTTTCCAAAACATGTTACAAGTTTTCAAGCAATTGGGTAGACCTAACTTAATAGGTAAATTCCCAATGGGTAGACCTAACTTAATAGGTAAATTCCCAAGCTTATGTTTTATGTCTTTTAAGTTTACCCAACCCCAAACGCAATCCCATCGCTTACATATCGCAATAGCGCATAAAGGATAGAAAGAGGGAACTTGGCATAATCATGACATAAAGGTATTGAAGCCATAAGCTTAACATGGTGGCATATGAAATGTTCATATGTTCATACACTTGCATATTACATTTTTAGGCCTCAAAAGCATGCATAAAACCAAACTTAGCATATTGGTGATACATGGTGCTAAATGACATGTAGAGATGGCCATAAGTTCGCATTTAGCCTCACATGCAAGTTATCATAAGAGATATGATAACTTACATGTTGCTAAAATGCAACCTTTGGCATAAAGCTTAAAGCTTTATGTTCATAAACCCAAAATAAGCTTGCATAACATGATAGCATGAACAAAATGTTCAACCCAAACTTGCATAACATAACTTGGCATACTTGCATATAAACTTGCATATCACAACATGATAAACTTGCATATAAACTTGCATATCACAACATGATAAACTTGCATATAAACTTGCATATCATAGATTTAACTTTAGAGTTTAAGTATGAAAGTAGAATAGGGCTTACAATGCTTAAGAAGTCACAAAAATATGACAAAGCCCTTATGAAATCAATTAAACCCAAAAGGCAAGCAAAACCCTTGAGCCAAAATGATCAAGACTCTTTCTTTATGATGCAAATATATAAACTTGACTTGAATGCAAGCTAATGATGCTTATACAAGTTTGAAAACACTTGTATGCATGGAAAATCACTTAGGAATTTATTTAGGAATTTTATGAAAAGAGTGGAGGCCATGAGAGGATTGATTTTGCCATAGTTTAGTTGTATGAATGAATAATGATGATTTAGGGTAGGTTAGGGTCTTATTTATAGATTAGGCAAGTGTTTTAGGCCATAGGATTAAACCTAGATTCAATCCAAGCCATCAAAGCATGTCTTGGGGAAGAAGTCAAGTGTAGGAACCATCTAGGGCCTTTAGATTAAAGATGAACCACGAGAACCATCCAAATGCAAAATCTGCATTTGAGCGAATCGGCCCACGGGTTGATAGCCAAACACCCTGGATTAACCCCTAGCCGACCCAGCAGGCTCGGGTCGACCTCAAAAATCGATCGGTTCGGTTATTCCCCTCTCCCAATTCGCTGTTTTGAACATTTTTGCATATTTATTTATTTAATTTTCAATTATATATATATATATATATATCAATATATATATTTCTCTGCGCAACCCATTTCACTTAATTAAGTATACTTTAATTTGGGAATTTTTCGTGAAACTTCGCGAGGCCATATCTTGGTCATACGGACTCCGATTTTCGAAAACTCGGACTCTATTTCGCGTATTTTTCCGATACGAACGCAATGGCATAGCCCGTTTCCCTTGATTCAGAATTTACAGTTTAATTCTGCCTCCATTTATGTTATAACATGTTATTCAAAAATACGGGTTGTTACATTCTTCCCTCCTTAAAGGATTTCGTCCCCGAAATCTCCAAGTTAGGAAGAACGTATCCTACCATCCATCATCCATCTACTCAAAACATCATCCACGAGTAATCATTGTCCTTAAAAGGTTCTAAATGCTGTATGATCATATGCAAAGGTGTGTGTATATGTACTTATCTAATGCGAAAATCAGGAGGTTACTGATTCAGTAAACCCCCTTAATGCAAAATATGTTAGTGAAATGAGTCCATATGTATGCAAATTCCTAACATAATTTATAATCTCTACACGAGTGCACATAACATTCATCCATATGCAACATCCACGTGATAGCATAACATGTTTTCATCCATGAATAAGCATAAACACTCATGCATATGCGGTATGAAAGTGTGTGAGCCGATCTTAATGCCTAACGTGTATTATGCATCCACGAGTATCCACTTGCAAACACTTGCAACCACTTGCAACCATCAAGCATAACATGTTTCATCCAAAGGGTTTCTACCTAAGGTTCTCATGACAAGATTAACACGATAAACTAGATAAACATGGATAGCAAAGAGAAAGATATGCTAACAAAGAAAAGAGATTGAGAGTGTACCCTCAAAAAGGAATGGATAAAGCCCACGCATCTTCTCCTCGGTTTCCCAAGTTGCGTCTTCTTCGGCTTCACCCCATTGAACCTTCACCAATTTGACCTCTCGATTCCTTAGCTTCTTGATCTCCGTCCCCAAGATACGAATCGGAGCTCTCCTCAAGGTAGCCTCTTTCTCCACTTCTACATCTTTTAGAACACTTGGCTCAACAACCTCTGCTGATTCATGTAAACACTTCCGGAGATGCGAGACATGAAAAACATCGTGTACTCCAGCAAGCTTCTCGGGCAACTTCACTCTATAAGCCATCTGCCCGATCCTCTCTATAATAGGGAATGGTCCAACAAACCTCGGTGCCAACTTCCCAACAGCTCCAAATCGGACCACATTCCGCAAAGGAGAAACCTTCACGAAAACCATATCCCCAACATCAAACTCCAAATCCGTTCTTCGCTCATCAGCATAGGATTTCTGTCGGTCTTGGGCCGCTTTCATCCGTCTCCGAATCAACTCGATCTTCTCGGATGTATCTCTGATCATATCAGGCCCAAATATAAGCTCATTTGTAGTCTCCCACCAACATGTAGGCGACTTGCACGGCCTCCCATATAAAGCTTCAAATGGTGCCATCCCTATGCTCGCCTGATAACTATTATTATATGCAAACTCAACAAGAGGAAGATGGTCTTCCCAAGTACCACCAAAATCCAGAATACAAAGCCTCAACAGATCCTCGAGTACCCTATTCACCCTTTCGGTTTGACCGTCCATCTGTGGGTGATAAGCAGTACTTAGATTCAACCTCGTGCCCATGGCTTCTTGCAAGCTATTCCAGAATTGACTTGTAAAGATTGGGTCACGGTCACTGACTATACTAGAAGGGACTCCATGTAGTCTCAAAATCTCACGAAGATATACAGACGCTAGCCAAGATGCGGTCCTCTTGCTCTTCAACGGAATGAAATGAGCACTCTTCGTAAGTCTATCCACAATAACCCAAATGCACGTATTCCCTTTCCTTGACCTTGGTAGCCCATCGATAAAATCCATGGAAATACTCTCCCACTTCCATAGTGGAACGTCTAGAGGATGCAATAGCCCACCGGTCTTCTTCGACTCAGCCTTAACTTGCTGGCAAATGATACATCTGGAGACAAATTCTGCCACATCCTTCTTCATCCCAGGCCAAAAGAAAATGCGCTTCATATCTTTATACATCTTATCTCCGCCCGGATGTATAGTCAACTTAGAGCGATGCGCTTCCTCAAGAACTCTTCTTACTAGATCTTCTACCATTGGAACACATAACCTTCCGTCTCTCCTCAGCCAACCCTTGTCATCAATAGAATATCGAGCGAGATGACTAGACGTCTCTCCTCGAATTAGCTTATCCATAATCTCAACTATCTGAGGGTCTTCTCTCTGCGAAGCCCCAACTTGATCAAGAAGGGTAGGTCTGAGTTCCAGAGATGCTAAAGAACCGGTCATCGACTCAATCGCCAAAGAGAAATCAAAGGTTGCCACATACTCTAAATTCTTCATCTCAACGAATAGAGGACTTAGGGTCAACCTTCTTCTACTCAATGCATCTGCTACCACATTCCCCTTGCCAGGGGTATAAGCTATCTCAAAATCGTAGGACGCCAAGAATTCCATCCATCTTTGTTGCCTCAGATTTAGATCCTTCTGAGAAAAGAGATACTTTAATGACTTGTGATCGGTATAAAGCTCAAATCTTTCTCCCAGAAGATAATGGCGCCTAGCCTTGAGTGCATATACTATTGCTGCCAACTCTAAGTCATGAGTGGGATAATTCTTCTCATGCACTTTGAGTTGTCTACCGCCAAAGCATATCACTCTTCCTTCTTGCATAAGAACAGCTCCTAACCCCGTGCCACATGCATCGGTGTATACGGTAAATAACTTCCCTCCATCGGGCAAAGCTAGAACAGGTGCTGATGTAAGAGCTCTCTTGAGCTTCTGAAAAGCAAGCTCGCATTCTATGCCCCAAGCAAAAACTAAATTCTTCTTCGTCAATTTAGTGAGAGGAGCGGATATCTTTGCGAAGTCCTTGATGAACTTCCAGTAAAAACCCGCAAGACCTAGAAAACTTCTCACTTCGGTTGCATTCCTTGGAGTCTTCCAATCCTGAACTGCCACTACCTTAGCGGGATCCACCGCTAAGCCATGCTTAGATACTATATGCCCAAGGAATCTAACTTCCCTTCTCCAAAAGTGACACTTGGAGAACTTGGCCTTCAACTGATGCGCTCTAAGCGTATCCATCACCTCCATGAGATGCCTTGCGTGCTCTTCCTCATCCTTAGAGAAGATCATAATATCATCTACGAAGACCACGACAGACTTGTTCAAGAACTCCCTGAACACCCTACTCATCAAGTCCACGAAATATGCGGGTGCATTAGTCAAGCCGAACGACATGACAAGACATTCGAAGAATCCATCTGGAGTTCTGAACGCAGTCTTGTCTATACTATCTTCAGCTACCCTGAGCTGATGGAACCCCGTAGCAAGATCAAGCTAAGAGAAAACAGAAGCACCGAAAAGCTGGTCAAAGAGATCATCAATCCTCGGTAACGGGTGTCTGTTCTTCTTAGTCAGCTTATTCAACTCTCGATAGTCAACGCAAAGTCGGAGAGAACCATCCGCCTTGGTAGCAAATACCACAGGCGCTCCCCATTCAGATATACTTCGTCTAATGAAGTTCTTCTCAAGCAACTCTTTCACTTGCTTACTTAGCTCCCGCCTTTCACGCGGAGCCATGTGCCGAACGGGCAAAGAAACAGGCTTTGCATTATCCACCAGATAAATGCGGAAATCAATCTCTCGCTTAGGGGTCATCGAAAACATCCGGATACTCTCGAACCACTCTCACAGACTGAAGAGTTTCCATTGACGAGTCGAGTGATTCCAGATAGCACAACATGACGGGACCTCTCGGATCACAAGAAATCTCTAGGGTGTTTCCGAGGCGAGTCACGAGCCTCACAACCCTATGCTCACAATCAAGAATGGCTCCATATCTGGACAGCCAATCCATGCCCAATATCAATCCGTATCCCCTAAAACCAAGAACATAAGCACTGCACAAGAACTCTACACTCAGTATAGAGATCCTCAAATCCCCACATATCATAGACAAATGGGCGGAACCCCCAATAGGATTTGAGACACAGACGGGATCATCTACCAAGCTAGTACTAAGGTGTAAACTATCAACAAGATCAGATGAGATAAAGCTATGCGATGCACCGGAATCAAACAAGGTACGAACTGGAAAATCAGAAATATATACAAGGCTCTCAACAGAAATACTACCTCGATCGGGAACTGGAGTGACATTGAGAGCATGAACTTGCCCTCCTGAAGGTCCAGCACGCTGAGTCTGACCCTGGCCTTGCCCTTGCTTCCTCGGGCAATCCTTACCAAAATGTCCAGTCTCACCGCAGAAAAAGCATTCACCATTCTTCCTTTTCCTCTTCTTACAATCCTTAATAAGATGCCCAACTGAACCGCAATAATGGCACTTCCCCTTGTTGTTCTTGCCCTTGTTGTTATTTCCCTTGTTGTTGTTCCCCTTGTTGCCTTGACTCTTGTTCTTGTTCTGATTGCCTTGACTGCTCTGACCACTTGGATTACCCTGATTTCCTTTTCCCTGGGAATCAGTCTTCTTGGCTTGAGTATCATTCATCTTGGTTTCTTTCTTGACATCTCCCTGAAGTAACGCCATATCAACCAAACTCTCAAACGTGGCCCCATGGGGAATATGTGACATAGCCAATCCCTGCAACGGCTCATTCAATCCTCTAGCAAAACGAAGAGCCTTCTTCTGAGGAGTATTCACCATATCCAAGCCAAAACGAGCTAACTGATTGAACTTGTTCACATATTCTTTGACAGACATATCTCCTTGTTTCAAAGTTATGAACCTCTCCATTTGCAGATTCTCCTCAGCAGAAGATAGAAACTTAAGCATGAACCTTGCCCTGAAATCGGCCCAAGTCTCAACAGGCCTAGTACCATTGGTGACTTCCCACCAATAAGCGGCTTCATCCTTCATAAGCCAAACCGCCAACAAGAGCTTCCTCTGATCGTCTAACCCAAAGATAGCAAACAAATCCTCGGTCTCTTTCAACCAATTTCTGGCCTCTACAAAAGTCTCAGTGCCTTGAAAGTTCTTGCCACCCATTGCTTTGAAATATTTGCAAGTCTTTGCGAAGTCCGCTTGAGGATGCTGAGGGGGAGGAGGAAGAGGAACCTCAGCGACAGGAGGAGGAGGAACATTAACCACCGGAGGAGGAGGAGGAGGAACATTAACTACCGGAGGAGGAGGAGGAGGAGGAACATCTGCGGGGCCGGCTTCGGTCGCCCTAGCCTCCAAAAGTCTCCTATACCAAACAGGTACGTGTACTCCCTCCGGAATAGCAAAGTTATCGGCCATACTGAAAACGAAGAAAAAGACAGATTCAGAATGGAGAAAAACGAAGGAATTTTGCTAATGGCTTTTTGGGGAATAGCCTTTAAAATAAACTAGACTTTTCTTTGGAAAATACTTTATACTTGGTTTTGAAAATAGTTTTCCAAAAGTTTTCTAAAAGCCTTTTTGTTCCTTCTCGTACCATATGCTCTGATACCAAATGTAACACCCCACCTCCACCAGGGTGGCTCTTGCAAGCACTCTGACTTTGGAGGGGCGTTTGAATCAGGTAAACATGCATAATGATATATCAAGGCAGAACAAGAACATATGTATATATGTAAACAGAGTAAATAACATAGATAAAACAGCGGAAGATTTCAAAACATTTCAAAACAAGTCTGGTACAACATAGCTTTCCAAATAAACAAGTCTAGATAAAACAACATCAACTGAAAAACTGAAATAAATAAGTGCTATCCCCAATTAAGTGGTAACCATAGCTAGCTTCATGTCTAAACCGTACATGAGCTGAAATCCCACAAGCAAGCAATCCGAAATCCAAGCTAAGCTCCAGTATTCCCTCCCTGAGAACCTGGGGGGGGGGGGGGGGACGGAACAAAAGAGGCGAAAGAAAACAGGTCAGTCAAAAAGACTGAGTAAGCCCTACTACAATCAATGTAAACTGATAAAGTTAACTGGCATGAGCAGCAGGGATGAACATAAGGATAACAATATACTAGCATGATGATTAACTAACAAGGTAGATAAAGGTGTCATCGCATAATCAGGATTAAGGTTTTGCACCACAGGTGTACTAGCAAACTAACATGACTTGAATAAACAAGTATTGATCCCTTGGCCCAAGCTTTGGCCCAATAACATGAAATGACCCTAATACAAGGTCCAACCAAACGGTCTAGTCGATCGGCTCCCTAAGCCTAACTCGTCATGTGTTGGTGTCAATACGGCCCAATCATAATTGTAGTCGAACTGTGCAGGGTCCACCCTTCGGGTGTATCAAGCCCTAGGGTGTCAACCCCTGGACACCATGAACATGAGTGCATAGTCCCGATCTACTGGTACCCGTGCATGTTTTCTCCGGCTACGGACTATGTGCACGACCAGAGTCTGCCCGGAACTACACCGGCGTACCCTCTGCCGTCGCTTTTGGTCACTTACCTCCAGTCCAGTAATCGTGCCCCCACCCTAGCCTAGTCCCTAGGGTCATGATGATACTAACTTGGGATTACTGCTGGAGTGGGCCCCCATTGCTAGGATTTTTCTAGTGGGTTAAGTACGGTTTAACCCTCTTGCTAATCCTGGATTAACTTGGTTAAGTGTAACGATGAGTTCACGACTTAACCCCGATTAATCTACCAAGCCCAAATTGGTTAAGTATTAAGTGGACCATGACTTAACCCTAATCACGAGGCATTAATTAATTTAATGCGCCTTAACCTCTCACATTAGACCTTGTTGTGGTTACTAGTTAAGCCGGGCGGGTCCGGGTAGCTTTACACCACAACTTGGTCTAATCTCGGGTTCAAGGTACAACATGACCAACTTCTCACATTGGGTCCTATTGTTTGTAGCAACTAGTTAAGCCGGTCGGTTCCGGGTAGGTTTACGCTACAAACTCAACCCAACCTCGAGTTGGCCACACTTATCTTTTCTAAGTGTCATGTCCATCATGTTTCCAAAACATGTTACAAGTTTTCAAGCAATTGGGTAGACCTAACTTAATAGGTAAATTCCCAATGGGTAGACCTAACTTAATAGGTAAATTCCCAAGCTTATGTTTTATATCTTTTAAGTTTACCCAACCCCAAACGCAATCCCATCGCTTACATATCGCAATAGTGCATAAAGGATAGAAAGAGGGAACTTGGCATAATCATGACATAAAGGTATTGAAGCCACAAGCTTAACATGGTGGCATATGAAATGTTCATATGTTCATACACTTGCATATTACATTTTTAGGCCTCAAAAGCATGCATAAAACCAAACTTAGCATATTGGTGATACATGGTGCTAAATGACATGTAGAGATGGCCATAAGTTCGCATTTAGCCTCACATGCAAGTTATCATAAGAGATATGATAACTTACATGTTGCTAAAATGCAACCTATGGCATAAAGCTTAAAGCTTTATGTTCATAAACCCAAAATAAGCTTGCATAACATGATAGCATGAACAAAATGTTCAACCCAAGCTTGCATAACATAACTTGGCATACTTGCATATAAACTTGCATATCACAACATGATAAACTTGCATATAAACTTGCATATCACAACATGATAAACTTGCATATAAACTTGCATATCATACATTTAAATTTAGAGTTTAAGTATGAAAGTAGAATAGGGCTTACAATGCTTAAGAAGTCACAAAAATATGACAAAGCCCTTATGAAATCAATTAAACCCAAAATGCAAGCAAAACCCTTGAGCCAAAATGATCAAGACTCTTTCTTTATGATGCAAATATATAAACTTGACTTGAATGCAAGCTAATGATGCTCATACAAGTTTGAAAACACTTGTATGCATGGAAAATCACTTAGGAATTTATTTAGGAATTTTATGAAGAGAGTGGAGGCCATGAGAGGATTGATTTTGCCATAGTTTAGTTGTATGAATGAATAATGATGATTTAGGGTAGGTTAGGGTCTTATTTATAGATTAGGCAAGTGTTTTAGGCCATAGGATTAAACCTAGATTCAATCCAAGCAATCAAAGCATGTCTTGGGGAAGAAGTCAAGTGTAGGAACCATCTAGGGCCTTTAGGTTAAAGATGAACCATGAGAACCATCCAAATGCAAAATCTGCATTTGAGCGAATCGGCCCACGGGTTGACAGCCAAACACCCTGGATTAACCCCTAGTTGACCCAGCGAGCTCGGGTCGACCTCAAAAATCGGCCGGTTCGGTTATTCCCCTCTCCCAATTCGCTGTTTTGAACATTTTTGCATATTTATTTATTTAATTTTCAATTATATATATATATATATATATATCAATATATATATATATATCTCTCTGCGCAACCCATTTCACTTAATTAAGTATACTTTAATTTGGGAATTTTTCGTGAAACTTCGCGAGGCCGTATCTTGGTCATACGGACTCCGATTTTCGAAAACTCGGACTCTATTTCGCGTATTTTTCCGAGACGAACGCAATGGCATAGCCTGTTTCCCTTGATTCAGAATTTACAGTTTAATTCTGCCTCCATTTATGTTATAACATGTTATTCAAAAATACGGGTTGTTACATAAATCCTTCGAAAGGTTTGGATGGAGAGCTTGTAAAGGACTTGGT
The DNA here is from genome assembly GCA_030737875.1 of Allium sativum. Lineage (NCBI taxonomy): Eukaryota > Viridiplantae > Streptophyta > Magnoliopsida > Asparagales > Amaryllidaceae > Allium > Allium sativum. The sequence goes on from CM060913.1 coordinate 265,008,517, forward strand.
TAAGAAAGTAAAACATGAAGTTTTGAAATATTTTGAGCATAAATGGAAGGACGATGCCAAAAATTGTAGTTATGAATATATTAATCAAGTCAAGTTTTTGAAGGAGGAGAAACATAATCTCAAGAAATGCAATGTTGAATTTGAAAGAGCAAATAAGCTTCTCATAGGGACAAACTGAGCATACCATCAAGCCCTAAAAGCTCAGATGAACTAAATTGATGATGCCGACAACATTAGGAAGAAAGAACCAAAGCTTAAGAACATACTTCATACTGTCTTAAGACACCTATCACACCCTTTGTTGTCAAAAATCATGAGATAAAAAAAACTCAATAAGTCATAGATTTACTTTTTCTTTTTTCCTTACATGTTCGTATATGTATAAACAACTATTCGTTTGTAACTTGACTGGTTATTTGTTTGTAAAATTAGCATTGCTTTTCGCCTCATTTTTTGAGTATGTATTATGTGTTATTTACTTGCTTACCTTTTCTGAATAAGCAATGTAAAAACCAATATTTGGCTGTTGAAATAACTAAAAGTTAAGAAACTTCCCTCTGGGAACAATTAGGATAGACGAAGCCATTGTCAAATTGTAGGATATTTGAATCTTAGATCTAGGCTAAAACAACTAGGATTCAGATGCTTTTTGTCATGAATAACATACATGAATGAAGACACTTTCGAATCAGATCCAAATAATAAATCGATAGAAACCTAGAATCCTTCTTCTAGAGATAGTAAATTTGAACCACTTTCAGCGTGATGTTGGTCTTAAAGACAACATTCAATTTTCGAATAACAGAAGTCCCAGAACCATTTTTGGGAAATATTTAATATAACCGAAGCCTCTTTAAGCTAATAGATATCCAAACCCCATATTAGATGTAATAGAAGTTCAGAAATCATCTTCTGTAAATAATAGATACGAGGCAAACCTTCAGCTTATTAAGAGACCCAAAACTCATATTCAGGAAACAATAAAAATCCAGAAATCATTATCCGAAAATAATAAATACGAGACCTCCTTTGGCTTAATAGAAGACCTAAAACACGGATTCTAGTAATAATATAATAGAAGTTCGGAATTTCCTCTTCTAGTATGGATAGATACGAAGCCACTTTTGGCTTAATAGAAAACCTTAAACTCTTATTTGGGTATCAGAATAACATAATTTTGAAATGCCCTCTTACAAAACCAATAGATACAAAACCATTTTTGGCATAATATACTTGAAACCCTTATTCGGTATTAGGATAATAGAAGTTTAAAATTTCCTCTTTCGAAACTGGTAGATACGAAACCACCTTCTGCCTAATATAAGATTAGAAACCATTATTCAGGTATTTGAAATCCATAAATATTTTATTGAAAAGATTTGATACAAATGCACTTCCATTTTTAACTGAATATTTGCCATTTTTATGATTTTCCTAAAGCAGAGGATTGGCATGCTTTAGATGCTCCTTCTGAGCTTTCATTCTCTTCTGCAGGATGTGACATAAGCAGAGGCTTAGCATGCATATGCCAAAGAAGAGCATGGCATGATTCATTAAGAACTGGGCTTGTGCACCATCGTTTGCCTATCCCTCCTCTGGAGATTGCTTTGAATGCGTTAAGGACTTGGTCAGAACTGGTACTGTGTGCCGATGATTACATATCCCTCCTCCAGAGCGCGCTTGACTACGTCAAACACTTGGGGACCAAGGCACGTATGTCCTTGTTTTACCCTTGGGCCTGGCTCATATGTCCTGGGATTGCCCCTGTAAAGACACGTAACTTCCCCAGTAAGGAAAGAGCGGATACTTCGAGAACACGACAAATTAGAACGCAGACAGAAGAACATTTCATTGTATATTATAACAATTCCATCAAATTACAAGAATGTACAGAGTATGAATAAATAAAATACATTCTATAAATATCAGAGATTACAATACATTACATAGCAGCGGAAAAATAATACAAAACACAACTAGAAGGAGATATACGGACACAAAGCTTTCCGGATATCGTTCCAGCCGTAAACCAGGATCCTGTGAATATAAATTTGCAAAACCAAACTACTAGCTGCCCGTGTCAAAATAAGGGCACCCAGAGTTTAGGTTAAAACAATAAACTCCAGGTCAGTCATGGGACTGGTGTGAGAACTAAAACAGTTATTTAAAACTTTCCTTTAAACCAGGTATATCAAGGGACCATGCCGTATAACATGGAACGGGTTTCCTCATAAGAATACAATGCATATAACAAAACATCGCAATGCTTTTTGGAAAAATGAAGCTATTATAAGACCCAGGTCCTATCACACAATGCAACGCAAGCCGGGGGATAGAGTTTTCCCTTATAATATCCAAACATGCTTGGTACGTTTAAAACAAATCATTTGATACTATTATAAGTGTATAGTGACAAAACAATTTCAATCATAAATATCAATCATAGACGGCATGGGTACCATATATCATGTCGCCATACTAGGCTCTACAATCAAAACCGCACTGTCACGTATTTGGAAATTGGGTTTCCATCTGTGAACCAAGGCAAAAGATAGTCCTTACCGATTCGAGACGCTCTAGCCCGTGTCTCAGGAACAGCCGCAACTGCCCCTTGGATCGTTAGGGCCGGTCCACCGATGTGGATTATTATGCCTGAACACTACGTTTCCCCGCCCTTTGGGGCGTCAATGAGTCAATGAATGACTCCATCGGCTTCACATAGTCATCGATATATCTGAGGCGCCTCGCAACAGCAACAACCACATAAGTCAAACTTGTCAGGGCATGTAAAACCACTGACGCCACTTTTAGCTAGAAGGAAACGCATGCCCTCCCTGAGGTCCTCTCCCGTATCTGGTTCACAACCGGAGTGTGAGGCTCGCGAATCAACGTTACACAAAGCTATGCCACATAGGTCGTGCTTTGATCATCAACCACAAGACTCTGCTTTTAAACAGAAGCCTTGATCAATTGCCACTTAGGCATGCCACACAGGCAATTCACTCCATGCATTTGATATCCATCAATATATAACCCTTGAGCTCGTACGTCTCAGAGAAGGGCGTTAAGAAAGAGAATAAATTCTCCACCGCCAAACAAATATATATTTAATAGAAATCAATCAAACAGAATAAAATCCAATGTCAGACACACAATCCATTTACAAGTTCGTTCTGAGTCTGAACGAAACCGGAGGCACCTAGTACCACGCATATCCATCGATCTCCAAGTACGTCTGGACGATTACCAACTGATTCCCTCCTCTTGGGTGTACGGCCCAATCAAGATCATCAGTAATTATCCAAACGACGTGAAGACCTCCGGTCTTCAACCACCGTCTTCATCTTCGACTAATCGCCAAATCAGTTATTCAGAATGGGATAAACCCGGTCTTTCCGAATAACTCGCGTATATAATAAACAAGTGTTACACAAACACAACATACGCCTCATTCCAATTCATCAGTCACTAACCGTAAATTAACAAGAGAATAATTCCCCAAATATTAACCCCGAAGGCCGAAACCAACATCAGATCAATATCCAGAAAACCATTCTGCTTAGCTAACCGACAGTTAGTTTCTAAATTTCACATTCTTAGGGAAAGATTCCCATTAATTTTATCAAAGATAAATCCTTTAAATTTATTCTTTAATCTACTTTTGAATATCAATTCAAACTAGTCGGGATTAGCGAACCACACCGAAGTGATCATTTATTTTATTTGCCAATCCCAACCTATTCATCCCATGAAGTAAAACTGGTAATACTTCATATCTAACACCACGGTGTTATCGGTAAATTCAATTACCATTTCACGTTCAAATGTAATTAAAGATTTAACTATCGCCTGGAGAAAAACTGGTGATACTCCATTCTCGATCTTTTTAATCTAATTAAAGATTCATTAAAACTCCGCTTAGTTTTAATCTTTGACTGGGTTAAAGAATCAATGTAATTTAAAACACGGTTCACGATAAACCCAAAATCACATTCCATTTCAATCAGTCCCTAACCGTAAATTAGCAAGTGAGCAATTCCCTAAGTATTAAACCCGAAGGCCGAAACCATCATCAGATCAATTCCCTAGAAATCATTCAACTTAACTAATATCCAGTTAGTTTCTGATTTTCTTAACTCCTTTGGGTCTAAGAACAGTATTATTGAAGATACCGTTCACGACAACCCAAAATCACATTCCATTAATTATCGGGTTAAAGAACAAGTGTTATTTAAAACACCGTTCACGATAAACCCAAAAATCAATACCAATTCAATTCCAATTAAATATTATTTAATTGGTACACTTCATTAAATCTAAATAAAAAGATTTAATCTTTTTCTCAACTGGGTTTAAGAATAGTGTTAATGAAGACACCATTCACGACAAACCCAAATCACATTTGATATTAAATACAAGGCTCTGAATAGAAAATATATCAGCTTATATTCAATATCAAATTCCACGACCAACAAATATCGTATTGGAAATAATGATATATATATATATATATATATATATCTTTCAAATTTCCGTAACAACATCTGTATAATCACGAAATCCAACATCGAACTGTTCTGAAGATGATTTCGATTCAAATCCATTCCAATTCAGTTATTGGAAATCTTGGTTATTTTCAAAACCATTTCAAATTCAACTTATTTATTTAAAAATAAATAGAATTATAATTCTATTTCAAAACTAGTTCATTTCGATAAAAATCTTTTTTTATCTTTTCAAATATGGAGTTTTTCATCCCAATTCTTTACAGATCATTTCTTATGATTTTACACAAATTATTACTATTTTTAATAATTTTATCGAGGCCCGTACAGTCGATTTCCATCAACGGCCATCGAACTGCACTTACAGCGACCTTTTCCAAATTTGATTTGGACATAATTCCAAATCCAACCGTTATATTTCAAATCTCTAATATTCGTTAGAATGCTCTTTTCGATACGAACCCAACGGTTCCAGTTTTAGGAGAATCCAACTGTCGGATCTCCCGCAATATCCATTCGAAGTCAATGGTCGAAATTCGCGAACTACCGCGGCACGGCGCGTTCTATTCAGGCCATTATATATAATATATATATATATTATATATATATCGTCGATTTCCTTTCAAAACGTATTTTAAATAACCGTTTTAAATTTGTTTTCGAAACGATTTCAACTTCCGTCTCAAATTCAAATCAAAGTTGAATCTTTCCAATATAAATTCGTTTTAAATTCATTTCAAATTGATTTCAATTCAAATTGATTTTTTTAAATAAAAACTGAAGTTAAAATAAATAAATTAAATAAAAAGGGGGCTCACCGATTGCGTCACTCGGAGGAGGAGAAGGGAGAGGACTGGGGGAGGTGCTTGGTCGGAGGCGGGGCGTGGGAGGCGTCGCAGGTGGTAAGGGGGTGGGGGCGGCTAGTGTGGTGGCGGGTGCGAATGGGTTTGGGGGAGGAGTTGTAGGGTTTGGGCTAGGTCACCGCGGAGGAGGAGAGAGGTAAAGGAAGAAGGGAGTGGCGGAGGAGGAGGCGTCGAGGGGGGGTCTAGTCGGAGGCGGGCGCGTCCTGGGTGGCGTCGAGGCGATCGATCGCCTGGGGGAGATCGCGATTCTCCCCCCTTTTCTCTCTTTTTTTTAATTTTAGTTTTATCTGATCGGTTGAATGGAGAAATAGGGTTAGGGACCTCTAATATAATTATATTTTATTCAATTTAATTTCAAAAAGTAATTTTTATTTTCGACCTCTAAACGAAACCCACCGCCTGTTGTCCATAGCTAATTACCCCCATTCTGAACACAATGGGATATGTATCGTAGGCTGATTCGACTGTTTCGATTAGTTTTCGTCAAAATCAACATATAACTCTATATATTGAATTTGAACGTGCATTTCAATTTACTAGGGCCACATACTAACTCGAAAAATTCCAGAAAAATATTTTCTAACTTCGTATTGATGATACGGTCCTAACAAAACTAATTTCGTCAAATTCTGTGACCGTTTGAAAAATGGCCATTTTCCAGTCGATTAAAATCAACTGAAACTGGTCAAACGCGTTTTCCTTTGCCACGCTCACATATTGATTCGAAAAATTATGAAATTTGAAACCTAGCAATAACTTGAGATCCCGAATCCAATAGAAGTGGTTTCGTCAAAAACCGAGGTCGTTTGCAAAATGGCCATTTTTAAGGGCCGAAATTCCATAGCGACTATTCTGAATTTTCAACTGGACGTAACTTTTGATTCCCGCTATGAAATTTTGATTTCCCGGATTCGTTGGAAAGATATTCTCAATTAGATTCAAATATTTTTGGTTTCACTAAAATCCGGTTTATTTCGAATCCTGTACATTCATTTGAAATTTGAAATCGAATTATCGAACTACCACGCCATTTTCAATTCCTTTTATGTATATATAAATAAATATTTATATTCTAATGACGATCTATATAAAATATACGTTCGAATTCCATTCAAAATAAATTTCTCGTCGTTTTTATTTGAAATAATTCATTTTAAATAATCAAAATTCATTAAAATTGCCAAAATAAAAATTTTAAATTGGCTCGGATTTCTGGGTTATTACAGCTCCCTTCCTTCTTTTGGAAAGGACCTCGGTATACCAAGGAATTAAATAGATGTCGGATATCCTGGTGCTTACCCCTCCTCCCTTTTGGGAAGCTCCTTGACTACGTCAAGGACCTTTTAAGGTTATCCATTTATGAAAGGAATTTCCCCTCCAACCTTGTAGAATTTCTTGTTTTCGTTATTATCTTTTGTCCATAACTGACGTATAACACCTCATTTCATGATTAACAAAATATTTTTCATTAAATCCATTTAATTAGTTAATAACATAGTCATCAAGTTTTCCTTTTCTAATTAATTAGGCAGTTGATTTAACCAAAGCCTTGCATTGATCGGTTCAATGTCCGTTGACCTTGTGATAGTGGCAATAAATTTTCCCCTTTTTCTTTTCATCCTTCGGTGGCTTTTTTTAGTAGGTCAATAGACTAACTCATCTTTAGTTGCTAAGTAAATATCCTTAACAGAAGTGGTCAAGTTGAACCCTTCAGTTGCTTTTGACTTAATATTTCATTTCGAAGGTTTAGTTTTTGGTTTCTTCGAACTTACCAGGAGCTCTTTGCTATCAAATGTGACTTCTTTCTTCTTAAGGTTTTTGGATTTAACAAAGTTGGAAATAAGGATTTGTATACCCATTTCGTATGTCCTTTGTGGGTTACTGTAAAATTTACCATCATTGAGATTTAATTTCGTTTTTAGTGTAGAAGATTTACGACCCTTTACCATTTTTCCTGTAAGTTCAATTCCTTTGGAACAACAATGGATTTCATTTCTCATTCTAATAAATAGATTGTCGTCTTTTTTCAGAATCCTTTCGTAACCGAAGATCACTTTTAATTAGAAATGGAATGTATTGATGCTCCACTTGTCTGGGTCATAAGCCTCTTCCCACTTCTGATGAGTCACACTAAAAAATTTCATCCTTAGAATATGTTCCTCATAGAATTATAAACTCGCTTGGTTTGCTTTCGGTGTCAATGGGTTAGCAGCTCCTTATTCAAATTTAACGAATTTATTACCCATGTCGGGTGACTATAGAGTCGAACGAGGAGGTCGTATTCCTTTCTTCTAGAGATTGGTTTAATGTTATCCTTAATTTTTCTTTGCAGTTTCCAAGTTGATGGTATTAAGGAGTCACAACCCATTTCCCTTCAGAAGACTGTGGAGGTATCCGATTTTTCCTTTCGGGCTTATACTTTACCTTTTGGAAAAATTCTTTTGTTTTGTAGGGATTCTTTTCCAACCCATGATTATTACCTTTGGTTGATACGAAACATCCTTGGAGGCATCCTTGGTCCTTCATGACCCCTTCCAAGTTCTTTCATATTCAGAATACATTTGTTATTTTTCTTAAGAGAAATCCTTATTGAGTAGGGTGGTCTAGGGTTTTTGGAGGTTCAAGCTCCCCTTCTAGCATAAAAATTGTTAGCCAATTTTATGGTTAATACCCTAAAACGGTCTATTCATGTTGATTCCTTTTCTTAGGAAAGGTTTGGATCAGCCTTAGGTACTGTCTCCATAATGAAGACTCAATTCAGATGCTTTCCGCGGCTTTCGAAACTGAATTCCTATATAAATCAAGATATAATGATAAGATTTCAGTAGTATATAAGATAAAAGTTCATTCAAAAATTTCCTTGCTGAGTTGGCACGAGTTGATGTCTCTCTTTATGTTTCAGAATAATCCTTTTAGTTGGATCAATAGCCCTTGGTGTGATGATTTGGAAAACTAAACATTTCTGTTATGAGTACCCATGTTGGTCTTTTAGATACCCTTTCGATGAGGTTAGCGAGGGATCTTTCGGTGTTGTAAAAAGGATTACTAAGCTCTTAATGTTTTAGATCATCTTAAGAGTCCATTGGTTTGTTATAGGTTTAAGTGATTTTGGCCGAACTAACAGAGGACCTATCGGGTAGTTGGTGTGGGATCTTGAATCCTGGCTAAGCTAAATGATCTTAGGAAACCATCTACATGCAATAACCTACAAGGTTTTGAGTACTCAATCTCAAAGTAGATTTAAATGATAATTATGACCTTTTGATATCTTCTGGGGGTGTCTCTATTAGATCATCTTCTTTCGGAATTATTCGGTGGGAAACCTGCTAAGGTATGGCAATAATAAATTAATAATTAAATAATTATGACTTCGTTACCTTAATCGTTGGGCAATTTTTTTTTAATGTTCTTTGTGGTTACAGACTATTTTCCCTAAATAAATTTAGAAATTAAGGTTTAAAACTCAAACTTACGAATACAAAATTGAGAATGAGAAATTTGGATCTCAATTCTGGACTTCTAGGATCATATTTATAGGGGCGGGTTGTCCCTCCTTCCACTATTTGGGCTTCGTGCTAGATTTTTGATGTAAGTGCATGCAGATATTTCATAAGTGTGCTTTCTGCTATTCTTGGAAAAAGTAGTTTGGGGTGGCTGAGAGGCTTTCTGAAGGAGTTCTTCTAGAGGCAAAAGCTTTTGCTAGATGGTAGAGAAGTAAGCTTGCTGGTGCTTCCGGCTACCAGTGCTGCTCACGGCTTTGCATTCCTTTGCACATGAAGCTTTCTTGCAATAACTAGTAGGTGATGGCTTAAGCTTTTTGGTATTTCGTTTTGGATAGTCTGAAAGGTATACTAAGCTTAGCTCTACATGCTTTAAGGTGGCACATCTCGTGATCATCCCCTCTGCGTTATGCCAACATGATCTTTTCTTGAAGAAAAAGAATCTTTCGTTTTTTCGTTACTACCTCTAAAAGAAAAAGTTAATGAGTTAATTCTGTCTTTGCCAAAGGACTGCTAGTCTTGGCACCCCAACACCCTGGTTTTGACTTTCAATTTTCTCTTGGTTATTTTGGTGCTAACAGATCTGTAAACTTATGTAATGAGCTTATGACTTATCATTCTTTGTTTTAGTATACTGGTAACATAACATTTTAAAACTTTATTTTGTTTTCACTGAAACAAATATGGAAGCAGTTGAATTATCGGGAAAAACTGCTACTCACAGCAGGCCTGATCCATTTAGAGGAGATGGTGACGACTTCTTGACATGGCATAATCAAATGTTGTTTTATCTCATCGCATTACGGCTGCATAAGTGCATTGAGGAGGATGAGCCAAAGCCCAAAAATGGAAAAACTGGAGAAAAAGGTGTAGATGTTCTTCTCAAAAATGACTCATGAAAGCATCAAGATTTACTGTGTCAAAACTACATTCTGAACTGTTTGGATAATGTAGTGTACAAAGTGCATAAGTCATACCAAGCTGCAAAATCCCTCTGGACTGCACTTGCAAATAAATACAAGATGCATAATGTAAGTTAAAGAAGTTCATAGCAGATAAATTTATTGAATATAAGATAGTAGATTCCAGAGTCGTAACTACTCAAGTGCAGGAACTTCAACTCATAATCCATGAATTTCAATTGGAAGGACATCAAGTTGGAGAGTCTTTCCTTACTGAAGCAATAACGGTAAAATTACCACCATTTTGGAGGGACTGATGCAACAATCTGAAATACAAGAAAAAAGAAATATCCGTAGAAGATCTCATATTAAAAATTTAGGCAGCAACCCAAAGACGAAGAGGCATTTGTTATAAGAGGACCAAAGAAAAAAGAAAACTTAGGCAACAAAAAGAAACTTCTCCAAAATGATAAAGGCACCAAATAATCAATCCATAAATAATCAACTGAGTAGTTTAAAGGCGAATGTTAGGTCTGTGAAAAGATTTTGTACGTCGCTAAAGATTGTAGGCACGAAAAAGCGAATGATAAATTGATGACAAGTATAGTGGAAAATTTGAGTTCAAACATTAAGAAGCTGAACTTTTTTCCAATTGTTTCAGAATGCAACTCAGTAGATAACCCTGCACAGTGGTGGATAGACACATGCGCTATTCACCATGTATGTTCTACATATCTATGTTCTTCACTTGCAAGAAATACGACCAGGAAGAAAAAATTCTACATGGTAATTCTGCATTCTCCATGATCAAAGATAATGGTACCGTCATTCTCAAATTTAAGTTGGAAAAAATCATGATACTAAACGAAATTCTTCACAATCTCACAAGAATCTTGTATCTGGACCTATGCTTTCAAAGAAAAGATTCCAACGGTCTTTGAGTTAGATAAAGTGTTTCTGTATAAGGCTATAATTTATAAAGGAAGGGTTGTTTCTGTGATGGGCTATTTAAGGCAAATGTAGCTATTGTAGGCAATAAAAATGTGTATTCTGATTATACTATTAATAATAATGAAGTTTCTTATTTAGTTTATCATGAAATTTTATAATGACATCATAAGTTATGGCATACAGATTTATAGAAAAAACGAAAAAAAAATCAAACTTGAGATTAATTCCTAAATACCAAGTAGATAAAAACTACAAATGTGACATAGTGTAGAAGCAAAATTGGTCAAAAAGCATATCATACCACTGATAGAAGTATTGAACCACTAGGTTTGATTTATATGATTCTAAATCATTACTTCAAAGAGGTGGAAAAAGGTACTTTATCACTTTTATTGACGACTAGACACGATATTGCTATGCACATCTTTTAAATTGCAAAGATGAAACTGTTAGCACTAAAAATAACCAAGGCAGATCAAGAATTGAAATCAAGGTGAAGGAATGTGAACGACAGCGACACCCAGAAAGAAGTAGTTCTGGGCATCCGGAATATGTGAAGGAAAGAAAAGGGAATCTCCTTAAACCCAAAAGCCTCTTTCGAACTTAAACTAAAGGGCACTTGCCTCAAACTAGGAAGCTCCTTTCGGCCTTGATCGAGAGGGCATTAATTCTAGACCTTTCAATCTTACAAGATATAATGTAGGGAGCTAGCCAAGGGAAAATTATCAGAGCAAACAAAGAAGGAGATAAGAGCCATATGTGGTCAAGATTGAAGAAAACGAGGGCCTTTGATCATACTTCGAAAGGCTAGGCATTGGGAATACAAACCCGTCTCTCAAGCATATCGGAAAGAAATGCATTCCGAAGCACAAAATCGAAAGGAAAGGAAAAGAGCAGAGGAGAAGCCCATCAGAGGAAATGGATATCAGGGAAAGAGCACTCGGGCCTAGCCTCATCAGAAAGGATGTTGACTCAAAGATAGATGTTGCTGTAAGCCAAGAGTTTGCATACACCTATGCCTCTTGCAAATATTCAGACCAAAACTGAAGTGGTGCATCTTGAAAATACCTGTGAAGAAGTATAGCCGACATTACGAATGCTTCCGTGTAACCTACATGAAGATCTCTAAAGCAATCACCGAGCAAAACCTGAAGATTGTTCGAATAATGGAAGCAAGCATAGAATTGGTGGGTAGGATCTCTGAAAGTAGTTAAAGACACGAACAGGAAGGATAACCCAATATAGAGGCCGGAAGAGCCCACCGGAAGAGCCCACTGGAAGAGGCAAATAAAGGCTTTCAATGCATGCCTTTAAGATCTAAGAAAGACAAGTCACAACTGGCGCAGTACGGAGGATAAGGAATCCAGATTCTGAACCCTAAGCACAAGGACGAAAGCATAAAAAGAGTCGAAAGCCCTGCATGACCATCCCGCTTACATTCAACTAAAAGCTCCCTTCGTTAAGGCCCATGGAAGTAGTTACTTGGTTCTGCCCTTGAAGAAAGTACACAAGAGCACTTGCAAAGCCTTTGTGGTTAACCGATGTCGAGTGGTCGAAGCGAAGCACTCAAGGCGAAGTAACGATCAATCCACACCTATAAATATGACCCTAACGACTCAGAGCAAGGATCTTTTCCAGCTTATTTTTTGACATTTTGTATTTTATTTTAGCAGAGAGAAACTCTAATTTCTAAATCATTTTTGAAAAAGTTTGGAATATTGGATTTGCTCAATAAAATGGAGACATATGGCAATTAATGTAATTATGATAAACTATGTTCAATTATATATATCGTTGCTATTATTTGCTAACATTGTAGGTATAATATGTGGAATATATACATAATTAGACCAATTATGTATCATTATCTTGACCATCTTTGGGATCCTTAGATCATATAATGGTGATTATGTAATGACCCGCATTTTTCAGCAGTATAATAATCAATTTATTTAATTATTTAAAAGGCGATTAAAAGGATTTAATGGTCATAGAATCAAATAATAGCAAATATTTAATTGAAATAATAAATTAAATAACATATTTAATTCTGAAATAATCAGAATTGGCTGAAATGGCGATATGGTGTGAACTAGATCATCTGTGATATTTAATTCAGCTTAAAATTGAATTAGAATAACGAATATATTATTTGAGTGACAGTTTGAACGTATAATTATATTATAATCAAAATCGAGCTTGAAATGGCGCTGCAGTTCGTAATTTGGCGATTTGAACTTCAACTGAATGTACATGATTCGTTTTAAGCTGGATTTCTGTGAAATAAGAAACGTGTGGAGCTGGTGGAGTATATCTTTCTAGTGGAAGAGAAAAATCAGGATTCCGTCATGTAGATTTTGATGTACGTCCAAATCGAATTATAGAAAGCCGCTGTGGAATTCCTTTATAATTTATAAAGGAATTATTTATATTTTAAAAAAGGATTTCATTTTAAATCGAATATCGATTTAATCGGGATTTGAAATATCAAGTTATAAATCCCAGTAGAGGTGTATGGTATTCCATTATGAGTATATACGATAATATAAATTTAATTATATTTAATTTAATTATATTTAAATATATTTATATATTTAAATGGGTCATCCAGAGCTTTAAAAATAGCCAGTTGAGCAAACGAACTCAGAATTCGACGAAACTAATTTTGTTGGATCCGCAATGTCAAATTATTGTTAGATGTCCAGTTTCGTGATTTTTAGAGTCAGTATGTGGGCGTATCGATTTTTAATGTGAGAAACAGTCGATATTTTGACGGTTAAAAATACGATGTGTGAGCAAATGGACTCGGAATTCGACGAAACCAGTTTCGTTGGGACCGTAATGTTGAACTCTAGCTACATGTCCAGTTTCGTGATTTTTGGGTATCACGTGTGACCACACAGATTTTTAGAAGGCTTAAACAAATATAAAATCAAAGAAATAAAAAGGATGAGTGGATAAGGATCCTCCAACAAGCCAAGTTGTCCACTATATAATGCACTACACCATTCCTAAACCTAATTCCTACTTTAGAAAAATCCACCGCTATTCTTTTTCTTCTAAATGTGAAAATCATCCTCAATAAAAATCAAAAGAAAATCCAACTAAATACTATAAATCCAAATGGCCTTATATTCAAGCTTCCACAGCCGTCCTCTTCAATCTGGTGAGTATATTGTGGGGTTCAAAATTCATTTGGCTCGCTGGTTTGGTAATAGCGAAATTAGGGTAGGGTTTGTTTTTATTTTGAGCCATCGATGTAGTAATCGAGTGTATTTTGGTGTAGAGAAGATCAAGCCGAGTGTGTTTGCCAAGTTTTGGGTATTTTCAGACCAAAACTGGTCGTGGGTTTCACTGTACCTCAAGGAACTGATCGGGATGACGCAACACAGTAGGGGGTTGCGAGTGGAGTGGTTTGGATAGGATGATTTGGAGACTTCGAAGTGATGAACAATGGTGTCAACGATTTTGGGTTTAGTGGAAAATCCAAGGAGAAAGGGAAGCATGAAAGCACGGTAATGGAGAGTTGCAAAGGAGCAGTTCACGGCTAAGTGTTGGGGAAGAAGAAATAGGGGTCGGGTCTTTAATTTTGTATTGGGCCAATAAATGTGAGAAGGGTGAGGCCCAATTATTTAATTTAAAAATTGAGTTAGATTTAATTTAAAGTGTACAAACTTGTTTATATCGTATCTTGATCATACGATATCAGAAATTTGAACGGTTGGATCCATTAGGATCGTATGGACGGGAGCAACACAATGGAACTGACTGGGAGTGGATTGGTGCTCGTTTGAATTTATGGCGAAATAAATTGTCTGACTGAATCAAATAACGCAAACCGTTATTTAACGGCTAACGCGCAAAAGTGAGTAAATCTCACTAACTCTAAACAGTTTATAATTTCATGTTGTATTTTTAGAACTGTTAAATGTTGGCTGATTGACTGTGTGTTGACTATTTGATTGAACTGCTAGTCAGTTAGTGAATTTCTATATTGATTCTGATTAACAGAATATATCATATGGAACTGAAAGTGATGCTGATTTTATTGTGTAACATCTGTGGATGCAGGGAAACAGGTTGGAGGAGTCCTACTGGATTCCTCAACAGTTATTTTATTGTTTTTCATATATTTTGATATATGATGTGAATTATAAGCTGTTGTTGATTGTATCTATATGGATGATATTGGACATCATAAAATTGATATGTTAAACACCATAACATACCGGGATTTGGAGAAAAGGGGAATTTGTCAAAGTGAATACTGAAAAGAGAATATTTATAAAATCAGAGGATTTTATAAAAGAGAATATTTATAAATAAAATATTTATAAATAGAAATATTTATAAATTGAATACTTATAAATAGGAAATATGTTTAAGTGGAATTATTAATGAAGGGAAATCTTTATAAATGGAATATTTATAAAGTGAATTATTTATTGTTAAATAAATAAGATAAGATAAAGGAGATATTTATTTGTTAAATAAATAAGATAAGAAAATGGATTATTTATTTTTTAAAATAAATAAGATAAGATAATGGACTATTTATTGTTAAATAAATAAGATAAGATAATGGATTATTTATTGTTAAATAAATAAGCTAATGGATTATTTATTGTTAAATAAATAAGATAAGATAAAGTGAATTATTTATTGTTAAATAAATAAGATAAGATAATGGATTATTTATTTGTTAAAATAAATAAGATAAGATAATGGATTATTTATTTGTTAAATAAATAAGAGATATTAAATAAGATATTTATTTGTTAAATAAATAGAAGATTATAAAGGAAACATTTAGAATAAATAAATAGAATAAAATAAAGGATATATTTATAGGTTAAATAAGTAGAGTAGAATAAATAAAGATATACAAGGAAATATTTGTAAACCAATTACAAATAGGATTGAAAAGGAAATAGTGTAAAACCATAATCAAATAGATGACAAAGGAAATATTTGTTTAGAAAACAAATAGATTATAAAGGAAATATTTATCTTTGGATAAATAGATATATATATAAGTCTGAACTTATATATGAAGAAGTAAACAGATAAAAGGAACAGCTTTGATTTATAAATGATATTTATAAATTAAGTTAAATATCTATCATTTGGACAAATAGAATATATAAGTCAGGACTTATATGGAGGAGTAAGAATCGATTTCAACATCGATGTTTGAAACTGAATAAGGATAAAGAGTTAACCAGTAAGGTTAAACCATTTGAGTTAACCAGTTAGGTTAAACCGTTAGAGTTAACTAGTTAGGTTAAACCGTTAGAGTTAAACCAGTTTGGTTAAACTGTAAAGTTAAACCAGTTAGAGTAAACCAGTTAGAGTTAATCGATAGAGTTAAATCAAACTAGAGTTATTGAATAGAGTTAAATCGAATCAGAGTTATTCGAAGTGAGATAATCGAATCAGAATTATTCGAAGTGAGTTGATCGAATCTAGTTATTCGACAGGAGTAAAATCGAATAAGATTTATTCGTAGAAAGAGATTATCGAATATAAGTATTCGAAAGTAAGTAAATCGAATAGAGTTATTCGAATTTGTTATTCGAATAGAGTTAAATAAATAAGAGTTATTCGAATTAGTTATTCGAATAGAGTTAAATAAATAAGAATTATTCGAATTAGTTATTCGAATAGAGTTAAATAAATAAGAATTATTCGAATTAGTTATTCAAATAGAGTTAAACACAAAAGAGTTATCGAATTAGTTATTCGAAAGGAGTTATCGATTATAGTTTAACCGAAAGGAGTTATCTAATTAGCTATTCGAAAGGAGATATTGATTATAGTTTAATCGAAAGGAGTTATCGATTATAGTTTAATCGAAAGGAGTTATCGATTATAGTTTAATCGAAAGGAGTTATCGAATTAGTTATTCGAAAGGAGTTATCGATTATAGTTTAATCGAAAGAAGTTATCGAATTAGTTATTCGAAAGGATTTAAGTTAGGAGTTAAGTAAAAAGAGTTAATCGATTAGGGTTAAATAAATAAAGTTAACCGAATTTAGTTTATTCGAAGAAGGTTTTCGAATCTAGTTATTCGTAAGAGAGATTATCAAATATAGTTATTCGAAGGGAGGAGTTATCGAATAGAGATTTATCGAACAAGAGTTACGTAAGGAAGTGTTAAAAAGTTAAAAGATGAACTTACCCTATTCCGAGATTTGAAATGTTGTTTAGTTAAGGCCTGAGAGGTAGTTATACCCCAACTTGATTGACTTTGTTTTTAATTTAGAAATGGTTAAGGTTCGAGAGTGAAAGTGGTTAAGTGAATTTAGTAAATAAGTATAGTGGTTTGAGTGTCGTCGCGATGTTGATTTAAACATCTATTTAAATCCAAGTAAAGAAGATTTGGAAATGTTTTCCAAATAGAATCAGAAACGTAATCAAATATTGAAATTGGAAATATGGAGTAGAAATGGAAATGTTTCCCAGTGTTAACGTATATTTTCTAAATATAGAAAATAAGGAAAATATGAATATATATATATATATATGACTGATGAATGATTGATAGAATTTCCATCTGGAAATAATATCGTTGTTTGCACACCTGTTTTTCTTTGATAGTTAAATCACAGACTATCGAAGTTTTGACCATTTTAACATTGTTAATATGGAGAGACCGGTTGGATTTTTATCCAAAGAACCACTCTGTATTGGCATAAGTGTTGCGAATTATATATGCCAAAGATAAATTGAAGATGGAGTAAAGTGTAAGGGCTATTGTATAAGTCTTAGATAACAATGCCTAAGATGGATGTACTGAAGAGTGCCTTCGGTTCATCCTGTTCCTGGATGACTTGTATGGATGAATGTCTGATAGAGTATTTCCAGAAAGGTCACGTACCTTAATTTCTTCAACCGTACCAAGAGTGGAAGCAGAGAAGGAAACTTCTTTAGCTAACACATAATGTACTATTGTAGACGTCAATTAGTGATTTTCGATGGATCTGACAATGTGGCATTCGAAGTGAATCTGATGTGATGATAAAGCGTAACCTCTGGCCTCAACAACCAGGAAACGACAAAAATCGGGCATGCAGAATGGCTAAGTCGGTCGCTCCGAAGTAGGGTGTATAATCACCTATTTAGAGAATATTCATTTGCTTCTTAAATCTATCAATGTTGTCCCATATACATACAGGAAACGGTTGTTGATCCCCACCGTTGGCGATATACATTCGATACACTCAAGCGAAATGTGTGGTCGGTCATGTGTGGCTAAGTTGCAAGATGTTCTTGTTGAACTCCAGTGTATCGTTCCTAGATACACTGATCAGAAGGTGGTCCATACCTTGTCATAGTTGGAAATCCATTACCCAATACGTGCTTGCGGTTTTGATTGTATACTATATATGTAGAACGTGAGATGAAAGCATTTCTGCTAGATGATTATTATGTTGTGGTTGATAGACATTATTATATTATCAAAAGGTTTTTGATATAAAGATATTTTGGATTCTCATAAGGGAAAAACCCGTTCTGTTATACGGCGTGGTCTTATGAGATATCGTTTTATGTGTTCAAACTGTTTTAAAATGTTTTACTTATGCCAGTCCCATGACTGACCCGAAGTTTATTTTGTTTTGTTTTCCCTAAACTCTTGGGTGCCCAATTTTGTATGGGCAGTCAAGTAGTCAGGATTTACAGATACTTGAAGAGCTGGAGCAGGAGGCTTCAGGATCATATAGCTATAGTTTATTTCCGCTGTGTTGTAAGTGTTGTACTCTGATAATGTTATTGTATACATAAACTGATTTTATTTCAAGGATATGTTATCTATTATATGTTATTCATTGCGCTGTGAGATTCGTGTTACTCCGATGTTGTCTTCTTCTTCTTCTTCTTCTTCTATTCCAAGTTTCTATCTTATCTATCCTCACCCTCTAATTTATTTCATTAATGACCGGTATTTTTCGATGTTTGGTTAGTCGTCATCGTGTTTATATCGATAACCAAAGTCGTCAAGAACCCGGGTCATTACAGTTGGTATCAGTGGTAAAGGTTAAGTGAATTACATTGGCTCTGTGACGTGACTCGGTAGAGATAGGGTTAGTAGTACCCTAGATTGAGTTTGAGTGTATATATACGAGTGCGTATTTGTAATTTGATATAAAGTGGTTTTATATTGTGGAGGTTCATTGGTTGAGTTGTTTATGGGTTCTGGTCGATCAGTTTGATCCACTGTATCGGTAGGATTTTATAAACACTCGAATACGATGGGTCGACACAATATGTTTTGAAAAGAGGGTAAATTAAAATAAGTTTACCCAAGGTATATCTTGATATAGAGAAGATATATATCAAAATTATGATATAGTGGATATATTGGTTGTTATTATAATCGAGTATGATTATAAATTAAATGGTTATGTAAATAACCAATCAGAATTCATATAAGTGAAATACGTGAAATCAGATGAGTTAAATCTGAAATTTAAACCATATATTGAATTAAAATTCTGAAAAATTGGATAAGTGTTTGTAAATTGATTTGGATTAAAAATAAGGAAAGATTAAGATCCTGCGAGATTATAAATTGTTTTATAAGCATTGTGAATTATATTTTGAAATGAATTTCAAAGTGGAAATGTTTAGAAATGGTTTTATAGTATTGAACTCCCTTCGATCGCTGGAAAATAGATTCTGATGATGACAGCTGGATCATCAGTATTCATTTTCGACTTGTAAGTGACGGATTACTACCAGAGATACTGTTTTGAATTTGTTTTGGGAAAGACAAGTTGTGTTGAATTTCAAAAAAGAAAATTTGATTTTTGAAAAGAGTAAACTATTTAAAAACTCCCAGGGAAAGAATGTTTGAATTAAAAACAGATTTAACAGAAATTTGTGAAAGAAAATTTGAATTAAAGTAAAGCTAGTAAAGTGGTAACTGAGATTGAATTAGAATGATATCAAGACAAATTGGATTGTGAGATTCAAATTTGAAGTGTAATGTGAAAATCAAGTTAAGAGTTGGGAATCGAGAAGAAACTCAAGTTGAAATGATATTTGGCTCGGATATAAGCGAATGGTTGTGTTGTAGATAAAAGTAGATTGGAATTTGATTGGGATGACCCTTGTATCTGCTGAATTGACAACAGGTGAAAGTGATAGAGTTGATACACCCGACAAAAAGGTACAAGTTTATATTCGATATAAGCATGAGTAAGAGCCGAATTGGTAAGCCGCTTGGCTGTTTGATTTTCTTTTGGGATGGAGATGGCCCAAAGAGGCGAATTGGAGTTTGACCGATTGACCAGTACAAAGGAGGTGTTGGCGAAATTTTTCGAAGAGTTAAGGCGTTAGAAAATTTTCAGGATTTTTGGAAATTTTCGTTGATAAGAATTAAATAAATTTTTAATTGAAATTAAATTGGTTCAGTTGAAAACTGAAGTTAAGAAGTGAACAAATATGTTCTAACCAGACGATAGGGTCGTTCTCTACCTTAGCAATTTCGAGGACGAAATTATTTTAAGTGGGGAAGAATGTAATGACCCGCATTTTTCAGTGGTATAATAATTAATTTATTTAATTATTTAAAAGGTGATTAAAAGGATTTAATGGTCATGGAATTAAATAATGGTGAATATTTAATAAAAATAATATATTAAATAATATATTTAATTCTGAAATAATCAAAATTTGCTGAAATGGCGATACGGTGTGAACTGGATCATCTGTGATATTTAATTCAGCTTAAAATTGAATTAGAATAACGAATATATTATTTAAACGACAGTTTGAATGTATAATTATATTATAATTAAAATCGAGCTTGAAATGGCGCTGTAGTTCGTAATTTGGCGATTTGAACTTCAACTGAATGTACATGATTCGTTTTAAGCCGGATTTCTGTGAAATAAGAAACGTGTGGAGCTGGTGGAGTATATCTTTCTAGTGGAAGAGAAAAATCGGGATTTCGTCGGGTAGATTTTGATGTACGTCCAAATCAAATTTTAGAAAAGTCGCTATGGAATTCCTTTATAATTTATAAAGGAATTATTTATATTTTAAAAAGGGATTTCATTTTAAATCGAATATCGATTTAATTGGGATTTGAAATATCAAGTTATAAATCCCAGTAGAGCTGTATGGTATTCCACTGTGAGTATATACGATAATATAAATTTATTTATATTTAATTTAATTATATTTAAATATATTTATATATTTAAATGGGTCATCCAGAGCTTTAAAAATAGCCAGTTGTGAAAACGAACCCAGAATTCAACGAAACTAATTTTGTTGGATCCGCAATGTTAAATTATTGTTAGATGTCCAGTTTCGTGATTTTTAGAGTCAGTATGTGGCTGTACCGATTTTTAATGTGAGAAACGGTCGATATTTTGATGGTTAAAAATACGCTGTGTGAGCAAAGGGAGTCGGTATTCGACGAAACCAGTTTCGTTGGGACCGTAATGTCGACCTCTAGCTACATGTCCAGTTTCGTGATTTTTGGGTATCATGTGTGACCACATGGATTTCTAGAAGGCTTAAACAAATAAAAATCAAAGAAATAAAAAGGATGAGTGGACAAGGATCCTCCAACAAGCCAACTTATCCACTATATAATGCACTACACCATTCCTAAACCTAATTCCAACTTTAGAAAAATCCGCCGCTATTCTTATTCTTCCAAACGTGAAAATCATCCTCAAGAAAAATCAAAAGAAAATCCAATTAAATACTATAAATCCAAATGGCCTTATATTCAAGCTTCTACAGTCGTCCTCTTCAATCCGGTGAGTATATTGTGGGGTTCGAACCTCATTTGGCTCGCTGGTGTGGTAACAGCGAAATTAGGGATAGGGTTTGTTTTGATTTTGAGCCATCGATGTAGTAATCGAGTGTATTTTGGTGTAGAGAAGATCAAGACGAGTGTGTTTGCCAAGTTTTGGGTATTTTCAGACCAAAATTGTTCGTGGGTTTCACTGTACCTCGAGGAACTGATCGGGATGACGCAACGCAGTATGGGCTGCGAGTGGAGTGGTTTGGATAGGATGATTTGGAGACTTCGATGTGATGAACGATGGTGTCAACGATTTTGGGTTTAGTGGAAAATCCAAGGAGAAAGGAAAGCATGAAAGCACGGTAATGGAGAGTTGCAAAGGAGCAGGTCACGGCTAAGTGTTGGGGAAGAAGAAATAGGGGTCGGGTCTTTAATTTGGTATTAGGCCGACAAATGTGAGAAGGGTGAGGCCCAATTATTTAATTTAAAAATTGAGTTAGTTTTAATTTAAAGTGTACAAACTTGTTTATATTGTATCTTGATCATACGATATCAGAAATTCGAACGGTTGGATCCATTAGGATCGTATGGACGGGAGCAACACAATTGAACTGACTGGGAGTGGCATGGTGCTAGTTTGAATTTATGGCGAAATAAATTGTCTGAAAGAATCAAATAACACAAACTGTTATTTAACGGCTAACACGCAAAAGTGAGTAAATCTCACTAACTCTAAACAGTTTATAATTTCATGTTGTATTTTTAGAACTGTTAAATGTTGGCTGATTGACTGTGTGTTGACTGTTTGATTGAACTGCTAGTCAGTTAGTGAATTTCTATATTGATTCTGTTTAACAAAATATATCATATGGAACTGAAAGTGATGTTGATTTTATTGTGTAACATCTGTGGATGCAGGGAAACAGGTTGGAGAAATCCGACTGGATTCCTCAACAGTTATTTTATTGTTTTTCATATATTTTGATATATGATGTGAATTATAACTTGTTGTTGATTGTGTCTGTCTGGACGATATTGGACATCGTAAAACTGACATGTTAAACACCATAACATACCGGGACTTGGAGAAAAGGGGGATTTGTCAAAGTGAATACTGAAAAGAGAATATTTGTAAAATCAAAGGATTTTATAAAAGAGAATATTTATAAATAGAATATTTATAAATAGAAATATTAATAAATGGAATATTTATAAATAGAAATATTTATAAATGGAATATTTATAAATAGGAAATACGTTTAAGTGGAACTATAAATGAAGGGAAATCTTTATAAATGGAATATTTATAAAGTGAATTATTTATTATTAAAAAAATAAGATAAGATAAAGGAGATATTTATTTGTTAAATAAATAAGATAAGAAAATGGATTATTTATTTGTTATAATAAATAAGACAAGATAATGGATTATTTATTGTTAAATAAATAATATAAGATAATGGATTATTTATTGTTAAATAAATAAGATAAGATAATGGATTATTTATTGTTAAATAAATAAGATAAGATAAAGTGAATTATTTATTGTTAAATAAATAAGATAAGATAATGGATTATTTATTTGTTAAAACAAATAAGATAAAATAATGGATTATTTATTTGTTAAATAAATAAGAGATATTAAATGAGATATTTATTTGTTAAATAAATAGAAGATTATAAAGGAAACATTTAGAATAAATAAATAGAATAAAATAAAGGAGATATTTATTAGTTAAATAAGTAGAGTAGAATAAATAAAGATATACAAGGAAATATTTGTAAACCAATTACAAATAGGATTGAAAAGGAAATAGTGTAAAAACATAATCAAATAGATGACAAAGGAAATATTTGTTTAGAAAAGAAATAGATTATAAAGGAAATATTTATCTTTGGATAAATAGATATATATAAGTCAGAACTTATATATGAAGAAGTAAACAGGTAAAAGGAACAGATTTGATTTATAAATGATATTTATAAATTAAGTTAAATATTTATCATTTGGATAAATAGAATATGTAAGTCGGGACTTATATAGAGGAGTAAGAATCGATTTCAACATTGATGTTTGAAACTGAATAAGGATAAAGAGTTAACTAGTTAGGTTAAACCATTTGAGTTAACCAGTTAGGTTAAACCATTAGAGTTAACCAGTTAGGTTAAACCGTTAGAGTTAAACCAGATAGGTTAAACTGTAAAGTTAAACCAGTTAGAGTAAACCAGTTAGAGTTAATCGATAGAGTTAAATCGAATCAGACATATTCGAAGTGAGATAATCGAATCAGAAATATTTGAAGTGAGTTGATCGAATCTAGTTATTCGGCAGGAGTAAAATCGAATAAGATTTATTAGAAGAAAGAGATTATCGAATATAAGTATTCGAAAGTAAGTAAATCGAATAGAATTATTCGAATTTGTTATTCGAATATAGTTAAATATATAAGAGTTATTCGAATTAGTTATTCGAACAGAGTTAAATAAATAAGAGTTATTCGAATTAGTTATTCGAATAGAGTTAAACACATAAGAGTTATCGAATTAGTTATTCGAAAGGAGTTATCGATTATAGTTCAATCGAAAGGAGTTATCGAATTAGTTATTCGAAAGGAGTTATCGATTATAGTATAATCGAAAGGAGTTATTGATTATAGTTTAATCGAAAGGAGTTATCGAATTAGTTATTCGAAAGGAGTTATCGATTATAGTTTAATCGAAAGGAGTTATCGAGTTAGTTATTCGAAAGGAGTTAAGTAAAAAGAGTTAATCGATTAGGGTTAAATAAATAAAGTTAACCGAATTTAGTTTATTCGAAGAAGGTTTTCGAATCTAGTTATTTGTAAGAGAGATTATCAAATATAGTTATTCAAAGAGAGGAGTTATCGAATAGAGATTTATTCGTACGAGAGTTACGTAAGGAATTGGTAAAAAGCTAAAAGATGAACTTACCCTATTTCGAGATTTGAAATGTTGTTCAGTTAAGGTCTGAGAGGTAGTTATACCCCAACTTGATTGACTTCGTTTTTAATTTAGAAATGGTTAAGGTTCAAGAGTGAAAGTGGTTAAGTGAATTTAGTAAATAAGTGTAATAACCCGGAAAATGTGAACCAGTTTAAAAAAATTTAATTTGGTTATTAACAAGAAATTTGAATAATTTAAATAGCCTATTTCAATAAAATATAGAATTTGGTATAATATTGCAATTTGAAATTTTGATTACAAAATTTGTCTGACTGTACAGGGTGGAAAATATAACAGATTTTGACGAAACTGAAAATATTTAAATCTGTTTATCAATACCTTTCTAACGAATCTGAAAAATCGAAATTTCATAACGGAAATCAAAAGTTATGGCCAAATGAATTTTCAGAAAGGTCGCTATATAGTATATATAGCCCTTGAAAATTGAGATTTTGCATACGACCTCGGAATTCGACGAAACTACTTTTGTTAGGTCCGGGATGTCAAATTATTGCTAGGTTTCAAATTTCATAATTTTTGAAGCTAGTATGTGAGCGGGGCAAAAGATAACGTGTTTGGTCAAATTCTGTTAAAATGGGTCGACCTAAAAATGGCCGTTTTGCAAACGAGCTCAGAATTCGACGAAACGGGTTTTGTTAGGACCGTATCGTCAAAACAAAGCTAGATCTATTTTTCTGGAATTTTTCGATTCAGTTTGTGGCCCTGGCAAATTGAAATGTACGTTTAAATTAAATATCGAATGTTTTATATTTTAATTTGAAAAATAACTGATTGTAACAGTCGAAATGGCCAACGAAACATATCCCATTGTGTTTGGAATGGGGGTATTTAGCTAGGGGCGACAGTCGTTGGGTTTGATTTCGAGGTCGTTTGAGGAAGGGGGTATTTTTGGAATTAAATAAATTAAAAATTAAAATAAAAAGGGCATCAACCAATCAGAATTCATCTTCTTCCTCGAAACCCCTGTCGCGACGCGGAAACCAACCCGAAACTTCTCTCTTAAAATTCTCCGCAACCACTCAACGAAATCAAGCAAACCCAGTTCCAATTTGAAGAGCGTTCAGAGATCTTCAAATCCATAGTAATTTCACGAATTATCATTGAGTATTGAAGGAGATATCGCGTCGGGAAACTCCGACCTTTGCGCCGCCGCTGTGCCCTCTAGGAGGCGTCGAGTTGAACATCTCAGGTAGCTTTGGAAAGCTCTCTCCTTCCTCTTCGACGTGGCGCTGGCCGTTCGTCCTAAAGCTTCGTGGTTTTGCCAAAAAATTCAACCCTAGCTTTCGAATCAAAAAGGGGTATACGGCTGAAACTATTTTCCACTGATTTTTACACTTTAAAGCGTTGCAAACTTGTAAAAATCATATCTTTTTGCTATGTTAACGAAATTCGATGAAACAGGAGACACCGTGACCGCAAGGAGGCTGTCTACATTCTAGGAGAAGCCGCGGATTTTTCTGACCTTCCTACGATTTTTAGCACCGCAATAACCAATGTGAGGAATCTAAACTATTTGTGTGAATGTAATCGCGTTGTATAAATTATATACGCATTGTATACCTCATGTACATGTGTTGTATAAGTTATATTAGCGATGTATAAATTATACAAGCGTTGGTTGAAACGTATATGCTTTGAATTGTGATGAAATGCAAGTGAATTATTATATTATATATATATACTCCCCTCGTCCACAGACCATGGACGATATTTATTGCTTGTGATGGACGTGATATTATATGGTATGACGAATGGTTGGAAATAATTGTTTTTGGTTGATATTATGGTTGAAAAATACCATTATGGTTGAAAAATACCATTATGGTTGAAAAATACCTTTATGGTTGAAAAATACCTTTATGGTTGAAAAATACCTTTGTGGTTGAAAAATACCCTCTTGTGGTTGAAACAAAATAGAATAGGATTGTGGAATTGAAAATAAAACATGCCGC
The DNA here is from genome assembly GCA_030737875.1 of Allium sativum. Lineage (NCBI taxonomy): Eukaryota > Viridiplantae > Streptophyta > Magnoliopsida > Asparagales > Amaryllidaceae > Allium > Allium sativum. The sequence goes on from CM060913.1 coordinate 265,034,940, forward strand.
CTGCGTGCGAACTAGATGCATGATCCCCATTGTCAAAAACCGCGAGGTTTTAAGGTAGAGCGAGGAGCCGTACTAGGGACGGTCCCGGTTTTTACTACCCTGCCGTTATGCTGCCGAAATTTTCTGAAATAATTTTGTGTTAGAATAATTTTCATTCATTGAAATTATTTACATCTGCTATATCAAATATTCATGTGTTGAGTTGCAATTCATTCGTTGAGTTGAAATTCATGTGTTGAATATTATTTGAATTTAAACAAATGGCTTTAGCAATAAAAATCACATTTTTATATATATACAAACTATATCGAATATTCATGTGTTGAGTTGCAATTCATTCGTTGAGTTGAAATTCATGTGTTGAATATTATTCGAATTTAAACAAATGGCTTTAGCGATAAAAATCACATTTTTATATATATACAAACTATATCGAATATTCATGTGTTGAGTTGCAATTCATTCGTTGAGTTGAAATTCATGTGTTGAATATTATTCGAATTTAAATAAATGGCTTTAGCGATAAAAATCACATTTTTATATATATACAAACTCTATCGAATATTCATGTGTTGAGTTGCAATTCATTCGTTGAGTTGAAATTCATGTGTTGAATATTATTTGAATTTAAACAAATGGCTTAGCAATAAAAATCACATTTTTATATGTATACAAACTATATCGAATATTCATGTGTTGAGTTGCAATTCATTCGTTGAGTTGAAATTCATGTGTTGAATATTATTTGAATTTAAACAAATGGCTTTAGCGATAAAAATCACACTTTTATATATATACAAACTATATCGAATATTCATGTGTTGAGTTGCAATTCATTCGTTGAATTGAAGTTCATGTGTTGAATGTTATCATCTTTTAAAAATAAAATGAATCGACAGTGAAAACTATATTTTTATCATGAATATGAAGTGTTAAAAATACACACGTGTTGAATAAATATTTTTGATGATAAAAATATTCCTTTTATCATGAATATGAAGTGTTAAAAATACACACGTGTTGAATAAATATTTTTGATGATAAAAATATTCCTTTTATCATGAATATGAAGAGTTAAAAATACACACGTGTCGAATAAATATTTTTGATGATAAAAATATTCCTTTTATCATGAATATGAAGTGTTAAAAATACACACGTGTTGAATAAATATTTTTGATGATAAAAATATTCCTTTTATCATGAATATGAAGTGTTAAAAATACACACGTGTTGAATAAATATTTTTGATGATAAAAATATTCCTTTTATCATGAATATGAAGTGTTAAAAATACACACGTGTTGAATAAATATTTTTGATGATAAAAATATTCCTTTTACTATGTATACGCTTAGTTAAAAATACACACGTGTTGAAATAAATAATAGTTTGCTAGAAATATTATTATTAGCTTTGTTCTGCATATATATACATGTGTTGAACAGGAAAAATGGATTAGCTGTAGAGTAAAGAAATTATTTGCGTGCCCGACAAATAGGTAAACCTTGATGAGTTGGCTGCGCAATTTTATTTATATATCAACTCCTGTGAATGCCATTGGATGCGGAGTGCTGGTTATTCTGTGTGAAATAATAAATAACGCCATAGGATAGTAACAATTAATTTTGAACTACACTACATGGCATACTTCTTGACGATAGGCATACTTCATCATATTCCACATAAGCAATTGGAGCTTGTGTGACGAGGTGGAAGATTTACCATATAAGCAAGAGGCTTGTATGGCGATGACTATGTACTACAGGTAGAACTGATGACTGATATGGACTATATAAATTATAACGATAAATTGCCAGATTAATAAAAACCCCACACGGGTCTAGAGTTGACAATAATCACGTCGCTCTAGTTATTAGATACGGCACATGGACTATTTATTTCCACACGGAAACGGGGTGACGGGAATTTATTCTCTGGAGTGATTATCAGTACATGCTCCCCCGTAAACACCAAAATATATCACTAAAAATATGTGAATGCTTATTAGGATTTATTGGGTACCTAATACGGCCCAATAAACTTCCAAACCCCTCCCCGTACAAAGGAGGTTATGGCGAAATTTTTCGAAATATTAAGGCGTTAGTGAAATATTTGAAGTGAAAACGAAGTTGAAAATATAAAATGAACTATAGTTGAAACTATGGAATGAACTATATTTATATATATAAATATAAATATAATTAAAAGGAATATAGGCCGTGCAGTTCGCGTTTCGGAATCGTAATTTGAAACGATTAGTACGAGAAATCCGACCATCGGATTTTCCCGAAACCGCAACCGCTGGGTTCGCCTTGGAAATATCTTTCCATCGGCACCAACCTTGTAAAAATCCAACGGTTGGATTGTCCAGAATGTTAAATTCAAATCTGAAGAAAAACAGCGCCAGAATCGTTTATATTTATATATAAATATAAATATAATTAAATTAAATCGAATAACGACGCTGCAGTTCGAATTTTGAAACCGTAACTTCAAACGACTAGTGTGGAAGATCCGACCGTCGGATTCTCACGAAACTGGAACCGTTGGGTTCGCTTTGGGAATATCTTCCCACTGATATAGACTTTGTAAAAATCCAATGGTTAGATTTTCCGATATGCGTAAAACAAATTAAGAGAAAAACAACGCCAGTGCCACGACACGACCTGAAACGTCGTTTAATTAAATATGGCCATTTTTAAATAAATAAAAATGGCGAAAAATCATTATAAAATATTACAAGCAATATTGATTGGGAATAAACCGATTGGGCTTGAATTGTTTGATATTTGATGGTTGTTTGTGTATGACATGAAAATAACACTAAAGAACCGAATGATGGATGTCGAATAATATAACCATATAAAGAATCGATTTAAATTCTAATGACGTGAATTATTTGAAAAGGCCGAGATAACCCTCATTTCAAATAATTCATCGAGCGATTCGAATTGGAAAATGCAAAGACGATTCAAGACCGACGATCTTCGTATCGGTTGGATGGGCGCTACTGAGGTTCCTAACCGGAGTAGCTACCGGAAAGGGGCGGAAGTAGTAGCCGTCTGAACGTATGTGTTGATTGGACGGATATACGAGGAATTTGACGCCTCTGGTTTCATTCAGACCCAGGACGGACTTGTAAATGGACTGTGTGTCTGACATTGGATTTTGTTCTATACTGATTGATCTCTGTTAAATATATATCTGTTTGGCGGCGGAGAATTTATTCTTTTGCTTAACGCCCTTCTCTGAGACATACGAGCTCAGAGGTTATATCGATGAAAATCAATCGTATGGAGTGGACTGCCTATGTGGCATGCCAAGATGCTATGATCAAGGCTTCTGTTGCAAAGCAAAGTCTTGTGGATGATGATCAAAGCAAGGTCTGCGTGGCCTAGCTTTGTGTATTTCGTAGATTCGCGAACCTCACACCCCGGTATGAGTTAAAAACGGGATACGGACTGCAGGGAGAGCACGACGTTTCTTTCTAGCTATGGTGGTGTCAGCGACTTACCAGCCCTGACATATTTATCTACTTTTCACCTTTGTGGTTGTTGGAATGCGAGGCGCCTCGATTATAGGTCTGTAAGGACCGGGAAACATGTGTTCAGGCATAATTAATCCTCTAACGTAAGTGAGGACCGGCCCTGAAGATCCAGGATACCCAGTGTGCGTAGTCCTAAGGCATTTGCTAGAGTGTCTCGAAGCGGAGAGGAGCTTGCCCCTTGCCTCCACTCATGACGGAAATCCAATTTCCAATACGAAATAACGAACTTGATTGTAGAACTAGTATGGCGACATAGTATATGGTAGCTATGCCGCCTATGATTGATATTTATGATGCTATTCGTTTTGAAACATATATGCACTAGTAATAATATCAAATGATTTTGCTTTATACGTATTAAGCATATTTGGCTATTATAAGGTAAAACTCTATCCTCCGGCTTGCGTTGCATTGTGTGATGGGACCTGAGTCTTATAATGGCTTCATTCTTTCTAAAAGCATTGCGTTGTTTTAAAAGAATTTACTTTGTTTTAAATGCACTAGCAATCACTGGAGTAAACCCGTTCCGCGAAAGTGGCGTGGTCCTATGATTTGCTATTTACTGTTGTTTAACTGTTAAGTAGATTCCTCATACCAGTCCCCATGACTGACTCGTTGTTTGTTTCACTTTGCAAACGCGGGTGCCCTTATTTTCACACGGGCAGTCTAGTACACAGGTGACAGGTGGTTTTTGGTTCTGCACTGCTGCATAGAGTGCACTTTTGGCTCATGGCGAGGCTGACCTAATAGAGATGACTTTGATATTTTCCGCCATTACTGTATTTATATTATGATTCCGCCACTGGCGATGCAGACTGATTTACTTTCCGTATTTCTCACTATATGTATATGTATTCCGCCTTCGGCGATGTAGACTGATACCCTTATTATGTCTCACTGCATGTATGTATTCCGCCTCTGGCGATGATGACTGATCACTTTCCTTTTATTTACTAATTATATCCCACGTTATGCTATTCTGATTTTCCTACATGTTGTGATTCCGCTGTCATATCCATGTAAAATTGTTTATTTATTGTTTCTGCTATTATCTGTACTCTGCTATGATGATTAATGTGTTATTTCCTAATGATTATCCTTAATACCGCCCCTCGGATTTTGGGATCGTCACAATAAGTATAGTGGTTTGAGTGTCGTCGCGATGTTGATTTAAACATCTGTTTAAATCCAAGTAAAGAAGATTTGGAAATGTTTTCCAAATAGAATCAGAAACGTAATCAAATATTGAAATTGGAAATATGGAGTAGAAATGGAAATGTTTCCCAGTGTTAACGTATATTTTCTAAATATAGAAAATAAGGAAAATATGAATATATATATATATATATATGATTGATGATTGATTGATAGAATTTCCATCTGGAAATAATATCGTTGTTTGCACACCTGTTTTTCTTTGATAGTTAAATCACAGACTATCGAAGTTTTGACCAATTTAACGTTGTTAATATGGAGAGATTGGTTGGATTTTTATCCAAAGAACCACTCTGTACTGGCATAAGCATTGCGAATTATATATTCCAAAGATAAATTGAAGACGGAGTAAAGTGCAAGGGTTATTGTATAAGTCTTAGATAACAGTGCCTATGATGGATGTACTGAATAGTGCCTTCGGTTCATCCTGTTCCTGGATGACTTGTATGGATTAATGTCTGACAGAGTATTTCCAGAAATGTCACGTACCTTGATTTCTTCAACCATACCAAGAGTGGAAGCAGAGAAGGAAACTTCTTTAGCTAACACGTAATATACTATTGTAGACGTCAATTAGTGATTTTCGATGGATCTGACAATGTGGCATTCGAAGTGAATCTGATGTGATGATAAAGCGTAACCTCTGGCCTCAACAACCAGGAAATGACAAAAATCGGGCAGGCAACATGACTAAGTCGGTCGCTCCGAAGTAGGGTGTATAATCACCTATCTAGAGAATATTCATTTGCTTCTTAAATCTATCAATGTTGTCCCATATACATACGGGAAACGGTTGTTGATCCCAACCGTTGGTGATATACATTCGATACACTCAAGCGAAATGAGTGGTCGGTCATGTGTGGCTGAGTTGCAAGATGTTCTTGTTGAACTCCAGTGTATCGTTCCTAGAGTACACTGATCGAAAGGTGGTTCAAAACCTTGTCATAGTTGGAAATCCATTACCCATACGTGCTTGCGGTTTTGATTGTACACTATATATGTAGAACGTGAGATGAAAGCGTTTCTGCTAGATGATTAATATATTGTGGTTGACAGACATTATTATAATATCAAAAGGTTTTTGATATAAAGATATTTTGCATTCTCATAAGGGAAAAACCCGTTCCGTTATACGGCGTGGTCTTATGAGATATCGTTTTACGTGTTCAAACTGTTTTACTCATACCAGTCCCATGACTGACCCGGAGTTTATTTTGTTTTGTTTTCCCTAAACTCTTGGGTGCCCAGTTTTGTACGGGCATTCAAGTAGTCGGGATTTACAGATACTTGAAGAGCTGGAGCAGGAGGCTTCAGGATCATATAGCTATAGTTTATTTCCGCTGTGTTGTAAGTGTTGTACTCTGATAATGTTATTGTATACATATACTGATTTTATTTCAAGGATATGTTATCTATTATATGTTATTCGTTCCGCTGTGAGATTCGTGTTACTCTGATGTTGTCTTCTTCTTCTTCTATTCTAAGTTTCTATCTTATCTATCCTCACCCTCTAATTTCTTTCATTAATGACCGGTATTTTTCGATGTTTGGTTAGTCGTCATCGTGTTTATGTCGATAACCAAAGTCGTCAAAAACCCGGGTTACTACAGATTTCCTTTAGCTTAATGACTATAGTCATGACTTAGAATTGTGTTAAGGTCTCCCAATTCAACGATTCATTTGGTTTGTTCATTTGAGGTTTGGATAATACTCTTGATATCCTACTAGATCTATAAGAAATTAAGGAAGAACTTATGAAAACCTATCATTTTATGATCGTTTAAGAGGGGTTAATATCCTAGGATTTAGTTACGTGATTATTGAGCACTCGGAGAATCTATTCAATACCTTAAGGCAATTCTAAGGAAATTATGTTATCAATGGATAAATCTCCTATTTAGGGAATCAAAAAGGAAGTTCATAACAGGTTTTGTTCCAAACAGAGAAACTACCTTCAGTGTTCTGCAGTAGTATTTCGATAAGAATTTCCAAAATATAGGCGGATCTCATATCTGAACTCTTTCCTGCAGCGGATTCTTGGTTCTACAGTCAAATCTTATTTTGGGTGTGCTAACATAAATTTGGCTAACCTTTTTAGCGCTAGAAGATGGGCTTGAACCTCCGACCCTATTCCTTTCTCTAAGTATTATTGTAGTTTATCCTTAAGAAAAAACCAACAGGAAATAAATGTGGGAGAATGCTTAATGGATTACAAAGGACTATGGAAGTCTTGAACAATGCTTCGCACGAGCCAACGTACAAAGGTTATGGATAGAATGGAAACCCTAGCGAAGTGTGAAAACAACCCAGTAAGATAAATACCAATTCAGTAGCAATATATGGAGACCTCCACAATCCCGCAAAGGAAAAGAGATTGCGACTCCTTTTTATTGTCAACATAAAGATAACCAAGGAAAATTAAGTTAACCACTTCAAAAGAAAATATCAATTCATAACCAATGAAGAACTCGATTAATGGCCTGCAAGAAAGAAAAGAATAATGTATGAATGGAATAGAGGCAGTAGTTACTGCCACCATCACATAATGAATGGTTTTGAAACTAGCCAATGTAGAACACTTTAAAAGAGAACAGACCATTTTGTAGGAAAGAAAAATTATGGAGATGTCTTACAAATTGAAATCCATTCTGAAGGATAAATCTAATTAACAAGAAAGAATTATCGTATGGAATTAAGGAATTCTTTAAACCAATGCAAAAAAAAGAACTTCTACTTGATTGAGGGTGAAGTTCCCTTTCACAATGGATTAGTTAAGAAATTCCTAGGTGTATCCTGGGTCCTTTCCCCAAGAAGGGAAGTCGGTAAGCCTAGGAAACCGCACGCCTAGCCCTAAGCCCAGGGTATGTCCCTAGCGCCTCTCAGAGAGAGGAGGATGAGCCATTATCCATACCCAAGGGTAGGGTAATGCATCGAAGCCCTTAACCGCGCCGAAGGACCATGTTAAGGTGCCATTTGGAGGAGGGATGGGTAATGCTAGGGACATATGCCTAGCTCTGAAGGAAGCACGCTCTGCCTTTGATCATTATATGATCATGTCATGCCTCTTCTTCCGGCATCAACACTCAATGCCCCTATTTATGTCCTATTTCAAAGAAGGGATCGAAATCTCAAAAGAAGCGCCAAATCACGCCAAATCCTCTTCCTGATAAAATGCCTATGATGGCCAAAATGAATTAAAACCTAAAGAGATTTCATAACTAAACTGGAAGAGGAAATTCAAAGTTTTCCTTAAAAAGCCGAGGAAGGCTTCATATTTTCTATTACTCGAATTTGGTCTATTAAGCCAAGGATGGCTTCATATTCCAATTACCCGAATCTGGTTTCCTTAAGCCAAGATAGGCTTCATATTTCTATTACCTGAATCCGGGTTCCTAAAGCCAAGGAAGGCTTCGTATATCTATTACCTTAATCTTGTCTCTTAAGCCAAGGATGGCTTCATATTCCTATTACCTTAGTTTGGGTTCCTTAAGTAAAGATAGGCTTCATATTTCAATTACCTAAATTTGTGTCTCTTACGCCAAGGATGGCTTCGTATTTTTGTTACGGATTTTGTGTCTCTTAAGCCAAGGATCGCTTTGTATTCCTATTACGCGAATCTGGGTCTCTTAAGCCAAGGATTGCTTTGTATTTCTATTACCTGAATCTGGGTTTCTAAAGCCAAGAATGGCTTTGTATTTCTATTACCCATAACTGGGTCACTTAAGACAAAGATGGCTTCGTATTTCTGTTATCTGAATCTAGGTTTCTTAGTCAAGAAAGGCTACATATTTCTATTACCTGAATCTAGGTATCTTAAGCCAAAGAAGGCTTTGTAATTCTATTACTCGAATCTGGGTTCCTTAACCGATGAAAGGCTTTGCATTTCTATTGCCCGAATCTGGGTCTTCTTAGCCGAGAGAGACTTTACTTTTTCTAGAAAATGATCTCTGGTCTTCTATATTCTTATCATCTGAATCTAGGTTCACCAAGCTTAAAGTGGCTATGTTCTTCTCTTATCACCCAAATTTGGGGTCACTTAGCTGAAAGTGGTTTTGCTCTTCCGTTATTACCTGAATCTAGGTTTTCCTAGGCCAAATGATAATATGCTTTTTTCAAATAACGAAAAGGGTTTTGCTTATTCCTAAAACACAGTTTCTGGATTTCTATCACTTTATGTCCCTGTTCGGGGTCCTTATTCACTTAAATCCAGAATGGATTTGAACATTTTTGAAGAATGAACTTCTAAACTTCTCTTGTGACAAATGTTCAAACAGGGGCTCCAAAATTTAAGGTTTCGAACATTCAGCAACCTCCATTACCTCATCAACAACATAAGAGGTGAGGCCCTTATTGCTAAAAGGGACCTCGCATTTCTAATACTGAAAAGAAGTTCCGTCCAAACAATAATTCCTCTGTTGGGGCTTCTATGCCAAGGAAGATCGTTCAAGCATAGCCTAGAAAGGCATCAGTTTGCCCGTCAACAATAAGGGCCTTGTTTCATGAATTCCTGATGAATGTCAAGGCGCAACGACCACCAAAGAGGGTTTTTAACCTCTTTAGTCCTTTATAAAAAGGTGATACCAGGTACCACCGCACAAATGCTCAGGTAAACAGAGTCAATTTCCATTGTCTTTGAATAAGATTATACGTCTATGTATGAACCTCTAGGTCTGCTAAGATAATTGTAATTTCAAGCTTACTATGGCAGTTAAGGAGGTAACGATATGAAGTAAAACCTCAAAAAAATAATAATAATAACAATAATTAAAAACCTTTGAAAACAACACTGGGAAATTTGACAATAGGAAAGAATCCTCCTAACCCTATTAACTCCAGGTCCTCTGAGCTTTTGTTTCATGCAGAGAAGAACTTTCATACTTAAATTCTTTAACATAGCTGTTTTAAACATGATAAATAATTGTCCTTTCGAAGCGCTTCGAAATAGTTTGCTAACCTGAATTTTATATCCCTAATCTATTTTCTAATGAGCCTTTTATTTTAGACCCTTCGAATGGGAGTAGCAAGTACTGAAATTCAACTGACGGACATAACAAATCGGCAGGAGGCCAAAGGGTAACACCTAAAATGCCACCTTCTGGAAACTAAAAAAACTTGATCAAAAATTTACTGTTTCCCAAATAACTTTTAAGGTATTATTGTCGAAAGGTGCATTTTTACCCTACTCCCGTAAACCTTATTCGCTCCAAAAGGCCTTTGTTTTCTTTTGATACTTATAATGAATGTCGGAATCTTTTATATCAAGTGTCTCGTAAGTAAGACGAAAATAAAAAATTCAAGAAGGTGCGAATTCTAAAAGACATCGCTTTCCCCAAGATTCGCAAGAACGAAGGGTTAATTTAATATTTAACTTTAATAAAACCATCGACGATAGCAAAAGGTTTTGATAAAAAGGATATTATTTTAGAGATAAAATGTCTTGCGAAATTTTGATGGAGTAAAGGCATAATTTAGCATTATCACATATGTTAAATATGTTGAAGAACCGAGATACTAAAGGATTATTTAGCTTTCATAAAAAAACTCTCGTAAAAAGGGCCTTAGAGGTGCAATCAATAAAAACCTTCTTAATGGTTTCTTTCTCAATAAATTCTAAATAAATCAAAATCATAAGGCTTCCCCAAAAAAAAAATACATGATTTCATCATCAAAAGTTATATCTTAGTCACATTAGCATTATCACAAGGAGGTACATAAATCGTAATACAAATATGCAAGTAAAATTCACTTTTATTATAATATTTGGAGAAGTTCTCGAGTAATAACCGGGCAGAGGGGAACAGGTACATCCGAGCCTTTGCCCCTAAACCAAAATAACAAACCATCGAGTCATGGCCCTCGAGACTCTTGAAGAGTCAATGAAACGCCTTCTACGTTAGGCTTGGACTACTATCCCTAAAAATAATATGAAGGAAAATATATTGTAATGGTCAATATTTTCGAGCATAACTAATTACATAATTGTAAGTTTGTAAGATAAGTAGGTCGAAGGGGGCATCCAAAGGAAAATTGGAAACAGTGCACAAACAGCCAAATTATGGATACTTGAATTGAAGACCAAGAGAAATGGACGCTATATACCAAGAAGGAATCACTCACCCCAAGGTGTTAGCCGATGTAATGGAGTCCATAGTAGAAGCTAAAGAGGATTTCAGGAGCATCAGGAAACAAGTCCTTCCCAGAGTGATGGGAAGCGACGGGGTGTAGGCAACATCGGAAGGACACTCAGTGGATCTAGATGTCTCACTTAGTTGAGCGACACACTTTACTAGAATTTGGATTTATTAGGGGATTCAAGAGAAAAATGGGAGTCCTTAAAGCACAAGATTCCACAAAAAGGCTGAAGATGAAATTTCAAAAATAGTCGTCATTGTACTCAACTGATAAAATAACATTGCCAAGAAAAGAACTCCAGGAATGCTAAGAAGAAAATTTTTCTGCTTGAATAAAGATAAAGGATATGGGGATAAAGAAGGAAAATGAGACTATTTATAAGAAAATATTCTCCAACAATAATACCAGTGGACCAAACTCGAATGGCCAAAACGAAATGTCGAAAAGTAGGAAATCAAATAAAAATAAATGCCAACTGGAGTAATTAATATCTACAGTTTGAAAAGACTTGCAGATGAAAAAAGAAGGAAAGAGAAAAATATGGCATACACAGAAGAAGGAGGGAAAAAATGAATTAGCAATTATTGACCAAATCTCAACTACCTAAAGAGAAGTGCTGAAAAGCAGATATGGTAAAATGACAATATAGATTTTGGAATTCGAGCCAGATGACTTGAAAAGTCAAGAACACTCCTTCACTAAGGGGAAGGAAAATGTTAGAACTAAAAATAACCAAGGAACATCAAGAATTGAAATTGAGGTAAAGGTGTGTGAAAGACAGCGATTGAAACGCCCCACCTCTGCTAAGGTCACTCACAAAGGGAATGCCTTAACTTTAGTGGAGCATTATAGGTAAAAGACACAGATAATTTACAAGACAGAAATATATAAGCAGCGGAAAATAAAACTAATTTATTTCAAACATGGTTCATAAAAAAACATTACAACAAACTGTTTCAAACCAACTTCCAAATTATTACATCATAATTTCTGTCTTGATTATTATATAAAGAAGCATAAAACAAAATAAAACTGCATAAATCCCTTAGTAGTAGTGTATCCAAAGCCATAGCCGAAGGTAAGAGATTCCAAGCTATACATCACAGAGTCTTCAAGCTTGGAAAGATGAACGGTCCAAATTAAGCTGAGTTATTCCCTCCTTGGCTACCTGAGGGGGGGGTGGGAAATGGAAGAAAAGAGAGCGAAAGAAAATGGGTCAGACATAAGTCTGAGTAAGTCTAGTGATTTTTCAGTGTGTGAATAAGGAAAAGGTCATGAAAGGAATAAACTGAAAATAGGACCATACTAGAATAACTAACTAACATAAACCAAGATAAGGAAGTTTAAACCGAATATACTATCGCACCCATTCTACTTCTCTGCACCTATTTATACTAGTCCCAACTGGCACCCCAAATACATGGTGAAATTATCCTTTTTTATCAATCGGCTCCTACTCGCATACATTTGTCCCAAGTGTCATTCGGCCCCTGCTTGATTTTAGATACCTGTGCTGGTCCCACCATGGGGCGTATCAAATCCTATGGTGGCAACCCGACACGATTCAAGATGCACAGTGTATGACTACTGATGCCCAGTGCCTGCTTTTTCCACTCCGGAGTACGTGCACGCCCGTATTTCGTCGGAACCTACACTTACGCACCACCCGTCGTCGTTTTGACCGATTATAATCAGCCCAATGATCATGCCCCGCCCTGCCTAGTTTAGGGTACCATGATACATCTATATTGGTTACTGTTGAAATGGGTCCCCGTTATTAGGGTTTTCTAGCCAACATGTTAAATTGGTTAAGAGTCCAAGTTTACCTAACCCCACCCATCAGTTTAGTTAACATGTTGAATTGGTTAAGTGTTTCCTTAATTGACTTAACCCTACTATTCCTGACTTAGCTTTAATTCATTTCGTTAAAGCACCAACCACTCACATTAGACAGGTATTGTTGTGGTCACTGGATGTGCCCGTCGGTTCTGGGCAGTTTTACACCACAACTCAGTCTATCCTCGGGTTCTTTTCGGCTCCATGCACTAACCATTCACATTAGATAGGTATTGTTACGGTTGCTGGATTTGCCGAGCGGTTCTGGGCAGTCTTATACCGTAACTCAATCTAACCTCGGGTTAAGCATATTCGTCTTTTTCTAAATTTACATATTTATCCTTTTATGTTTATATGTAAATTTGCCAACAATTTATTGTCATGGCCCACTTTCCCTCTAAATCAAGTTCATAATTTTTAGGTATAAAAATTATAACATTTTCATGCCATTTATCATGATTATGCCAAACATGCCAATTACATGTAATTTCAAGTTTTCCCCAATGTTACCCCCGTTGTACGTTCGCAAAATTACACAGGATGTTAGGCTTGAAATTTTAGCCTAACTTATAAAACAAATAGGGGAAAAGAGGAACCTTGCAATATTCCAACATCATACAAGAGTATGGATCTAACTACACATGTGTCACATGAATTTGTCATAGAACAATATACTTTTAGTTATGAACTTGCTAATTAGATCTATGCAACACGAACCACAAGCATGTAAATTTACATAAAACTATACAAATTAAACTTGGCATGTAGTGGTGAATTTGCATAGGGGTTGAATCAAGTTAACATAGATCTAACGTAAAGGCATATGGATCTAACATAAAGTTGTAGATCTAAACATATAAGGTCGTAGATCTAAACATGTATGCATAATGGATCTAAACAATTAGGCATAAACGACATGACTTAGCCTAAAACTTGTATGTATCATAATATCATAAAGGTCGTAGATCTAAACATGTATGCATAATGGATCTAAACAATTTGGCATAAACGACATGACTTAGCCTAAAACTTGTATGTATCATAATATCATCAAGGTCGTAGATCTAAACATGTATGCATAATGGATCTAAACAATTTGGCACAAACGACATGACTTAACCTAAAACTTGTATGTATCATGGTATCATCAAGGTCGTCGATCTAAACATGTATGCATAATGGATCTAAACAATTTGGCATAAACGACATGACTTAACCTAAAACTTGTATGTATCATAATATCAACAACTTACATATGATAATTTCATTCCCAAATTCCTATACAACATCATAGGTTTATTCACCAATTTCCACATAACATGGTAGGTTTGATAGACCACAATAGTTCATAGACATATATGATAGAATAGACATGAATCAACATCACATACAACTTGATACAATTCTATTTTACAATTCATTACAAACCATGTCTTTAATTTATTCACATCTGAAAGATAACTACACTTACAACAAAAGGAAAAACTTGATTTCTGGGATCTGTATTCTGAAACTGAATTGCTCGCCTTTGATGTAGACTAATCGTTGTTCTAAATTAGATTTGATTTAATTTGATATGAAGCTTCTATCTTGCTTTCAAGTGGAAGGAGGATGACGGCTACTCTAGGTCGGCCATTGATGGCATAATGACTGTTGGTATGAATATTTGTGATTTAGAGTTGAGAGTTAGGTTGCTTTTATAGAGGTTTAATTAATTAAGAGCCGTTAGATCAACCCTAGATGCAATCAAGACCGTCCAGACAAGATAGAATAGCCACATAAGCCCTAATGACTCAACAGGGAGTTAGAAATCGTCATATTTTAGATCTGCCCAGGGGGGTAGGTCGACCCCCAGGTCGACTTCCTGGTCAACCTGTTTGGGGAGAGGCCGACCCCCTAGTCAACCCCCTAGTCGACCTGGCCTTAGGCGGGAAATTTCCCGCCCAGCCCGCTTCTGCTTCTGATTTTTGAATTTTGAATTCTGAACCGAGCTGTTTGAATTTTTAATTTAATTCTGAAACTTCTTAAGGCCATAACTCCTTCATACGGAGTCCGATTTACGCAAACTTGGACTCTATCTCAAGAAGAATTCCGAGATGAACACAATGGCGTAACCCGTTTCCCTTAAATCTTACATTTGAAATTAATTATTCTTTAATTAGTAACCTTGGTGTTTACAAAAAATACGGGGTGTTACATTCTCCCCTCCTTAAAGGATTTCGTCCCCGAAATCTTCAAGTCAAGAAGAACGTATACTACCGTCCAATCGTCCATCAACTCAACCATCAAACACAGGCGTCCATTTTCCTTAAAAGACTTCTAATGATTCATGATCATATGCATAGTGTGTGTACATGTCCTTATCTAATGCAAAATCAAGCGGTCTACTGATTCAGTTGACCTCCTTAATGCAATTCATGTCGGTGCCATGAGTCCATTATGTATGCAATCACCCCTAATCATACTTTCTACATGAGTGCACAATCATTCATACAAATGCAACATCCACATGATAACACATCAAGTTTCAATCATATACAAGTACATATATGCATATGCAATATGAAAGTGACTGAGCCGATCTAATACCTAAAGTGTGTGTATATGCATCCACGAGCAACCACTAGCAACCATCAATCATAACATGTTTTCAAATACATGTTTACATCCATTGGTTTCTACCTAAGGATCGAGAACAACACTGAGGAAATTACTAAAAAGATAGATACGAGCATGAAAAAACTTATGGAAAAAGAGATCAAAGATGTACCCTCAAAAAGAAAAGGGTAGGATGCGCGTATCTTGGCCTCAGTCTCCCAAGTCGCGTCTTCCTCAGCGTCACTCCATTGAACTTTTACAAGTTTGACTTCGCGGTTGCATAGCTTTTTGACTTCTGTACCCAAGATACGAGTTGGAACTCTTCTCACAGTCGCCTCTCGTTCTACTTCTACGTCCTCTAATATGCTTGGTTCCACCACTTTCGCAGACTCATGTAGGCACTTTCGTAAGTGAGAAACGTGAAAGACATTATGAACTCCAGCCAATCTTTCGGGCAGCTCTACTCTGTAAGCCATCTTCCCAATCCTTTCAATGATAGGAAACAGCCCTACAAATTTTCATGCCAACTTTCCTGCGGATCCGAAGCGAACGATGTTCCTCAAAGGAGATACTTTACGGAAAACCCTATCCCCAATTTCAAACTCAAGGTCAGTCCATCTCTTATTTGCATAGGACTTCTGTCTATCTTGGGCAGTCTTCATTCTTTTTCGTATCAAGTCCACTTTCTCTGAAGTTTCTCCAATCACATCTGGTCCATGTATGAGCTTATCTGTAGACTCCCACCAACAGGTTGGTGATTTGCACGTTCTTTCATATAAAGCTTTGAAGGGTGCCATGCCTATGGAGGGTTGGTAGCTATTGTTGTAGGCAAACTCCACCAAAGGAAGATGATCCTCCCATGTTCCTCCGAAGTCAAGAATGCATAATCTCAAGAGGTATTCTAATACTTTGTTCACCCTTTCCGTCTAACCATCAGTTTGGGGTGATAGGCCATGCTTAAGCATAACTGTGTGCCTACAGCCTCTTGCATCCAAAACTCGCTCGTAAAGATAGGATCTCGGTCGCTAACAAAGCAGGAGGGTATCCCATGGAGTCGAACTATATCTTTAAGGTAAATGGATGCTAAGGATGAGGCAGTCCTCCTACTTTTAACGAGTATAAAGTGAGCGCTTTTTGTGAGCCTGTCCATTATTACCCAAATACTGGTATTCCCCCTTCTTGATCTAGGCAGCCCATCAATAAAGTCCATTGAAATGCTATCCAATTTCCATTGTGGGACCTCTAGAGGATGAAGCAAACCACCAGGCTTCTTTTGCTCCGCCTTGACTTGCTGGCATACTAAGCACTTCGAGACGAATTCAATACATCCCTCTTCATGCCATCCCAAAAGAAAACCCTTTTTACATCTCTATACATCTTGTCTCCACCGGGGTATATGGTCAACTTGGAATGGTGCGCCTCTTCGAGAACCTTCTTCACCAAATTCCTTGCTTGTGGGACGCATAGCCTTCCATCCCACGTCAACCATCCTTTATCATCGATGGAGTATCTATTGAGGTGACTAGAAGTCTCACCCCTAATTATCTTGTCCATCACATCAACTAGACAGCTGAGGGTCTTCACGTTGCGCGGTTCCTATTGAATCCAAAAGAGTAGGTAGCACCTCTAGCGATGCTAACAACCCAGTCACATGATCGCTGGAGGGTCTAAAGTCAAAATTGGCTATGTACTCCAAGTTCTGCTTTCAACAAAGAAAGGGCTTAAGGTCAGCTTCTTTCTACTCAAGGCGTCTGCTACTACATTGGCCTTGCCAGGGGTATAGGAAATCTCGAAATCGTAGGATGCTAAGAATTCCATCCACCTTTGTTGCCTTAAGTTAAGATCTTTCTACGAGAAAAGGTACTTCAACGATTTATGGTCAGTATACAATTAAAATTTCTCACCTAGGAGATAATGGCGCCAAGACTTAAGCGCCAAGACGATGGCAGCCAACTCTAGATCGCGGGTTGGGTAGTTTTTCCCATGTACTTTCAACTGCCTGCCTCCATAAGCTACTACCTTCCCCTCTTGCATCAATACAGCACCTAGTCCCGTACCACATGCATCTGTGTATACTTTAAACATCTTGCTCTCATCCGGCATGTCAGAACTGGGGCTGTTGTTAGAGCTCTCTTTAATTGTTGGAAGGTAATATCGCAATCCAAATCCCAATTGAAAGTTAGGTTCTTCTTCGTCAACTTGTAAGCAGAGCTGAGATTTTTGCAATGTCTTTGATGAACTTTCGGTAAAAGCCCACTAGCCCGAGGAAGCTCCGGACCTCGGTCGCATTCCATGGAATCTTCCAATCTTGCACTGCAACTACTTTTGTAGGGTCCACGGCTAACCCTTTCTTGGATACCACGTGTCCAAGAAATCTTACTTCCTCTCTCCAGAAGTGGCATTTGGAGAATTTGGCTTTCAACCAATGTGCTCGAAGAGTATCCATGACTTCTTTTAAATACTGAGCATGCTCTTCCTCGCTCTTTGAAAAAAATCAAAATGTCATCTACGAAGACCACCACAAATTTATTGAGGAACTCCCTGAACACCCTGCTCATCAAATCCACAAAGTAAGCGGGTGCATTTGTCAGGCCAAAAGGCATGACAAGCCACTCGAAGAAACCATCCGGAGTTCTGAATGCGGTCTTATTAATGCTGTCCTCAACCACTCTCAGCTGATGAAACCTGGTAGCTAAATCTAGTTGGGAGAAACCCGATGCACCTACAAGCTGATCGAATAAGTCATCTATTCTTTGAAGTGGGTGTCTATTATTCTTGGTCAGCTTGTTTAACTCCTTATAATCAACGCATAGGCAAAGCGAACCGTCCGCTTTAGTTGCGAACACGACTGGAGCACCCCATTCAGAAATACTCCGCCTTATAAACTACTTCTCAAGCAACTCATTAACTTGCTTGCTGAGTTATTTCCTCTCCCTTGGAGCCATGTTTCTAACGGGTAAAGCGACAAGTTTTGCATTATCAATGAGGTATATGCGGAAGTCTATCTCCCGCTTCGGAGGTAACCCTTTAGCCTCTTCAAAGACATCCGAGTATTCACGAACTACTCTAACAGAATGCAAATCCTCAATGGACGCATCAAGAGATTCTACATAGCTAAGAATAACAGAGTTCATGGGATTATAAGAAATTTCGAGAGTGTTACCGTGGCGAGTCATGAGTCTAACCACTTTCATTTCACAATCTAGGATGGCACCATTACTGGATAGCCAATCCATGCCTAGAATCAACCCATAGCCCGTGAAGCCCAAAACATAGGCATTGCATCTAAACCCGGCACTTAGTATAGAAATTTCCAAATCCAAACAAATCATCGACAAATAAGTTGATCCCCCAATTGGATTTGAAACAACCAAGGGATCCTCTACTAAACTGGTGTCTAGGTGCAGAGATTCAACTAAAGCAGTAGATATAAAAGAGTTCGATACGCCAGAATCAAAGAGTGTACGAACAGGATGACCAAAAAGATAAACTAAACTCTCAACAGAAACATTTCTACCTCGTTCTTGCGGAGGTGCCATGGGAGCGTGAACCTGCCCTCCCGAAGTAGATCCAGCTCTCTGCCCTTGCCCTTGCTTTCTTGGGCAGTCCCTAGCCATGTGTCCTACCTCGCCGCAATGGAAACAACCACCCATCTTCCTTTTCTTCTTCCTGCAGTCCTTAACCAGATGTCCAGGAATTCCACAAAAATTACACTTCCTCTTGTCACGGGTTTTGTAGTTCTTCACGATCTTCTTGGAATCTGTCTTCTTACTCAGTGATCCTTCCCCTTTCTTATCTTGAGATGCTTCCACCTTTATCTCCTTCTTGCCAACCTTATCTTCTTCTTGTAACAGGGCCATGTCCACCAGTCTCTCATAAGTCGCACCCGTAGGTATGTGGGACATAGCTACACTGTGCAGTGGCTCATTTAGTCCTTTAACAAAGCGGAGAGCCTTCTTATGTGGAGTGTTCACTAACCCCAATCCGAACCTAGCCAGCTGATTGAATTAGTTAATGTATTCCTTGACTGACATACTTCCCTGTTTGAGAGCTAAGAACTTCTCCATCTGTAGGCTTCGTTCAGCTTGTGAGAGGAATTTCATTTCAAACCTCATCCTAAAATCCATCCAAGTTTCAATTGGTCTTTCAGCGTTAGTGACTTCCCACTAATAGGAAGCTTCGTCTTTGAGAAACCATAGCGCCAACTGTATCTTCTGCCTATCATCCACTTCGAAGATATCGAACAAATCCTCAATTTCTTTGAGCTAGTTTCTTGCTTCCACGAAGGATTCATTTCCATTGAAGTTCTTTCCACCTATGGCTCGAAATTCCCTACATATTTTTGAGAAAGCATTTGCACGAGGAGGAGGAGGAACCGCAACAGCTGGAGGAGGAGGAATGTCTGCTGGGCCTGCGGCATTAGCCCTAGCCTCTAGGTACCTTCTGAACCAGCCAGGTGCAGGCACGCCCTTTGGAAGGTTAAGATCCCCAGACATACTGAAACAAAAATGGAGAGATTCGAAAAAAAGGCTAAAAAGATAGTGCATATGGCTTTGGGGGATTATGCCTTTTTAATATAAAACATTTTTTTCTTCCAAAATTGCTTCTTTAAACTTCTTTTTGAAAAACAGTTTTTAAAATTTTTATCTGATCTGGCAAACCTTTGCTCTGATACCAAGTGAAACACCCCACCTCCGCTAAGGTCACTCACAAAGGGAATGCCTTAACTTTAGTGGAGCATTATAGGTATAAGACACAGATAATTTACAAGACACACACACACACACACACACACACATATATATATATATATATATATAAGCAGCGGAAAATAAAACTAACTTTATTTCAAACATGGTTCATGACAAAACATTACAGCAAACTATTTCAAACCAAATTCCAAATCATTACATCATAATTATTTTATTGATTATTATATAAAGAAGCATAAAACAAAATAAAACTGCATAAATCCCCAAGTAGTAGTGTTTCCAAAGCCATAGCCAAAGGTAAGAGATTCCGAGCTATACATCACAGAGTCTTCAAGCTTGGAAAGATGAATGGTCAAAATTAAGCTGAGCTATTCCCTCCCTAGCTACCTGGGGGGGGGGGGGGAGAACGGAAGAAAAGAGAGCAAAAGAAAATGGGTCAGACATAAGTCTGAGTAAGCCTAGTGATTTTTCAGTGTGTGAATAAGGAAAAGGGTCATGATAGGAATAAACTAAAAATAGGACCAAACCAGAATAACTAACTAACATAAACCAAGATAAGGAAGTTTAAACCGAATATACTATCGCACCCATTCTACTTCTCTGCACCGGTTTATACTAGTCCCAACTGGCACCCCATATACATGGTGAAATGATCACTTTTTATCAATCGGCTCCTACTCGCATACATTTGTCCCGTGTGTCATCCGGCCCCCGCTTGATTGTAGATACTTGTGCTGGTCCCACCATGGGGTGTATCAAATCCTATGGTGGCAACCTGACATGATTCAAGATGCACAGTTTATGAGTACTGATGCCCAGTGCCTGATTTTTCCACTCCGGAGTACGTGCACGCCCGTACTCCGTCGGAACCTACACTGACGCACCACCCGCCGTCGTTTTGACCGCTTATAATCAGCCCAGTGATCGTGCCCCACCCCGCCTAGTTTAGGGTACCATGATACATCTATGTGGGTTACTGCTGAAATGGGTCCCCGTTATTAGGGTTTTCTAGCCAACATGTTAAATTGGTTAAGAGTCCAAGTTTACCTAACCCCACCCATTAGTTTAGTTAACATGTTGAATTGGTTAAGTGTTTCCTTAATTGACTTAACCCTACTATTCCTGACTTAGCTTTAATTCATTTCATTAAAGCACCAGCCACTCACATTAGACAGGTATTGTTGTGGTCACTGGATGTGTCGGTCGGTTCCGGGCAGTTTTACACCACAACTCAGTCTATCCTCGGGTTCTTTTCGGCTCCATGCACTAACCACTCATATTAGATAGGTACCGTTACAGTTGCTGGATTTGCCAGGCGGTTCCTGGAAGTCTTATACCGTAACTCAATCTAACCTCGAGTTAGGCATATTCGTCTTTTTCTAAATTTACATATTTATCCTTTTATGTTTATATGTAAATTTGCCAACAATTTATTGTCATGGCCCACTTTCCCTCTAAATCAAGTTCATAATTTTTAGGTATAAAAATTATACCATTTTCATGCCATTTATCATGATTATGCCAAACATGCCAATTACATGTAATTTCAAGTTTTCCCCAACGTTACCTTCGTTGTACGTTCGCAAAATTACATAGGATGTTAGGCTCGATATTTTAGCCTAACTTATAAAAAAAGGGAAAAAGATGAACTTTGCAATATTCCAACATCATAAAAGAGTATAGATCTAACTACACATGTGTCACATGAATTTGGCATAGTACAATATACTTTTAATTATGAACTTGCTAATTAGATCTATGCAACATGAACCATAAGCATGTGAATTTACATAAAACTATACAAATTAAACTTGGCATGTAGTGGTGAACTTTCATAGGGGTTGAATCAAGTTAACATAGGTCTAACATAATGGCATACGGATCTAACATAAAGTTGTAGATCTAAACATATAAGGTCGTAGATCTAAACATGTATGCAAAATGGATCTAAACAATTAGGCATAAGCGACATGACTTAGCCTAAAACTTGTATGTATCATAATATCATCATGGTCGTAGATCTAAACATGTACACATAATTGATCTAAACAATTTGGCATAAACGACATGACTTAGCCTAAAACTTGTATGTATCATAATATCATCAAGGTCGTAGATCTAAACATGTATGCATAATGGATCTAAACAATTTGGCATAAACGACATGACTTAACCTAAAACTTGTATGTATCATGATATCATCAAGGTCGTAGATCTAAACATGTATGCATAATGGATCTAAACAATTTGGCATAAACGACATGACTTAACCCAAAAATTGTATGTATCATAATATCAACAACTTACATATGATAATTTCATTCCCAAATTCCTATACAACATCATAGACCAATTTCAACATAACATGGTAGGTTCGATAGACCACAATAGTTCATAGGCATATATGATAGAATAGACATGAATCTGCATCACATACAACTTGATACAATTCTATTTTACAATTCATTATAAACCATGTCTTTAATTTATTCACATCTGAAAGATAAATACACTTACAACAAAAGGAAAAACTTGATTTCTGGGATCTGTATTCTGAAACTGAATTGCTCGCCTTTGATGTAGACTAATCGTTGTTCTAAATTAGATTTGATTTAATTTGATATGAAGCTTCTATCTTGCTTTCAAGTGGAAGGAGGATGACGGCTACTCTAGGTCGGCCATTGATGGCATAATGACTGTTGGTATGAATATTTGTGATTTAGAGTTGAGAGTTAGGTTGCTTTTATAGAGGTTTAATTAAATAATAGCCGTTAGATCAACCATAAATGCAATCAAGACCGTCCAGACAAGATAGAATAACCACATAAGCCCTAATGACTCAGCAGGGAGTCAGAAATCGTCATCTTTCAGATCTGCCCCGGGGGGGGGGAGGGGGGGAGGAGGGTGGGGGGTAGGTCGACCTAGCCTTGGACTGGAAATTTTCCGCCCAGCTCGCTTCTGCTTCTGATTTCTGAATTTTGAATTCTGAACCGAGCTGTTTGAATTTTAATTTAATTCTGAAACACCTGAAGGCCATAACTCCTTCATACGGAGTCCGATTAATGCAAACTTGGACTCTATCTCAAGCAGAATTCCGAGACGAACGCAATGGCATAACCCGTTTCCCTTAATTCTTACATTTGAAATTAATTATTCTTTAATTCGTAACATTAGTGTTTACAGAAAATACGGGGTGTTACAGCGTTCCCCTAAAAGAAGTAGCTCTAGTTCTTCGGAATATGGGAAGGAAAGAAATGGGAATCTACTTCAAACCAAAAAGCCCTTTTTGAACATAAATGAAAGAGCACTTTCCTCAAACCACGAAGTCTCTTTCGGCCTTAACCGAGAGGTCATTAATTTTGGATTTATCGACCTTATAAGAAAAATAAGGGGAGAAAGCCAAAGGCAAAGCATCAAAGGAAACAAAGGAGTAGAGAGCCATTAGCAGTCAAGATTGAAGAGAACGAAGGCCTTCGATTATACTCTGAAAGGCTCCGCACTGGAAATACAAATCCATCTCTCATGTATATTGGAAAGAAATTCATTCTGAAGCACATAAAAAAGGAAGGAAAACAGAATAGGTGAAGCCCATCAGATGAAGTGAATACCAAGGAAAGAGAACTTTAGCCTTGCCTCATCAAAAAATATGTTGATTCAAAGATAGTTGTCACTATAACCCGAGTGTTCGAATACACCTATGCCTTTCGCAACTATTCGAACCAAAACTGAAGGGGTGCATCTTGGAAATACTAGTGAACTAGTATAGCCAACACCCGAAAAGCTTTAGTGTAACCTGTAGGAAGATCTCTAAAGCAATAGCCGAGTGAAATCGGAAGATTGTTCAAATAATCGAAAGCAAGGATAGAATAGGAGGAAAGGATCTCTGAAAAGCGGTTAAATATAAGAATAGAAGAATAACCCAATACGGAGGCCTGAAGAATCCTCTAGAAGAGAAAAAGCAATGCTTTCAATGCATGTCTTCAAGGTCTAAGAAATACAAGTCACAATTGGCATAGTACAAAGGATGAGGAGTCTAGATTCAGAACCCCTCAGCATAAGGGACGAAAGCATAAAAAGAGCCGAAAGCCCTAAATGACCATCCCTCTCGGATTCAACTAAAAGTTCCCTTCGTTAAGGCCCTTGGAAGTAGTTACTTGGTTCTTCCCTCGAAGAAAATCCACCAGAGCACTTGCAAAGCCTTCGTGGTTAACCTCTGTCGAGTGAGCAGGGCGAAGCACTTAAGACGAAGGAAGGATTAAGCCGCACCTATGAATAAACCCAGTGATTCAGAGCGGGGATCTTTTCCAACTTATTTCTCCACATTTTGTAACTTCTTATAGCAGAGAGAAACCCTAATTTCTAGATCAGTGGAAAATGTTTGTAATATTGGATATGCTCAATAAAATGGAGACATATGGCAATTAAGGTAATTATGAAAAACTCTGTTTAGTAATATATTGTTGCTATTATTGAAAACATCACAGGTATAATATGCGGCTTATATAAATAATTAGACCAATTTTGTATCATAACCCTTGACTACCCTTGGGATCCTTAGATTATAAAATGGTTATCACCTTTAGCTTAATGACTATAGCCATGAATTACAATTATGTTAAGATCTTCCAATTCAGCGTTAGGTTTAATTGTCCAATTGAGGTTAGGATAATATTCTTGATATCCCACTAAATCTATGAGAAATTATGGAAAAATTTATGAAAACCTATCATTTGATGATCGTTTAGGAGGGACTGATTTCCTAGGGTTTAGTATCGTGATCATTGAGCACTCAGAGAATCTATCTTAGTACCTTAAGGCAATTTTAAGGAAATTATGTTATGAATGGATAAATGTAACGTCCTGTATTTTTACGGTATAATAATTAATTAATTTAATTATCTAAATAGTGATTTGGAGAATTAAATGGTTGTTTAATTAAATAATATTGAATATTTAATTAATATAAATAATAGAATAATATATTTAATTTTGAAATAGTCGGAAATATCTGAATTCATAATATTGTGTGAATTGAATAGTATTAGAAATTTAATTCAATTTAAAATTGAATTACGATAATGAATATATTATTTAAACGACAGTTTGAACATATAATTTATATTATAATTATAATCGAGCTCGAAATGGCGCGGAAGTTCGTAATTTGGCGATTTGAACTTTAAACGAATATACAGAATCCGTTTTAAGCCGGATTTCTGTGAAACAAGAAATGTTCGGAGCTGGTGAAGTATATTTTTCTAATGGAAGAGAAAAATTGAGATTTCATTATATGGATTTTGAGTTGTGTTCAAATCAAATTTTCAAATAGTCACTATGGAATTCCTTTATAATTTATAACGATTTATAAAAGGATTTATATTTTAAATTGAATATAAATTTAACCCGGATTTGAAATATCGAGCTATACATCCATATATATTTATTTTGAAGCTGTATGATATTCTATTGTGAATATATATGAAAATATAAATTTATTTGTATTTAATTTAATTATTTTTAAATATATTTGTATTTAAATGGGTTTATATAGAGCTTTAAAAATTGCCAGTTTTACAAACGACCTCCGCTTTCAATGAAACTAATTTTATTGGATCCGCGGTATCAAATTATAACTAGATTTCAATTTCCGTAATTTTTGGGGTCAGTATGTGGTCGTACGGGTTTTTAATGTGAAAAAGAGTCAATAATCTGACTTTAAAAATATGTTGAGTGAGCAAACTGACTCGGAATTCAACAGAACAAATTTCGTTGAGTCCGTAATGTCGAACTGTAGCTGCATACCCATTTTTGTGATTTTTAGATATCATGTGTGATAATAGGAATTTTTAGAAGACAAGTACAAGCAACGATCGATTAAAATGGAATGTAAAATCGAATATAAAAATATTATATTTACCCTATAAATATCCCAACCAATTTCTAAACCTAATTCTGTTCTCTTGGTGGTCAGAAGACTCAAAACATGAGCCGCCAATATTTCTTTCTTCTAGTAAACATTTCCCATCTTCACAAATTCATAGAAATTCCTAGAAAAATCCTTAAGTTCGAAAACATATATATTCGCGTTCGTTGAAAGGAGAGCTTCACTGTAACATTTTTGTTTTTGGATTTCGTGGGAATTTTGTTCACTACGTTTGTCAACAGCGGGAGTTAGGGCTGGTAATTTCGATGGATTGAAGCATTGAATTGATTATTGGTGGTTAGATTTAGATTCATGGAGTATTTTAGCACCTAGGTGCAAATTTTTGAAGGATTTTGTGATGATAGAGTTCGATCCTGTACTGTTGTCATGTAAGAATGACCTGAAAGCGGTTCGGAGTGATGATGATCGAGTTCATCAAAATGATATTGAGAAGAAGGAGCTCGAAGAGAGATAGAGTTTGGTGATTTCCAGATTGAAAACAGTGGAGTAGGAAGCTTGGAAATTGAGGTTGATAATCGGGAAATGTTGGAGAACAATACAGTAAGGGGGACGGGATTTTTACTTTGGGGAAGATGAAGAAAACCGATGGGCCTGGTATTTAAATTGTGGTGATGGGCCTTGTTTAAATAGTAAGCCCATGAATAATTTAAACATAAATTTTTATTTAGTTTAATTAATGTATCAACTTAAGAAATTAATATCTTATGCATACATGGTCAGAATTCAGTGAAACAAGATCCATTGGGACCGTATGGACGATGGCTATACAATGGAACTGACTAGAAGTGAAATGGGGCTCGTTACAATTTATAGCGAAATAAATTGTCTGTCAGAATCAAATGACAGTTATAGTTATTTAACGATGATCGCCAATGTGAGTAAATCTCACTTAACTCTACTCAGCTTATATTTTCACAACGTATTTTTAGAACTGATAAATATTGTATGATTGTTGTGTGTTGATTGGTTGGTTGAACTGCTAATTGATTGGTTGAAAATATCGATATAGTTATATATATATATATCGTTAATTAAATATAGATTCTGTTGATCAGAATATTTCATGTTGAAATGAAATTGATGTGAGTTTTATTGTGTAACATCTGTGGATGCAGGGAAACAGGTCAGAGGGATCCAACTGGATTCCTCAACATTTATTTTACTGTTTTCATATATTGTGATATATGATGTGATATATAATCTGTTGTTGATTATGTGTGTTAGGATGATATTGATCATTGTTATATGGTATGTTAAATACCATAAGGAATACTGGAATATAGAAATAGAATTTTCAAAGTGTATATTGAAAATGAAATATATTTATATAAAATCAAATGATTTTATAAAATGGAATTTCAAAGTGGATATTGAATTTAAGGAACTTATAAAATCAATGGATTTTATAAATAGAAATATTTATATGAAATAAATAGATTTGGATAAAGAATTACCATAAAAATCAAAGGATTTTATAAAAGGAATATTTATTTAGAAAATAATTAGAATTATAAAAGGAATATTTATTCGGGAAATAATTAGAACTAAATAGGAAATATTTGTAAACCGAATAGAATTGAATAGGAAATATTTATAAAACAAATAAAATAGAAAAGGAATTATTTAGGAAATAAAAAGGAAGTATTTTTTTAAATGAATAGAATTTTATAAAAGAAAATAAGTGGAAAATAAATATAAAAAGGGAAATATGTTTTTAACAAATAAATGGAAAAGATTAATTCAAAGTAGAATTAAATAGAAATCTGTTTTAACAGATAAAATTTGAGAAGAATAATTTATAAACGATGTTTATAAATTTAGAAAAATATTTATCATTGGATAAATAAAAATAAAAGTCTGAATTTATATAAAGAAGTAGAAATCGGTTTTAACACCGATAGGTTAATAGAATTTGAATTCAACATTTATAAAAAGGAATTTAAATGAGATTTGAACTATTAGAAGTTAAATGGAGGATTTGTAGAAATAATTATACAAATAAAAGTATAAATAGAATTTGGAAATGGAATATTATTTTTAAATATGAAATCAAAGTTAATTGGTATATATGAGAAATATTATTCACATTCGATGTGAATAATGGATTAAAATAGTTATTTTATAAATCAAAACATTTATAAAGAAAAATTAGGATTTTGAAATAGAAATTCAAATGGGAATTTGAATGAGATATAGTTAATCGATTAGAGTTAATCGAAAACTAGTTAATCGAATTAGAGTTAATCGAATTAGAGTTGAATCGATTAGAGTTAATCAAATTAGACTTGGTCGATTAGAGCTAATCAAATTAGTTATTCGAATTAGAGTTAATCGAATATAGTTATTTGAAAAAGAGTTATCGAATATAGTTTCTTCGAATGAGAGATTATCAAATATAGTTTATTCGAAGGAGAGACAACAGAATATAGTCTATTCAAAAAAGAGTTATCGAATATAGTTTATTCGAAGAGAACTATCGAATAGAGATTTTTCGAAAGAGAGTTATATGTTGAAATTCGATTATATCGAATATCAGAAAGCACTATTTACTTTCTGGTTTTTGAATCAAGATTTATTTAATTAATTAATTACTCAATTATTATTTATTCAAAATTAATGAATAAAAGTTACATTTCGAAGTTAGATATTTCAGAAGCAGGGATTATAACACTATAGTTATAATCAATGATTTCTTTAAAAGAAGTGGATTCGTAAATAGAATCCGAGAGTTACGTAAGGAAATCTATTAAAGATTTAAAAGGTGAACTTTGTCTATTTTGAGGTTAATAATTTTGTTCAGTTAAGGTCTGTGAGGTAGTTATACCCCAACTTGATTGACTCCATTTTTAACTGAGGAATGGTTAAAGTTCGATAGTGAAGGTTAGTTAATTGAATTTAGTTAATACGTGTTAATGGTTCGAGTCGGCGTAGCGCTGTTTTATTTAAACATCTGTTTAAATCCAAATGAAGGGGTTTGGAAATGTATTCCAAATAAGAATCAGAAATGGTTTCTAATATAAGAAATAAGAAATGGGAGAAAATATGGAAATGTTTTCCAATGATTAATAATGTATATTTTCTAATATAGAAAATAAGGATTTACAAATATATGGAAATGGGAAATGAATAAATAAATGATAAATTAATTAGGAAGGGGATCAGTGTTGATTGATGATTTTCTTGGTAAGATTTCCATTTGAAAATACAACCGTTGTTTGCACACTTGTTTTCCTTTGATAGTTAAATCACCGACTATCAAAGATTTTTGACCATTTCCATTGTCAATACGGAGAGACTGGGATCAGATATATTATCTGAAAACCACTCCATATGGGCACTAGCATTGCGAATCAAATCTGATGAAGATAATTGAAGATGGATTTGTGCAAGGGCTGTTCTGGCGATCCTAGGCAGAAATTTCCCAAGATGGATTTGCAGAATAGTGCCTCTGGTTTGTCCAGACCCAAGACAATGTGTATGGACGAATGTCTGACAGAGTATATCTAATGGATCACGTAAGTTGATCGCTTCAAACGTATCCACGTTTGGTGGCGGAGGAATTCGTTTCTCTTAGCTTTATACCTGTGGTATTTTTATGGAAATCAATTTGTGATTTGGCGGGTATGACGATGTGGTATTCAAAGTAAATTAATGTATGATCTGTCAAAAGATACATTATGACCTCAATCCTCATCAACCGGGAAATGACAAAAATCGGGCAGGCAGCATGGCTAAGTGGGTCGCTCCCATTAGGGTGTATTGTCACCATCTAGAGAATATTCATATTTGTTACTTCTTTTCTCTTCTATATCTCTCGGGAACGGTTATGTTGCTAGCAACCATAGGTGACAATATATTCGATACACTCAAGAGAAATGAGTGGTCGGTCATGTGTGGGTCGGGTTGCAAGACGTTCTTGTTGAACCCAGTGTATTCCTCTCTAGAGATACATTATCGGCAGGTGGTTCCATACCTTGTCATAGTCGGAATCCAATTTCCAATAAGTGCTGACGGTTTTGATTGTATACTATTTATATGTAGAGCGTGATATGCAAGCGTTCTGCTAGGTTGTATTTACTTGTATTTAGACACTATTATAATATCAGTAAAATATTGATTTTGAAAACTGTATTGGGTCATCATAAGGTAAAAATCGTCCGTATTTATGTGTGGATCGGTCTTATGATTATCTTTTCTTTTGAAAAGGATTTTGAAAAGTTAAACCGAAAGGTTGGAGTTTACTCACACCAGTCCCATGACTGACCCAGAGCTTATTTTGTTTTGTTTTCCCTAAACTCTTGGGTGCCCAAATTTGTACGGGCAGTCAAGTGGTCGGGATTTACAGATACACTAGATGGAGCTTGGAGCAGGAGGCTTCAGTAGCAATTTATAGCTATTGTTTATTTCCGCTGTGATGTAAGTGTTGCACTCTAATATATACAGATTTGTGTTTCAATGTTATTTTGTATACTATATTTTATTCATTCCACTGTGAGATTCGTGTTACTCTGATGTTGTTGTGTTCTTCTTCTTCTTATATTCTAATAGTTCTACCTTATCTATTCTCACCCTCTAACTTCTTTCTACTAAATATCCGGTATTTCTGATGTCTGAATAGTCGACATGGGTATTTGTGTCGATTTTCGGAGTCGAAAATCCCCGGGTCGCCACAAAAAATATGTTATTCAAGAAATCAAAAAGGAAATTCGCGATTGGTTTTGTTCCTAACAGAGTATTTACCTTCAGTGTCCCGCAGTAGCATTTCGATAGGAGTTCCAAAATATTGGTAGATCTCAAGTCTGAACTCTATCCCTATACGGATCAGAGGTTCTACAGTCATATCTTATTTACAAGTGTTGATCATGAATTTAGCTAATGAAACAATTGTATCATTTATATAAGGTTGGAAATCAGCTAAATAAAAAGTTCAAGATATTGAGATCTGACCGAAATGGAGAATACGAATTATCATTTGAAAAATTCTATGTAGAAAATGGTATAATTCATCAAATAACAACCTCATATTCATCACAACCAAATTGTATAGCCGAGAGAAAGAATAAATCACTAAAAGATATGATTAATGTAATGCAATTGACCTTTGACCAAACCATGAACTTGTGGAGGGAAAACATAAATATGTCTAATCAAATATTTAACAACTTTCCTCACAATTAAATTTGGACATATACTAAGTTTCAAATACCTCAAAGGGTAGTGGTGCTTGGCAAAATTCCTAGTTCCACCTCCCAAGAAAGTCAAACTTAAACTAAAAAAGTAGACTATCGCTATATAGTACCATCCCAATATAGTAATGCCTATAGATTTTTGGTTTAAAGTCTGATGTAGCTGATATTAATGTAAATACAATCATAGAGTCAAGAGATGCCTTGTTCTTTGAAGATGTGTTTCCGCACAAAAAGAGAGTATGAAATTATGTCCCTAAAAGGATAAAAGAAGAATCAAGCAAGCTACATTAAGATGAAGCTCATCGTGAAATTATGAAAGTCAAACCAAGAAGAAGAGTAAGGGCTATAACTTTCAATACATATGTTTGAGAATTTCTAATCTACTATGTTTTCACTTTCTTAGTTGTTTTCATGTCTGTCTCTAAATGACTTGACGTGCCATTGTTTGGTAGGTCCGTTAAATTAAGTTGGCTAATTTTCTCTGTAATATGTAATGAAATGTTTGTATTATTGTAACGACCCGCATTCTACGCATCATAAGATCGTAGAGTATTTATTTCTTTTTCGTGTGAGGTCGTATAGTCGTGTAACTTTGGGAGACGACTATTGGGGTCATTTCCCATGTTCACGATTTTTGCCGATTTTTAAATGACCGTTTTGCCCCTAGCTGATCTTGTTTTGGCCATAACTTTTGATTGGAAAGGAATTTAGACCTGAAATCACTTCCATTGACTCCGGATGATGGTTTCTCTTTCCGTAGAGTGGTTACAATAGCCAAACGGATTTACCGTTTGGGAGATATGGCTGAATTAAGGTTTAGAGGGTTAAAAACAGCTAATTGGGCTTAACCGGGTGATTAGCAGCTAGGCCCAATGGGGGATTTCGGGATTTGGGGTATTTGAGGGCTGCTAGGGTTAGTATTTCGGTTTTTCACTCATTTTCCAGCCGCCACAAACATTTTAGAAGCTCCAACAATGGCCTCCAACATCTAAAAACACCCCTAATCACTTCTTAATCCAGTTTTGGCTTAAACTACATCAAATCAAAGGGAAATAGCATCAAATCAGAGTTGGAGCTGCTGCTAGGCATTGGAATTCGACCCATACAGTAGATTATTTCAGATTTGAGATTTTATTATTGCCAAGGTGAGTGATTTGCTTTGTTTTACACTAATTACGGCTAATTAGGGTAATTAGCGAAGATTAGCGAAATTATAACTCAGAAAAATCTAGAAAAATTCCTAAAATTCTAAAACATCATTTTATGCCTCTGATATGAATTTGGGTTAATTTCGACTAATTTTGCAAATCCCGGAATTTGGGGGATTAAGGGGTGATTAGTGGAAATTAGCGAATTTATGCATGTTAAAAATCTGGAAAAATATTTATAAATTCTAAAATATTATTTTAGACCTCTGTTAGAAAAATTGGCTAATTCGGTTAAATTTTGTTAATTCTATCATTAAGTTTGCTTGAACATGCTTAAGGGAAAAATATGGGTTTTTGGGTATGTTTGATCTATTTCACATGCTATGATTTATGTTTTGGTGTTTGTGGTCTATCCCATATGTTGCTATGACTGTTTGACATGATTTATGATTGCATTATAAAGTTAGAATGGTTGAAAACGCCGTCGAGAGGCGAAAATAGCTTGTTGAAATGGTGCAGGTTTTCTTCGGGTCAAGTTAGACCGACCAGGGGAGGGTTTTGACCGACCGACCCGAGCTCACGACCAACCCCAATAGAAGGAGGACATCATGACCGACCCTGTATGAAGGGTTCGACCGACCAGGGGAGACCGATCAGGTTGGGAAAGACCGACCACTATGCGATGTTCGACCGTCCCCATACGATGATGAAATACCGACCGACCAGGGATGGTGAAGTACGACCGACCAGGGATGGTGAAGTACGACCGACCAGGAATGGTGAAGTGTACGACCGACCAGGGATAGTGAAGTACGACCGACCAGGAATGGTGAAGTGTTCGGCCGACCAGGGATGGTGAAGTACGACCGACCAGGAATGGTGAAGTGTTCGACCGACCAGGGATGGTGAAGTACGACCGACCAGGAATGGTGAAGTGTTCGACCGACCAGGGGGCAATACCGACCGACCAGGGTAGAGATGATGAAAACCGACCAGAATGAAAGGTTCTTGACCGACCGACCCGAACAGGAGGAAACCAATAACCCGAGATGCAAAGGTAGTCCAAATGGAAGTTAGAGCTCAGGATCCCGGACCCAGTTGGGAACCAATGAGTTCACTTCATGATTGGGCTTTGCTGCGGGAAGTGTGCTAAAGAGTTGTCGATGTCTGTATCTTTGGATCACTATGTATGGGAAGTACGTGAACGGATTCAGGGTCACAGTATGTAGTGACCTAGGTACGACTAAAAGTAGCTATAGACCAATGAAGTGGGATCAGTGAAAAGGTTTGGTCATGATTCCATGTGGTAAGCTTGGTAGTAGCAGTAGTTGTACAAGTCGAACTCCGTCACTACTTCAATGGGTCTAGTGATTGACAGTGGTGGACATCGTACGCTTTACGCACTAAGTGAGAGATGTGAGGATGGTTGCTATGATTGATTTGTTCGCTATCATTATGACATGCACACCCCCACCCCCGTATCTTTACACCACTTGTTTTGAGGCACCTTAGAGTATTGTACAGTATGTAGTGCTAACTCTTTGGTTTCAGGTCCAGGTTCAGGTATGGTTTAGTATACATGTTATTATTCTGTTTAGATGCTTATCGCTCATACCAGGCTTTATGTCTGACCCAGAGTTTTATGTCTCCTCTTATTACGCTGGGTGCTCACACGAGCAGACTAGAGACAGGTTAGCTGGTGATGCACGGGTAGATGATCCGGAGACGAGCAGGAGGCTTCCACGTAATATATATAATATTCTCCCTGTGTTGTTGAAGATCACTGCTTGGGCATTGGTGGTGCATCTTCTACTTTAGCTTTCTTTTGTTTAGAGACAGTAAATTTGAAAAGTTGTAATAAGCTGTATTTGGATTTCCGCTGCTCTGATGTTGATGTTGATTTTGGTTATCAGCTTATGCACTGTCTCACCTGTTTTATGTCAAGTATGTTATTATTATATTTTATTCCCTGCGCCGTGAGACATTCTACAGGTTCCTTGACTAGTTCATTCCCTTCTTTGGCGACTGTTCTGTGCTAACTGGACATGTGTACAGCGCACTTTCGGAGTAAATGTCGGTTGGTGCGGGGCGGGCCGTCACATTTGGTATCAGAGCTCTAGGTTGCGTAGTTAACCTAGGGAAGTTATCAGGGAGAGATAGTATACGTATACGAGAGAGCGTATTTGTGATTATTTTGGTTTTCAAAAGCTATATATATACTATTAGTAGTATAAGAATGAAGTCGTGCTGCACTAGCACCACTATGGGGTCGTTAATCGTTTCCTTTTTCAGATTGACGATGAGCCGATATGTTAGAGGTACCGGTAGAGGGGCCAATAATGGGAATGCTGCTGACATGAGGACGATGTTTACTGACCTCATGAGAGAGATGCTTAGAGATGTACAGAGGGCAGCTCCCAATGGTGGAAATGGTGGTGGTCCAATAGTGCAGGCGCCGAGGGTCGACTTCGCCAAGCTGAACAAGGATTATACTAGTCTTGGTGGGAAGCCGTTCCACGGAACGGAGTCGGCTACAGAAGTTCAAGATTGGCTTGATAGTTGTGAGCGCATGTTTGAAGATTTGGGAATCGAGGATGAGATGAAGAGAATGCTAGCATCCCGTCAATTGCAAGGACGAGCTATGAATTGGTGGAAAGCTATTAAGGCAGCTACTCCAGGGAATCAAGTTACTTGGAATCAGTTTATGACTCGTTTCAGCAAAAAGTTCATTCCAACTGCTCATAGATCAGAATTGTTCAGGAAGTTCTTGGAGCTCAAGCAGAATGGCAGAGCTGTCTCGGAGTATATTGCTGAATTTGACACTTTGTCAAAATATGGGTTATCTCTTATTGATACTGCCGAGAAAAAAAAATGAGAAATTCATAACTGGTTTGGATCAGTACTTAGGGGAAAGACTTATTAACCACATCGATGAGACGTTTGAATCGATTGTGGGGAAAGCATTAAGATCAGAAAGTCTCTACCCTAAGTCGAAGACTGAGGTTACATCTGCAGAAGAGCCAAAGCCGCAAGCAGGCGGTGAAGGCAAAAAGAATTCTCAGAGCAAGAGGAAACAAGACCAAGTTAAGGATGGTCAGAAAAAGAAAAATAAGAAAAATGGCAAGTGCTTTAGTTGTGGCAAGAAGGGCCATTATGCTAGTAATTGTCGGGCCAAGCCAGCGGATAGGAAGTGCTTCAACTGTGGCCAAATGGGACACCACAAGGACAAGTGTCCACAGCCCCCTAAAGAAAAGCAAATGGTGAAAGCATATGCTCTCAATGCTATTCCTTCTTCGTCGAATGCCCCAACTGTGGCGGAGAAGGGAAAGAATGTCATCATTCAAGGTATGCTTTCTGTTTATGATGTTCCTGTTACAGTTTTATTTGATACCGGAGCTTCCAGTTCTTTCATATCTAGTGATCTGGTAGATAGGTTGGGATTGGAGCCCGAGATTGTCGATAGACCTTTAGTAGTGACGAACCCGACTCGTGGTTCGACTAGCCTTAGCATGATTTGTCGTAATGTGGTCCTATCGAGTCATGGATGCATGTTTGTTTGTGATTACTTTGTTTTGGGCTTTAATGGGTTTGGCATTATTTTGGGAGTAGATTGGCTCCAAAGATACGGGGTGGTGGTAGACTGTGAGGGCTTTTTAGTGACAGCTAGAGCGGATGATGGGCGGAGGATAGTGTTTGGTGGTCTACCCAGTAAGGGGGTATTGGCTAGTTTTCTAAACTCCCTCGACATTCTGCATAGCGAGTTGTCAGGTTTGCTCGTGGTTAGCCAGTATCCAGATGTTTTCGAAGAAGTGACCGGACTTCCACCACATCGAGAGATTGAGTTCCGTATTAATTTAGTGAAAGATGCCAGACCTATAGTGATGCCACTTCGTCGTATGGCACCAAGGGAGCAGTGAGAGCTCGGGGTGTAAGTCAGCGATCTTTTGAAGAAGGGGTTTATCAGAAGGAATGTTTCTGAGTGGGGAGCACCAATTGTGTTCGCTACCAAGGCGGATGGTTCCCTTCGATTGTGTGTAGACTACCGCGAGTTGAATAAGGTGACGAGGAAGAATAAATATCCTCTGCCGCGGATAGATGATTTGTTTGATCAGTTGAGTGGAGAGAGAGTGTTTTCTCAATTGGATCTCGCAACAGGTTTTCATCAGCTTAGAGTGGAAGCTGGGAGTATAGCTAAAAAGGCATTTCGGACGCCGTCTAGATTCTATGAATGGTTGGTTATGCCATTTGGGCTGACCAATGCCCCAGCATATTTTGTGGATCCTATGAATGGAGTATTCAGAGACCAGTTGAATAAGTTTGTTCTTGTGTTCGTGGATGACATCTTGGTTTACTAGAGGACAGAGGAAGAACACAAGTAATATTTAGGGATAGCCATGGAGGTGTTGAGAAAACACCAATTGGAAGCGAAGTGAGATTCTTGGGCCATGTCGTTTCAGAGAATGGTATTGCCGTTGATCCTTCAAAAGTGGCTACGGCGAAAGATTGGGTTACGCCCAAGAATGTAACAGACGTAAGAAGTTTCTTGGGATTAGCTAGACATTATCGTAAGTTCATCCAAGATTTTTCCAAGATAGCAGCACCGTTGACTCAGTTGACAAAGAAGAATCAAGCTTTTGTTTGGTTGTTTTGCTAGTATCATATCACGTAGATTTTCTGAATTCGGAGGAGATATTCCTTGGATGCTTGTCTGATATTGGTTTAGGCCTTTGGGGCTTGTGCTTTGGGAATGTCGAGTCCGACAAGGATGGTTTACGTGAGAGATAAATAGTTGTGGCGATTTTTCATTGAGTGCATTGAGTTGGAGACATGTCAGTCTAAGGGTTATGTTTCTAGGTTGGAAGCAACTAGAGTATATCACAGAATATGATTTTAGACCTAAGAGCGAATTGGATTCAGAAACGCTAGTAAGCTTGACGATTAGATCGATTTTGATTGAGTGGGTTGGTTCCAGTCAGAGGAACGATCCTAACCTATTGGAAATCATCTCTAGGAGGGAGGTGGGTATCGATGGTCAAACAGATAGGGTGAATCGAGTATTAGAAGACCACTCAAGATAGGTAGAGGAGTTATACTGATAAGAGACGAAGAGATTTAAGTTCTCCGTGGGTGACATGGTACTCGTCAAGATTTCTCCGTTGAAGAGTGTGATTCGTTTTGGTAAAAGAGAAAAGTTGGCACTAAGATTTGTTGGTCCATTCCCGGTTATTGAGCAATTTGGAAATTTGGCATATAAGGTAGAGTTACCAGACAAGATGGCAGGAGTTCACAATGTATTTCATGTCTCCTCGTTAAGGAAGTTTTTGCACGACCCCGATATGACTATTTCACTTGGTCAGTTGGACGATGCCGAAGTAGGACCTGAGGAGGTAGGGAACCGCAAGCCGATGCGTATTGTCGAGTACGATACGAAGCTACTTCGAAGGAAAGCGGTGAAACTAGTAAAGCTTCAGTGGGGAGAGAATGAGAGTGACTGTACTTGGGAAACAGAGGAGAGTACTAGGAAGACGTATCCTGAACTCTTTGCTTGGTAAGGTTTTGGTTTCGATTTAGTTATTCCGCATGCTAGGATAGGCTTGCTTTGTTTGTTTTGTATGCTTTATTGTTTGTAAATGATTGATAGGCATGCGGGATCCTTTGTATGTTTTGGGTTAAGGAATTTCGGGGATGAAATTTCCTAAGGGGGGAGGATGTAACGACCCGCATTCTACGCATCATAGGATCGTAGAGTATTTATTTATTTTTTGTGTGAGGTCGTATAGTCGTGTAACTTTGGGAGACGACTATTGGGGTCATTTCCCATGTTCACGATTTTTGCCGATTTTTAAATGACCGTTTTGCCCCTAGCTGATCTTGTTTTGGCCATAACTTTTGATTGGAAAGAAATTTAAACCTGAAACCACTTCCATTGGCTCCAGATGATGGTTTCTCTTTCCGTAGAGTGGTTACATTAGCCAAACAGATTTACCGTTTGGGAGATACGGCTGAATTAAGGTTTAGAGGGTTAAAAACAGCTAATTGGGCTTAACCGGGTGATTAGCAGCTAGGCCCAATGGGGGATTTCGGGATTTGGGGTATTTGAGGGCTGCTAGGGTTAGGATTTCGGTTTTTCACTCATTTTCCAGCCGCCACAAACATTTTAGAAGCTCCAACAATGGCCTCCAACATCTAAAAACACCCCTAATCACTTCTTAATCCAGTTTTGGCTTAAACTACATCAAATCAAAGGGAAATAGCATCAAATCAGAGTTGGAGCTGTTGCTAGGCATTGGAATTCGACCCATACAGTAGATTATTTCAGATTTGAGATTTTATTATTGCCAAGGTGAGTGATTTGCTTTGTTTTACACTAATTACGGCTAATTAGGGTAATTAGCGAAGATTAGCGAAATTATAACTCAGAAAAATCTAGAAAAATTCCTAAAATTCTAAAACATCATTTTATGCCTCTGATATGAATTTGGGTTAATTTCGACTAATTTTGCAAATCCCGGAATTTGGGGGATTAAGGGGTGATTAGTGGAAATTAGCGAATTTGTGCATGTTAAAAATCTGGAAAAATATTTATAAATTCTAAAATATTATTTTAGACCTCTGTTAGAAAAATTGGCTAATTCGGTTAAATTTTGTTAATTCTATCATTAAGTTTGCTTGAACATGCTTAACGGAAAAATATGGGTTTTTGGGTATGTTTGATCTATTTCACATGCTATGATTTATGTTTTGGTGTTTGTGGTCTATCACATATGTTGCTATGACTGTTTGACATGATTTATGATTGCATTATAAAGTTAGAATGGTTGAAAACGCCGTCGAGAGGCGAAAATAGCTTGCTGAAATGGTGCAGGTTTTCTTCGGGTCAAGTTAGACCGACCAGGGGAGGGTTTTGACCGACCGACCCGAGCTCACGACCGACCCCAATAGAAGGAGGACATCACGACCGACCCTGTATGAAGGGTTCGACCGATCAGGGGAGACCGATCAGGTTGGGAAAGACCGACCACTATGCGATGTTCGACCGTCCCCATACGATGATGAAATACCGACCGACCAGGGATGGTGAAGTACGACCGACCAGGGATGGTGAAGTACGACCGACCAGGAATGGTGAAGTGTACGACCGACCAGGGATGGTGAAGTACGACCGACCAGGAATGGTGAAGTGTTCGACCGACCAGGGATGGTGAAGTACGACCGACCAGGAATGGTGAAGTGTTCGACCGACCAGGAATGGTGAAGTGTTCGACCGACCAGGGGGCAATACCGACCGACCAGGGTAGAGATGATGAAAACCGACCAAAATGAAAGGTTCTTGACCGACCGACCCGAACAGGAGGAAACCAATAACCCGAGATGCAAAGGTAGTCCAAATGGAAGTTAGAGCTCAGGATCCCGGACCCAGTTGGGAACCAATGAGTTCACTTCATGATTGGGCTTTGCTGCGGGACGTGTGCTAAGGAGTTGTCGATGTCTGTATCTTTGGATCACTATGTATGGGAAGTACGTGAACGGATTCAGGGTCACAGTATGTAGTGACCTAGGTACGACTAAAAGTAGCTATAGACCAATGAAGTGGGATCATTGAAAAGGTTTGGTCATGATTCCATGTGGTAAGCTTGGTAGTAGCAGTAGTTGTACAAGTAGAACTCCATCACTACTTCAATGGATCTAGTGATTGACAGTGGTGGACATCGTACGCTTTACGCACTAAGTGAGAGATGTGAGGATGGTTGCTATGATTGATTTGTTTGCTATCATTATGACATTCACACCCCCACCCCCGTATCTTTACACCACTTGTTTTGAGGCACCTTAGAGTATTGTACAGTATGTAGTGCTAACTCTTTGGTTGCAGGTCCAGGTTCAGGTATGGTTTAGTATACCTGTTATTATTCTGTTTAGATGCTTATCGCTCATACCAAGCTTTATGTCTGACCCAGAGTTTTATGTCTCCTCTTATTACTCTGGGTGCTCACACGAGCAGACTAGAGACAGGTTAGCTGGTGATGCACGGGTAGATGATCCGGAGACGAGCAGGAGGCTTCCATGTAATATATATAATATTCTCCTTGTGTTGTTGAAGATCACTGCTTGGGCATTGGTGGTGCATCTTCTACTTTAGCTTTCTTTTGTTTAGAGACAGTAAATTTGAAAAGTTGTAATAAGCTGTATTTGGATTTCCGCTGCTCTGATGTTGATGTTGATGTTGATTTTGGTTATCAGCTTATGCACTGTCTCACCTGTTTTATGTCAAGTATGTTATTATTATATTTTATTCCATGCACCGTGAGACATTCTACAGGTTCCTTGACTTGTTCATTCCCTTCTTTGGCGACTGTTCTGTGCTAACTGGACATGTGTACAGCGCAATTTTGGAGTAAATGTCGGTTGGTGCGGGGCGGGCCGTCACAATTATCCTCTATTATGCTGTTGTGAACCTCGATTGGACCCTCCGTTGTGTCCAACTCAACATGAGTAGAATCGTCTAATAAAGGAATATTTATGGACTCTGCTTTGCTCTCTCTCTCTCTCATTTCATTTCCTCTCGTGTTCAAACATTAATCCTCTAAGTTCAAATCAAAGTTTATTTGTACGTTATCTTTTCCATCCTCTTCTCCAAATCTTTTATGCTTGTGTCTGAGGTACCATTTGAAGACTGAACATCATCATCATTTTAGACTTTTTTCTCTACTTATATTTTCTTATAAGGACATTTTGTCTTGTAACAACCAAAATGAACAAAATTATCATATTGTAATGGTATCCATTCATAAAATATAGTTTGAAAAACACCTCAAATAGAGCAATATGTACTTCTTACGAAATTTGACTTATCTTTCGCTTAAACTAAACATTTAGAGCCATAGTTTTCATTATCCGACTGTGAGTCAAACCATAATGACTCAAGGTTTAAAGTTTTGATGGCTCGATCCATCAAACAGTCGAAACTAAATTCCCCACATTATATGAAACCATGATGAATGGCAGAAAGATGGTAGAAAAAGAAGATGATTATGAAATAAGCACCAATACAAAGATATTATAAAATTTGTCCAATCATTATAACAATTTAAATAATATCTCCTCTTGTTATGAAATATACTATAGTCACAATTCTTCACAATTTCATAAATCTAATAATAATTATGATGAGTTCCAAAAAAGTTCAATTTGGTAAAAAAAATCAATTTTTTAATAAATAATCAAAATGATTTTAAAATAAAAAATATCAATTTCAAGAGGGATTTTGAAAGAACTATGCAAGTTTCAAAAATCAATCATTTGAATGTGAAAAACTTTAAGACTGATACCACAGGAAGGTCTGGAATGCCTATAGAAGTCAATGAAAAACTAAACACCGAATTTTTTCAACATATTAACCAATCACCAAGCCTAAGTAAATAAATCTAGCAATTCAATTCAATTTATCAAAGCAGCAGTCTTTCAATTTCAGAACAAGATTCACAAGAGAATTTTTTACAATATTTACATCAAACCCAAGAAACAATCAATGATTTAAATCAAAATCAAGTCATTTGAAATCATTTGGAAATTTATTTTTTGAAATCAAATCTAAATATGGTATCCAAGAAATTCCATATACAATCACTAATGATTTCAAAAAAAGATAGCCAAGATTACTATGGTAGTGTCAAAACAAATCAGTATTAACAGAAAGAAAGAATAGAAGAAAGAATAAAAGAAAGAGTAAAAACACAAAAAGAAGCATGAGTTTAGAGATCATACCTGATTTATCCTTGAGGATGTAAACCAATAAATCTCCAACTCATCACTTTTGCTAAGGAACATGGAATAATGGAACAACTTGAATATTATCTCTCTTTTGAAAAGTTGTTCTTTAGTCTTCCTCAATATCTAAAAGTTTATGGGATCAAGTGGTTTAACAAATGTTGTTTTACCACTCACAACTTCGTTTACACATTTTGATACCCAAACTTATTTGTATAACAATCCATTTCTATTGACTAAAATACCATTAGGAACCCAATTTTGTTTAAATTTAACCAAACTTATTTTATTTCCTTTTGGGACCCATATTTGCTTAATTGGATTGTTTTTATTTTTAAATAAGCATTTATCTCTTTTATGCCCAATCTTACCAAAATGCTCACAATTTAAATTTCCAAAAAAAATTCTTTCTAAATAGATTTGATTCACTAAAGCCAAGTCCATTCTTAGTTTCAACAAAATTTTGATTTTTCAACAATTTTTCTTCGTTAGAAAATTTCGCCAATGTTGATTCAAGTCGTTGAATTTTGGATTTAAGATCACTATTTTCTTTCATTGAATTTGAACAATTATTAATAACAATATCTCTCTTTTCAAATTCCTTTAGTTTCAAAACCAAATTTTCATCTTCGAGCGTTTAATTGTAGCTTTGGACTCAGAAATCTCAGATTCAAATTGTTTTTCCTTTTCAAACTCAAGTTTTTCAAATTCCTTGAATTTTTCAATTTCTTTCTCAAGCTCATTTAAAATTGATTCTGTTCTTAGCAAGTTTTTTTTCTCGACAAATTCATGTTCGTAATTTTTAGTTATCTTAAAATTTTATAATTCGTTTTATAAAATATTAATTTTATGAATAAGCTCATCCTCATGATTTTTCAAAATCAAAATTTTGTTTTTAGGTTGTTTAAATTTTTATTAAGATGAGCAAAATCCTTTTCTAATTTTGAAAAAATTTTGCAATTGGTATTTTCAAATTTCTT
Source organism: Allium sativum (assembly GCA_030737875.1). Classification (NCBI taxonomy): domain Eukaryota; kingdom Viridiplantae; phylum Streptophyta; class Magnoliopsida; order Asparagales; family Amaryllidaceae; genus Allium; species Allium sativum. The sequence goes on from CM060913.1 coordinate 265,078,012, forward strand.
GACATTTTTAAGTTTATATTCCAAAACATTATTTTTGCTGATTAACTCAAGATTTTAAAATTTCAGAATTATTTTTTTCGATTTAGGACTATCAACAACAATAGTTAAATCATTACAAAGATGAATTAAATCTTTATGAAAAATCAACTATTTCATCGTCTATTGAGTCTTCATCGCTACCATCTATTTCTTCATTTGTAACTCCTTTCAAGTATAAAACTAAAATTGAGTTGGTCTTCAAGGGTTTTGAGCTCCTGTTGTCTTTTCCACCATACATCGCATTGAGATCGTTCCAGATTTCCTTTGAAGTTAAACAACGGGAGATACGTTTAAACTGATTAATACTGAGACAAGAATAAATAATATGCATGGCATGAGCATTGATAACTTTATTCTTTTTATCTAACATATCTCACATATTTTCAATAATATTCCAATATTTAAAATTAACAGATTCTAAATAGAATTCAATTTTCGATTTCCAATTTAAAAAATCTATTCCATTGAAAACAGCTGGAATATTACTGGACTAATTCTCATTAGACTAACAACTAGGAAAGATATTGTTTGAGGGATTCATGACTCTAGAGGTAAAAATACCTAATCTTATACTACTTGTATAAGGCAAATTAACTCTAAAAGGGGTGACTAAGGTTTATTGCAATTTTGAGGAATATAAGAATTATCACAGCACAGATCACAACAAAATAAATAAATGCAGAAAATAATTGTTACAGATTTTACCCAGCTTCGGCAAATCCCTACCTACTGCTGCATTCCCCGAAGATTTATATATAGAAATTAAAATAATATCTACGCTTATTATCCCATGTAAAATTGCGACACCCACTCCAAACTGTTCTAATCCTACACTCAAAGCCCAACACTGATCTCAAACCTTATGATATGATTTTTCCTTGAATTACACTCCCATAATTCGACTCCTTAGTTTAGAAAACTAGAAAACAATATATTATTTTACAGAATCGAAATTAACAACTTAAAATAAAAATAAAAAAACACCCTTAAACAATTCATATAAAATACAGGCCAACCGCCCTTTATTTTATTTCACCTGCAATGTTAGGTTTCTCCTTGTTTCTTTTACGGTCGAAAGGAAAGTTAGTGTTTTGGTACCTGACACTCCTAGCTCAGCTAAAGGTGGGAGAATTGGGATGAGACATAGGTATTAGGTTTAAGGGCCACCTCTGCCAATTTATAGAGGTGACTACCTAGGTAGTGTGAAGGCGTTGAAAATCGAGGTATATCACTACCCGTGGGGTTTACTAAGACCGACAAGCAATGGCTTGAGTGAAGTCTTAGGTTCCGCAAGTAAATTAAAAAGTTTGAGTTTTGGTATTTCTAACAAATTGCAATGACTGAAACTTGATAAAGTTGATTCTCTGATGCTTCTATAACTTATTGCTTTTGTTTTGCGATTTAGTTCCTGCTTGTGATTGAAAACCCAAATATGTTTGTGAGTACTCTGATTCTTTTCTCTCGAATGAATTATTTGGTTTTTCGATATGAAATGCATGTGATGAATTAGTGATGCATATAAGGTCTCGAACCATTGATTGTCCCTAATTTCTTTGCATGACTTGCCATGATTCCTTGATTGATTTTCATGCCTAAAATAATATCATGTGATTATCTAGAAACTTTTTGAATGATTTTTTCAAATATAGCTCTGAGCATGTTTGATAATTTTTGAATGAATTTCCGAAACTGAAATCTTTATTCCTTGCCATATATGCTGGATTGTACTGTTGAAGAATATTTCTTGGTCGTGATTACTGGAAACTTTGAATGACATTTTGCATGATTGAAATATTACTTGCTAAAAATAAAACCTTGAATTAATTCTTTGGTTTGAACTCCTATATCAGTTCGAATTGAAAGAAAAATGTTTCTTTGATTGATAATGATAAGAACACATCACTTATACTCTTGTCTTAAAACAAATTCGAACATATACTATGCTCAATCACTGATGAGAAACAAGTACTTATAATTTATCCTCGTCACTGCTTATTGTCAAATAAGAACAAATGATATATTTTTGATCTTGCCTGCTGTGCATTTACATTGTCTCACCTTGTCATGTTCCATGCAATTTAACCATGTTTCACTGAGCTATTCTTGTACATATCACTCCATTGCTATCCATGTTCTTGTGTACATATTTACTGCACACTTGTTTTACACTGATCTGTATGCATATATATGAAAACCTGACCTTGAGTACGTTGCTTGCCAATCCAGTTTTGTAATTGCACCATTTTACTTTGCTTGCCTTTTTCTGGTCTTGCTTGACCTGATCGGTTTTGGCTCCTATGTTGTGTTCATGTGCACATGTTGTAGTTCTCTATCCATCCATGCTTGCCAGAATTTGTCTTATGCATCCTGTAACGTCCCGGATATTCTGTCATTTAAATTGGATTATTTAAATGTGTATTATATATTATATTGGAAATATAATGGATTTTATAACATATTTATTTTATAAAATGGAGTTCGAATATATATAATTTATAATGTAATTAAAACGAGCTCGAAATGTCGTGGTAGTTCGTAATTTACGATTCGAACTTCAACTGAATATACAGAATCCGTTCTAAGTCAGAATTCTGTAAAACAAGAACCATCCGGATCGATTTGACTATAATTTTCTAACGAAGGAGAAAAATTGAGATTTCATATTATAGATTTCGAGTTATTGCAAAATCAAATTTTCAAATAGTCACTATGGAATTTCGTTAATAAACGATAACGTTTATTTAATGAATATAAAGGAATTTCTATATATTTATATACCATTTTAACTCGAATTTCTGAATACTGAGTAGTAAAGACGATATTGACCGGGTTGAAAGCTGTATAAAATCCCGTTTAAATATATTTATGATAATTTTAATTTATTATCGTTAAATAGAATTGTTTTGAATTTAATTATAATTTATCAACTGTATATAGGTGTTAGAAATAGTTTTCTTTTCAAACGATCTCTGTTTTTGACGAAACAAGTTTTATTGGGATGCATATAATTAAATATTGCTATATTTCCAATTTGGATCCCAACGGAGTTGTTTTGTCGATTAACGAAATTTAAGGGTGAACCGATGGTTTTAATTTGAATTAAAACACGCTATTTGTGCAAACGGAGTCCGTTTTCAACAAACTAGTTTCATTGGTACCGTAATATCAAACCATACCATGACGTCCATTTTCGTAGTCTTTGGAGTTAGTGTTTAGCGGTGCGTATATTTAATGGTAATATAAATAGTGGTAGGACTGATTTGCCGTTTACAAACGAAAACAAAAACTACCCCATATAAACCCACCCCTTGTAAATTTCTACTGGCTACCGTGCATTATTTACATCAGATATTTCCTCTCATACTTAATGCATGTCAAACCGTGTAGGGGCATTTCAAGCTGTACCTCAACCATACTGCGCCAACATACTGTATAGGGTAAAGTGTCAAACAACCTCATCACTAGCTTTCAGCTACACTATAACTAGAACTATATGCCCATGACCTAGAAAATATAAACATACAGTCCTAAAACGAGCACATGCTCTCGTCCGTCCTTGTTTGCGTGAACGCCACACTGTATACCCGTGCTGACCAAGTTTCAAATAAATGAAAAAAATGATATTTCTAGTGCCTTTCTCACCACACTTCTCCCCTTATAAATAATAACGCTCCTTCGTTCCTTTTTCTAGCTCAGCAAGACAAACTCAATTCCGCTGTTTCTTTATGTTTGCAAAACCAAACCATTTCTACTTCAACATATATAAAACCGAACCCTAGTCAAACTCTTCAACCAATTTCAAACTGGTGATAGATCTCAACGGTGGCAGTACGGAGGAGTGCTTGGAACCGATCCGCTGGCCATTGGCAGCGGGGTTTGTGGGTGACATGTACATGAACGTGAAGGTATGAGTTTGTTAACGGAAGAGGGAGAAAAAACCGGAGCAAAGTTTCTAACGAGAAGCTGAATGCATGCGGGGACTGAAAGGCATCAAGGGAAGAAGGTACATCGGTCATCACAGCTTTAATCTCGTGAAGTATGATAGTGTAGCAGATGTTGTGGTGAATAAAGAAGAGAAGCAGTGAATGGGAGGGTGCAGATTGTTTAAGGGAGCCGTGTTATGTATAAAATGAATACTGCATGGGAGTGGAAGGCCTCAGGAGAATGTGAAAATGGCAATGGAGAATAAGAGTATGAGACAGTGGTACGACATTGGATGTCGGGGCATAGTCGGACATAGAGTAATTGAGGTAAAACTAATTATTTAATAAAGAATATATTTATTAATTAATTATATAAGTTGAACCGTTAAGTTACAACGTTAATAACTATGATTGCAAGGTCCGAATGGAGCAAAACCAAAAGCGTTGAGATCATAACGAAGAACGCTACATGCTGGAGAAATTTGGACAGAGTTGAAAGCCACTGTGATTTTCAGTTGAATTAAACACTGGTTTAATTTAACTGAAAACAAATTATTTTGGTGACGAATAGATATCAAGGTGAGTTTAACTCACTAAGTTTATCCCGTTTATATTTCATATAAGCTGGGTTTTTGTTTTGTGTGCATTGTTTGCTAATGGTTGATGATTGAATGATTGTTTGTTTATATGTTTAATATTATTTAATATTCATCGATTAAATTAAATGTTTGTTTAATTTAATCAAATTAAATCATTATTTTAACGATTAGATTCCCAAATGAGGTAACTTACCTTGTTGGTTTCGTTTATAATAATATAAACGTTTTAAATAAATAATTTGATGCTTGAATGGACGTTATAAATTGTCGTTGACTGTTATCAGTTAAATTGTTCACTTTTGTTCATCATGATGAATAAAAACAAATATATTGTGGATAAAAATTTAGATAACCATTTTGATGTAGGGATGAAAAGGTTGGAGGGATCCAACCGAATTCCTCAAATATATTGTTTACTTATATGAACTATTAATTCATCTGGTTGATTGTTGATTATTTATTGATCCAAATTCAACATTTGTGGGATATAAACCAATGGGTGATATTGGTTGGGGAAATTATCAGCAGATGGCCTATAAATGAATCGGTTTATAGAGATTGATTTACCGTCAAGTAAATCAATAGCAATAAAGTTATAAAATTGTTTTATAACTAAAAATAGATTTGAAATCTATTTTTTTATTAGGTTAATTCAAATGAAGTTTATTAAAGGAAATTAATAATTATATTTATCTGGTAAGTATAAAATATATAAAATGAGATTGGGAGTTAATGAGCTTTGTAAATAAGTGGGCAGCAGTTAACAAAATGGTTAAGGACGAAATGAATTGTTTCAAATAACATTTTGATTATGATTTTTTTATTTAATTTAATTAGATTATTAATTAAATTAAATGAAATTATTTAAATCGATTTTATAAATTAATTTAAAGGGAGGATTCAATTTATTGTTTCAAATAAACAATTAATTGCAGTCATTTAATTTAATTAGATTGTTAATTACACCAAATAGATTTATTTATTAATAACTAAGTGGAAATGGGTAACGAATTAACCTTGTTTTAAGTTGACGAAGTCAACAGCTTTATCAAGAATTGATCATTAGATAATTGTTGAAATTTTAATTAAATAACCTTAAAGGGAAGTTTAACTACTATAATTATAGTTAATTAGTTAGTTTCTGAATTGATTGGAATTGATTACTATTTAATAATAATCAAAGTGATAAATCTTGAAGTTAAGTGCCTTAACTGGAAGTTGTGAAGTCGTAAAGCCTAACGGGTAGTTTAACTGGAATGGTAAGTGAATTTATATTTAATGTGAACTCATATTAAGAATTTAATTAGTCGGAATTCTATAGATCAAAATTTGACAACTATAGAGGCAAGTTATAAATGGATAAATGTTTTAAGATAAATTCTTGTATTTAAACAAGTTTATAAACAAGTATTGAATAGTTGAATTTTTTTTTGATAACCGTTACTGAAGGGTTAACCATTAGGTTATGATAATAATAAAGTGAACTATTTTAATATCGAAATAGATTATTATTAATAAATAAAAAAGGGGATAATCTTGTGCTTAGGATTAAAGCATTGAAAGCTTATGGAAACTTAAGAGTTGAAACAAGTTAAAATCTGATTTAGAAACTTATGTAATACCGTAAATGGGATTTAAAAGCATAAGGCAGAAAGTATGAAGCAAATGTATTTGAGACCAAATATGCAAGCTATGTTTAATAATTCAATGTGAAGTGAAGTATTTAAGAAAGGAAGTGTTACTAAAATGAACTCCAAACGAGTTAGGAACCAACTTATTAGTAGTCTTATTTATAACAAAACAAAACAAAACAAAGACTCATATATAATATTGGAAGAATGTTTTTTAAAAGGTAATCGATATGATTTTATATTAAATAAAGATATTTAAGGTTGAAAATGAAGTTTTCAAAGTAACGATTATGGTTTTAAAAATCCATATTTAAGCCAAGTAATATATGGAAACTTCCATGGTAATTATTGAAGATTGAGTTTTGTTAACAAACTTTTATTATTCTAATGATAAGAATGTCATCAGTCATGGTCTGAGGTAATTAAAATGCCCCAACTTGAAGGACTTCATGATTATCTAAAGAATGATATTGGTTTGGCTAACGAGAGTAGACGGGGAAATAAATATAGTATTTAAATTTCAATGGTTTTAAGATTAAGTTAAGTGACTTCGAGGGTATTCTTACTTTAATAAGAAGAAAAGGCGGTGATCCACATATTTGAAGATATAAGAGTTTTGATTAACTACTGATGAATTAAAGAGGCCAAGCGATGCTGAATATTGAACTAGTAAATCCATCTTATTGTAAGGATGATTGATTGTTCATTTGATAGTTAAATAACCGACTATCAAATATGGCCAATACGATTGTTGGTACGGGAAGACCGAGATCGAATTTATATTCGAAAACCATTCCGACCAATGAATACAAAATCGTGGAAGGTGCTGATTGAAGATGGAGCATTGAAGACTGTTGTAACGGAAGAACTACTCATTGAATTTCTAAGGGTAGCTCCCGAAGATATTTTGACTTGTGATTCTATCGTGATTGAGTTCTGCGGATTGCAAGGACTACTAGCTGTTGATCTATAGGGTGATACCTAGGATGTGGCAGGAGGGGTGCCTTCGGTTCATCCTGTTCCTGGATGAAGTATATGGACGATGTGGGATTCAAAAGTAAATGGTGGCTAGATGTTCAAAAGACTGTAACCTCAAGCCTCACAACTGGGAAATGACAAAAATCGGGCAGACAGCATGGCTATGTGGGTCGCACCTATTAGGGTGTATTGTCACCATCTAGAGAATATTCATTTTGTTACTTCTTTCATTTTCTGTTTCTCCACGGACTACGGTGGATGCAGCCATAAGGTGGCAATATATTCGACACACTCAAGCGAAATGACTCGTCGGTCATGTGTGGCCGGGTTGCAAGATGTTCTTGTTGAATCCAGTGTATTCCTCTCTAGAGGTACACTATCGGCAGGTGGTTCCATACCTTGTCATAGTAGGAATCCAATTTACAATAAGCGCCGGCGGTTTTGTTTGTCTACTATATATATGGAGCGTGAGATGCAAGCGTTCTGCTGTATTCTATTTACTTATATTTAGACACTATTATAATATCAGATGATATATAAGATTTCAAACTGTTTAGGGTTATAGTAAGGTAAAAACCTGCTGTATTTATGTGTGGGTTTGGTCTTACTACTATCCTTTTCTTTCAAAAAGATTTGTGAACTTTAAAATCAAGTTGGATGATTCCCCTTAAACTGTGCGAGTTTTTCTCACTCTGGTTCACCAGACTGACCCGGTATTTGTAATGCTCGGGTTAGACCGGGTTGTACAGGATCAGGTTATGGAATGCTGTGAAGTTCATAGACGCGCTGGAGGAGCTCATACATATGATATATATGATATTATTACGCTGTGTGTTGTATTCGTGGACAGGTTATTATAACTATCCAAATTTGTGAGCTGTACTCTGGTGGATGTATGTATATTTATTTAAGATCTTTATAAAGAGTTATTTCTATATTATATTTTGTTCCGCTGCGATGTGAGACTCTGTGCTTTGTTGACTCTTCTTCTTCTATTCTAATATTTCTTTATTTCTTATCTCACCCTCTAATTTCTTTCTATTAACGTTCTGGTGGTTTCGATATTAGAAAGTGGCATGAGTTACGGTAAATGTATTTATGTCGATTTTCGGGCGTCGAATCCCCTGGGTCGTTACACATCTATTATTGTGTCCATTGCCATTCTCCTTGCTTTCTACTTATGTGCATGTAATTTTGTGCATCAAGTATGCTGTTATGCCTAAGTATAAATAGATGCTAAGTAGGAAAGAACTCATAATGTTTTATGAATGGTTATGTATACCTCGAAAGAACTTTCACATAGGTTAAGAAGTAATAACTATGGATTAAGGAAGGATCCCCACAAAACAGAATAATGTTTCTGAAGGTCTATGAATAAGCCCGAAAGAAAATATTTAACGCCTCTATATTCTAATAAGGGAAAAGAGGTTGTGACTGCTTTGTACTATCGACATACAAATAGAAAAGAGAGGTTGAGAATAACATAGGATCAACCTTCAAGGAATTGGAAGAAACTACCCCCTTCGACACAAGAGTAATCTAGAAAGGATAATAAGTTGATTAGACATGAACAAGGATCTTCTGACCCATTTACACAAGAGATATCCTACGTGGACCTAAGATTGCATATACAGGAAATGCTTTGAATAAAGGCTTTAAGTATGACTAATTAATGGAAGGTGGAGGCCTATGAATTAGGAAGCACAAGTATAAACCCATTCCAATACGGATCAACATCGTGCTTTACCTCTGAACAAACTATGAGGAAAGACAATGGTTTTTTCTTCAAATGAAATTCAAACCTACTCACAAGGAACAACATTTGAAAAGGAAATGGTAAAAGATTATGAAGCCTTCATCCACAGATGGTAGCCTAATACAAGTAAGCCTTCGTCAATTTTAGCCCGACAAGAGAAATCAAAAGGAAAGGTATGTATTGCCAGCGACGTCTTTGCATGCTATATGCCAAAAGCAAGGCCAAAAAAGTGGCTAATAAGGGAAACCAAGAGTTATGGTTAAGAAATAAATGGTTAAGAAGTAATCCTCTAGAGGCAAAATCAAAGCTTAATTTTCCTGTAGAATATTAACTAATTACCTCAATGGAGAACATCTTACACTTAACAAAAGGAGAGCTTGATTATTGTCCTTCATGGAAAAAGGAATTAAAATATGATAGGAATAAGGGTGGCTAATACTTTCATTACCACTTAATGAATGGTCACGTAACCAATCAACGCAAAGACCTTAGGAAAAGGATATTTCGTTTCTGTATACTAGGAAAACCAAAGGAATATATAAAGGAATGTAAATAAGTTTTATGAGAATTTAAGTTCTATTCTAAAATAAAAATTCTTACAAGGATGATAGTTGAAAATCAATCCAAAAATAAGAGATTTTTCTTAGTTAGGGGTGAAATGCCCTTTATAAATGGATTAACTTAAAAAAGTCCTTGACATAGTAAAGGCGCTTCCCGAAAGGGAGGAGGGATAAGCACCTGGATATCCAGACACTTATTAGATTCCTTCGTATAACAAGGTCCTTCCCCAAAGAGAGATGGGGGTAATCCCAGGGAAAATATGTTCTGTTCCAAGTCCTAGGTATACCTAAGCACCTCCTGAGGGTGGTGGGAAGCCGAGGGATGCGTCAAGCACTGACAAGCCCCTGATGTAGTAAAGGCGTCCTCTCGAGGAGGAGTAGGTAATCGCTGGTGCACAATTTTGAATCCGAATAAGCACACTCTTCCTCTGTTCTTTTCAGAACAAGCCCTGCCTCTTTATTGGCATATGCACATCGTGCCTACAATCTATGTCGAGCGCGCTTTACCTCTAATTATGTCCCATCCAATAGAAGGGAACAAAACCTCAAAAGCAGCACTAAAGATGCCAAGCCGCTGCTGTAGAAAAATCCTAAAAATGAAAAAGAAAAAGCTAGTTAAAAACCGAAAGCGATTTTCTATCTATCATTTTTTGAAGAAGAATATGGAGTTCTACTATCTTATTACCTAGAGAAGGGTTTTTGGATTTTTATGAGTTGGAAGAGACATCATGCATATTAATTACTTCCAAAAGAGGGTTTTCTGGACTTCTATTATTCTAATACCCGAATCTGGGTTTCGGGTCTTATATGAAGCCGAAGATGGATTCATATCAATTATTTCCAAAGATGGTTTCTAGACTTCTATTATTCTAGTATTTGAATCTGGGTTTCGTGTCTTATCTTAAGCCAAAAGTTCATATTTAATATGTCCAAAAGATAACTGCTAGGCTTCTATTATTTTAGTACCTAATTCTGGGCTTCAGGTCGTTTTTCAAGCCAGAGGCAACTTCATGTTTATTATTTCCATGAGGACAATTCTAGGTTTTTATCATCGTCTAAATCTAAGCCGAAAATGGGCTCATTTATATTTCTCATTTCCAAAAAAAGGTTTCTGGATCTCTATCGTCCTAATATCTAAATCGATATTTCAAAACTTCTATTATATCAAATATAGTTTCATATTTGTTTCTAAAAGAATAATCATAGGTTTATATCAGTTATTTACCTAAACCTAAGCTAGAAGTGGCTTCATTAATATTTAGAGAAATTCGGAACAGAGATATATGACAATGTAGGGTCAAAATAAGTTATATCAGTTAAATGCTTTATCAGTTCTTGTGGGAAAGTTGATTTCTCTCCCATGTTCAGCATTGCAATTTTTGAGATGACATATCCCCTTCTTTAAAACTTTAACTTGATTAACATATTTACAAATACGATGGTTGGCATTGTATTTCCATTTGTGCTAAAAATATTTTCAAACTTCGTGTTTCACTTTCTTAACCAGTCTTTTACAGCTCTTCGTCCAGGTCCTTCTGGGGATAAAAGATGTCATTATTAAAATAATTATCAAATAATTGTAGGAATCCTAGCAATCCTCTAATTGGAATACTATGTCGCAAACTTACTTTCGAAGCATGTCCCTATGCTTTTCAAATTCTACCAATGGACTGGCCTTAAATAGGTTCTTCCTTGCAATGAGTTCCTTTTCCTGTTGAACAAGCTTCCCTCGAGATTCATCCTCTACACCTGGAGACTTTGCACGATTACCTTTGTGCTTAAAACTTTTTGAAACACTCTAGGTCGAGAGAGTTATCCCTGAATTTTGGAGGAATAGAGTCTACGGAGGAATTTCTCTCCCTTTAGTGCTAATTATTATTTAGACAGAAGGAACCTCTAGAGAATTGGATCAACGGGAAGCCCAAACAAAGAAAAATTATACAATAACACTATTTACAAAGAGGATTTGTAGTACATAGTTCAACGATAATAAGATGACAGTGAAACTGCAAGCATATCAAAAAGGAAAATTTTTCATATTAACTCATTTTAGATATTTACATAATCTCAGGGTGATTCATACAAAATCGAATAATTTAACCTTTCTGGAATAAATATTTCTCTATAGTACGGAAGTTTCTCAGGTGAAAGATCAATGGTTAGCGAGAACACTTTGGGAAGGTTCCATGTTCCCTTCGGATGTCGGTCGAACCAAAACTCTCTTAGGTACCTACTATGGAAGCGCCTAAGCAAGCCTCCACTAAGATCCCCAAAAACGAGAAGTCGTCGTTTGTATAACGGCAATAAGCTTCCTAGAGAAAACCAACCAAAACTTATCTTACTTCAATCAGCATCCAAAAAAGCATCATTAACTCTTTATTTTCTTTGCTAAGGCTCTCACTCCGAAGGCGGCCTTCTTTAAGCAATTACCTGCTTCGTCACTTTTAAAGGACATCAGGAAGGAGGCATCCTTGCTTAGATCGAAATATTTATCAGATAAGTCATTATAGTCCCTTATTTGCTTATCTATCTCCTTCCATAAGGAGTTTATTTCTGCGTCCATTTTACTAACTTTATCCTTAAAAGATATTTTGTGCTTTCAATGAATCTGAAGTTATAAAATTATTATGTGACTAATTTCTAACAAATAAATGAAGCATTACGAAAAGCAATATCATACCTCAAGAATAGGTGTCGAAGAGGGTGTTTCTAAGCATGCTTAGACAATATTAACTGACTCAAGAATCAATGAAGGCTCAGTGGGTTCAACATGCCTTAAGGAATCAAAGGCTTCGGCGTTAGAAGTACCTTTCTGTAATAACCCGCTATTTTTAATGATTAAATCCCGATTTAAATCGAAATTTTTATTTTGAAATTATTCTATGAATTTTTATAATGGGATTTGAAATTTGTATTACGTACAGTGAGACGTAGAAGCTGTGAAAATTTCGTCGGAAAATTTGAATGTTTGTCGGATGCGCAATTTTCAGTGCAAAGCTGCGCATAACAGTTCAAATTTTAGCTATTTTAAAATCTTTTCGAAACCAGTTCGGACGAACATGAAAAATATTCTATTCGATGTCACAAATCCAGCGACAAAATTCATTTCACGAAAATCGGACGTTTAATTGTTTTTCTGTCTGAATTTTACGTTTAAGGGGGTTCATAACGCGTTTTTGAACGGAACATGCTGACACTGCAAATTATATACCGTTGTGTCCCTCTCGTCGCATTGATTTCCGCTATATATTCATTTGTCAGTTTCAGTGCTCGGTTCGCGCTGTAATTGCGAAAAAACTTGCATTGTTCATTTTTGAAACAGAGTCATCCGAGTTCGATGTGTCCCTTTTCTGATCTTACATACTTTTCTAGCTATTTTGTATCTGCAAAACTTGTCTTTTTATTTTACTAAACCATTCGTTTATTTTTTATTTTTTTAAAGGTTAAGTAATGGACATGTTTATTTATAAAAATACATGCATGCGTTGTTCCATGTTCTCTTTTATTTTTACAAAGCCAATGCACCTTCCTATTGTTTAGTCATGCACGTCCATTTCTCTTATTTTTTCCCAAAACATGTTCACGTTACTAAAATCATTCTTTGTATGCATGCACCCCCTTAATGTTTCAAAGCTATGCACTCATTCTTTTTTTTTGGTTTATTTGTTTCCAACGCCATGCAACATTCATTTGTTCCTCAACGCATGGACTCCTCTTTTCTTGTATGCATGTTACCCACTCAAGCATGCACACATCCCATTTAAATTTTTTTCAATGTCTTTGAAGTGGTGCATGTGTTTCCTATTCCTTTTTCAATGCATTTGGGTTCGATAAGAAACATTTTCATTTCGTATATATTAAAAATATTGAACGTTGGTTTTTATTTATTTTGTTTTTGTAACTCTTTGACTTTTCGTTTTGTTTCACCAGAACTCCATCTTTCAAAAATAATTTCCTCATTCCCCAAGGCTGTTGCTTTGAATTTCCAATACACTGTTTCGTTAAAGAAAAACGAACGGATAGTTCCATTGTGTACAAAAACAAAATTTACATTTGATAGCTGTTTCATAGTTTATTTTCTTTCCTCAGCTCACGTTCTCCATCTCATTTAAAACACGTTTTCCAAGACCTCGTGATTTAAGACTGATTCTCCTTTACTACGTGCTTTTAAATCGCGCCCGCTTCCAAAATTTTGAACGCATCTGTAACAACCCGAAAATCCGAGCCAGTTTAAAATTTTTATTTTGGCAATTTTGGTGAATTTTGATTATTTAAAATGAATTATTTTAAATAATAACGACGAGAAATTTATTTTGAATATGATTCGAACGTATATATTTATACGTGTCGTCGTTAGAATATAAATAATTATATATAATTATAAATAGAATTGAAAATGGCGCGGTAGTTCGATAATTCGATTTCAAACTTCAATTGAATGTACCGAGTGCAAAACAATCCGGATTTTAGTGAAACCAAAAATAATAGGATCTAATTGGGAATACCTTTCCAACGAATTCGACAAATTGAGATTTCATAATGGGAATCAAAAGATATGTCCAGTTGAAAATTCTGAATAGTCGCTATGGAATTCAGGCCCTTAAAAATGTGAAGTTTGCAAACGACCTCGGATTTCGACGAAACCACTTTGATTGGATCCGTGATGTCAAGTTATTGCTAGATTCCAAATTTCTTAATTTTTCGATTCAATATGTGAGCGTGGCAAAGGAAAACGCGTTTGACCAGTTTTAGTTGATTTTAATCGACTGGAAAATGGCCATTTTTCAAATGGTCTCAGAATTCGACGAAACTAGTTTTGTTAGGACCGTATCGTCAATACGAAGCTAGAAAATATTTTTATGGAATTTTTAGAGTTCGTATGTGACCCCGGTAAATTGAAATGCGCGTTCAAATTCAATATATAGAGTTATATGTTGATTTTAATGGAAACTGATCGAAATGATCGAATCAGCCTACGATACATATCCCATTGTGTTCGGAATGGGGGTAAAACGCTATGGACGACAGGCGGTGGGCCTCGTTTTGAGGTCAAAAATAAAAGTTGCTTTTTGGTGAAAATAAAATAATTAAATAAATTAAAATTTTAAAACCCCCTTTCTCCTTTCCTTATACTCTGCCCCCCCCCCCGATATTTTCAATTCAGAAAAAAAGAAAGAAAGAGGAAGATGGGGGGAAACTCGTCGCCCCCCCCCCCCCCCCCGATGATCGCTGCCGCCGCCGCCAGGCAAGCCCCCTCCCCCCCGATGTCGACCGCAACGTCGCAGACCCCCCCACCTCATCCACCAACGCAACAACTCCCCCCCCCTCTTCGATGCGTCGCAGACCCCCCCCCCCCCAGAAAATCGCCACCGCCACCTGAGCTTCGCCCCCCCCGGACCTTCCGCCACCCAACCGCCAATTCCCTCGCACCAGCAGCCACCGCGCACCCCTTTCCCCCTCCCGTCCAGTCAACGTTCGAATCAGAAAAAGGTGCGGTTTTTATTTATTTTATATATTTTCTTTTATGATTTTTAGATTAATTTAATAATTAAATTTTGCAATGAAATAACATTGTTTAAAACCGAGTTTTTATTTAATATAAATACATTGACGAAAAAAATATGATTTTTATATTTTTAAAGTAATAAAAATATGATTTTTATATTTTTCAAGTATTAAAAATATAATTTTTATATTATAGAAGACGTAAAAATATGATTTTTGTTTATGTAGAGAATTAAAAATATAATTTTTACATGAAAGGAATATTAGAAATATCATCTTTATATGTGTAGCAAAATAAAAGTGTGATTTTTATAATGATATATTTGAAAAGGCGAAGTCTATATATTTAAAAAGGTGAAGTCTATGAATTTGAAAAGAAGAAATCTTTATAGATAAAAGGCGAGATTTTTATATATTGAATAGCGAAGTAAAAATATGATTTTTATATATTGAATAGCGAAGTAAAAATATGATTTTTATATATTGAATAGCGAAGTAAAAATTCGATTTTTATATATTGAATAGCGAAGTGAAAATTCGATTTTTACATATGTAGAGAATACGGGCGACGAAAGTGATAGAAGGCGAGAACGACAAAGGTTTCTGCAAAGGAAGAGTCGTAGTATTGGATAGCTATTGGTGAGAACTTCTCACCTTTCAATTTCATTTTCTAGTTATATATATATACTAGGATGTAGACGGTGTTTAGTAGCACCCGACACAATCGTCTACAGACCATGGACTTGTTTGTTTGATTGCAAAAATTAGTTAGATTATTTGAATTGTTTGGTGAAATGAAATTGATTTGATTGATGTGTGAATGGCGTGGGCCTTCACTAGACCGGGGATAAGGCTAGGCCTCGTCCCGTTTCTAGTATCGTGCCGTTATGCCGCCGAAATTTTCTAAAATAAGTTAGAAAAATAAAAATATCATTTTATTTAAAGAATGAACTGAATAGAAATTCATATGTTAAAATAAAATGTTTTATCGTTAAAAATATAATTTTTAACGTGAATATGAATATAGTGAATGTGAATAAATAAAATATTCATTTATAAACCGGACGATTTGTTTATGTACACCTATTTGAAGGACATTGATTGGGACAATAAATTTTACACATTGCCCAACTGCACAAATAAAATCTGTGTTTGTTGATTTGAAACCCCACATAGGTGTTGGGATGAAATTTGAAGTTCACTCATCCTGATTGATTAAATATGTCGATCGATTGATTGACAGGCTGTTATAAGCGTTAGATATCTATATTTGATGCTTATACAGTGTAGTGCACTTTGGTTGATGGTTGATTATTTGTCAATGCTATTATATACATGTGTTGTATGAAAATCCATATAATTAATTTTGTATGGTGATTTACTGGGCCTCATTCCAATTTAGAAGATAAAGAATATTATAAAGTAAATGTTCATGTGTTGACTGTACTCATTCGTGAGATTAGTCATGTGTTGAACGAAATATTTTAACAATAAAATTTATATCTTTATCACTATAAAATAAATGTTCATGTGTTGACTGTACTCATTCGTTGAGATTAGTCATGTGTTGAACGAAATATTTTAATAGTAAAATTTGCATCTTTATCAATATAAAATAAAGGTTCATGTGTTGACAGTACTCATCCATTGAGATTAGTCATGTGTTGAACGAATTATATTTGAAATAGAAATATTTGAAATAGAATATTTGAAAATAGAAATATATGAAGCCGTGTTGATTAGATTGACGCCATTTTGACGTGAACGATATTTATATCGATTTTATTCATTTTAAAATGAATATTGAAAAGCGATTTCGAAATGAATATTGAAAAGCGATTTCGAAATGAATTGAATATAAAGTGATTTTAAAATGAATATTGAAAAGCGATTTCGAAATGAATATTGAAAAGCGATTTCGAAATGAATTGAATATAAAACGATTTCGAAATGAATTGAATATAAAACGATTTCGAAATGAATTGAATATAAAACGATTTCGAAATGAATTGCATATATAACGAATTTGATTTCAATCGAATATATAACGAATTTGAATCAAATAGAAAACCAATTTGAATTGAATCAAATAGAAAACCAATTTGAATTGAATCGAATTGAAAACGAATTCGAATTGAATTTAAAACGAAGTGAAATAAATTCAAATTGAATTGAAACTTGAATTGAATAGAAATGAATTTTAAAACAAATTTATAAGGAAGGATTCAATTTTGATTTGAATTGAGATGGAAGTTGAAATTGTTTTTGAAACGAATTCAAAACTATTTATAAAATTCGTTTTGAATGGTAATCGACGAAATATATAATATATATATATATATTATATATATATAATTTCCTGAATAGAACGCGCCGCGCCGCGGCAGTTCGTAAATTTCGACCATTTATTTCAAACGAACATTACGGGAGATCCGACCGTCGGATTCTCCTAAAACCGGAACCGTTGGGTTCGTATCGAAAAGAGTTTCCTAACGAATATTAGGAATTTGAAATCTAACGGTTGGATTTGGAGTTACGTCCAAATCAAATTTGAAAAAGGTCGTTGTAAGTGCAGTTCGATGGCTATTGTTGGAAATCGACTGTACGGGCCTTGATAAAATTATTAAAAATATCACTAATTTGTGTAAAATCATAAGAAATGATTTGAGAAAAATTGGGGTGAAAAACCCCATATTTGAAAAGATAAAAATGGATTTTTATCGAAATGAACTAGTTTTGAACTAAATTTAAAACCCAATTATTATTTTTTAATAAATAAATTAGATTTAAAAAGAGGTTTTAAATAATCGGGATTTCTAATATATTTGATTGGATTTGAAATGGGTTTATCATGAACGATGTTTTAAATAACACTAGTTCTTTAACCCGATAATAAATAGAATGTGATTTGGGTTTGTCATGAACTGTGTTTTAAATAACACCTAGTTCTTTAACCCAATAAAAGGAGTTTTAACGAATCTGCACTTAGGTTGAAATGTGAATCTCTAATCTAAATTATCAAATTTAGAAATGAGCGAGAATGGAGTATCGCCAGTTTTGCTCCAAAGCGATAGTTAAATCTTTAATTAGATTTGAACGTGAAATGGTAATTAATTTTACCGATAACACCATAGTATTAGATATGGAGTATTACCAGTTTTGCTTCATGGGATGAATAGGTTGGGATTGGGAAATAAAATAAATAATTACTTCGTTGTGGTTCGCTAATCTCGACTAGTCCAGAAAACCATAATTTGGTTTGAAACGACATCCAAAGGAAGATTAAAGGATAAATTTTAAAGAATTTATCTTGGATAAAATTAATGGGAACCTTTCCCTAAGAATGTGATTTCGTGAATAAAAGAATATTCTGAATTGGAATGAGGCGTATGTTGTGTTTGTGTTACATTTATTTTTAATATACGCGGGTTGTTCGGAAAGTCCGGGTTTATACCCATTCTGAATAACCGATTCGACGATAAGTCAAAGATGAAGACGGTGGTCGAAGACCGGAAGTCTTCACATCGTTTGGGTAATTACTGACGATCCTGATTGGGCTGTACACCCAAGGGGATGGAAATAGTTGGTTGTCGTCCAGACGTACTTGGAGATGGATGGATATGCGAGGAAAGTGCCTCCGGTTTCGTTCAGACCCAGAACGAACTTGTAAATGGATTGTGTGTCTGACATTGGATTTTATTCTGTGTTGATTGATTTCTAATAAATATACATCTGTTTGGCGGCGGAGAATTTATTCTTTTGCTTAACGCCCTTCTCTGAGACGTACGAGCTCAGAGGTTGTGTATCGATGGACATCAGTCGCATGGCATGAATTGCCTGTGTGGCACACTAAGATGCAAAGATCAAGGCTTCTGTTGAAAAGCAAAGTCTTGTGGTTGATGATCAAAGCATGGCCTTTGTGGCGTAGCTTTGTGTATAGCGTGGATTCGCGAGCCTCACACCTCGGTATGAGTCAAAAACGGGATAAGGACCCAAGGAGTGCATCACGTTTCTTTCTAGCTATGGTGGTGTCAGTGACTTACCAGCCCTGACATTTATATACTTTTCACCTATGTGGTTGTTGGAATGCGAGGTGCCTCGATTATAGGTCTGTAAGGACCGGGAAACGTGTGTTCAGGCATAATTAATCCTCTAACGTAAGTGAGGACCGGCCTTGGAGGATCCGGGGTTGCCCAGAGTGCGTAACCCTGAGGCATTTGCTAGAGTGTCTCAAACGCAGAGAGGAGCTTGCCCCTTGCCTCCACTCATGACGGAAATCCAATTTCCAATACGTGCATTTCGGTTTTAATTGTAGAACTTGTATGGCGACATAGTAGATGGTAGCTATGCCGCCTATGATTGATATTTATGATTGAAATTGTTTTGACACTATACACTTATTATAGTATCAAATGATTTGTTTTAAACGTACCAAGCATGTTTGGCTATTATAAGGGAAAACCCTATCCTACGGCTTGTGTTGCATTGTGTGATGGGACCTGGGTCTTATAATAGCTTCATTTTTCAAAAAAGCATTGCGCTGTTTATTCTATGCACTGGTACTCTTGGGAGGAAACCCGTTCCGTGTTATACGGCGTGGTCCTTTGAATTACCCTCTTTTAAAGTAAAGTTTTAAATAACTGTTTTAGTTCTCACACCAGTCACATGACTGACCTGGAGTTTATTGTTTTAACCTAAACTCTGGGTGCCCCTATTTTCCGCACGGGCAGCTAGTAGTTTTGGTTTTGCAGATTTATATTCACAGGATCCTGGTTTACAGCTGGAATGATATCCGGAAAGCTCTGTATCCGTATATCACCTTCAGTTGTGCTTTGTATTATTTTCCGATGCTATGTAATTTATTGTAATCTCTGATATTTATCGAATGTAATTTATTCATTTATACTCTGTATATTCTTGTATCTGATGGAATTGTTGTAATATACAATGAAATGTTTTTCCGTCTGCGTTCTGTTGTGTGTTGTTCTCAAAGTATCCGCTCTTTCCTTCACGGGGAAGTAACGGGTTTCTACAGTGGTATCAGAGCTTTGGTTTACAGAGCTCGAGAACAAGACACATTAGAACCATACGAAAGAATTCATCAGATATTGGATTAGTAATATCCAATTAGAATGACTCGTTAGAGATAGGATCAGTAGTATCCTAGAAAGAGTGTGAAGAGTATATTTTTCAAATGAAAACAATTTTGTTTTGAAAATTTAAATCGCTTTATACGTATTTGATTATTTATTTATTTTGAATATGGACAATCCACTATATAAAGATTTTGCATATACGCGCCATGAACGTATATTCGAAGTTTTAATTTACTGGATAGATATAGAATCATATTCTAGACACCCGGAGATGGTTCTGATGATTGATATATCATCATCAGAATTTGTGTTCGTGTTTCGAAGGTTTGATATCTATATATTTCCATTAGACTGGTGTGAGAACCAAAACTTATATAGATAGATTCATTTGTTGTGATTGGCATCAAAAACAAGATTTTTTGTATATGTATCAAAATTATTAATTTGAAACGTTAATCCAATAATTGATTGATGTTTGTGTTTGTTTATTTGTTTGATCATTTTGAACCATTATGCCTAATTGCATCAAATATTGAACTGTATTGAAAATTGGTCGCATTTGTTTGCATATACATATACTTGCATTGAACAGGTCATAGTAAGGAGGCTAGAGCAGAGAATAAAATTTGTTTGCCCGACAAATAGGTACATGTTAACTACATAATTTACTGTTTTGTTTGGGTGATGATGATTTTATGAGCCTATTGGCTAGCCGCTTGGCTTTTTCTTTTTCTTTTTGAGATCAGAAGGCCTATATGGTAATTTCGGGATTTTCCCGTGGCTTCCGGTGCAGGGGAGGTTATGGCGAAATTTTTCGAAAATTTAGGGTGTTAGCCAAATTATTGAAGAATTTGAAAATTCTCAAAAACTGAAAAGTTGGAGAATGGAAGCCAGATCGAACGTAGAGTTGATTAATCAAACCACTTTCGACTTTGTTCCTTTTCGGGGACGAAAAGTTTTAATTGGGGGAGATTGTAACAACCCGAAAATCCGAGCCAGTTTAAAATTTTTATTTTGGCAATTTTGGTGAATTTTGATTATTTAAAATGAATTATTTTAAATAATATCGACGAGAAATTTATTTTGAATATGATTCGAACGTATATATTTATACGCGTCGTCGTTAGAATATAAATAATTATATATAATTATAAATAGAATTGAAAATGGCGTGGTAGTTCGATAATTCGATTTCAAACTTCAATTGAATGTACCGGGTGCAAAACAATCCGGATTTTAGTGAAACCAAAAATAATAGGATCTAATTGGGAATACCTTTCCAACGAATCCGACAAATTGAGATTTCATAACGGGAATCAAAAGATATGTCCAGTTGAAAATTCTGAATAGTCGCTATGGAATTCAGGCCCTTAAAAATGTGAATTTTGCAAACGACCTCGGATTTCGACGAAACCACTTTGGTTGGATCTGTGATGTCAAGTTATTGCTAGATTCCAAATTTCATAATTTTTCGATTCAATATGTGAGCATGGCAAAGGAAAACGCGTTTGACCAGTTTTAGTTGATTTTAATCGACTGGAAAATGGCCATTTTTCAAATGGTCTCAAAATTCGACGAAACTAGTTTTGTTAGGACCGTATCGTCAATACGAAGCTAGAAAATATTTTTATGGAATTTTTAGAGTTCGTATGTGACCCCGGTAAATTGAAATGCGCGTTCGAATTCAATATATAGAGTTATATGTTGATTTTAATGGAAACTGATCAAAATGATCGAATCAGCCTACGATACATATCCCATTGTGTTCGGAATGAGGGTAAAACGCTATGGACGACAGACGGTGGGCCTCGTTTTGAGGTCAAAAATAAAAGTTGCTTTTTGGTGAAAATAAAATAATTAAATAAATTAAAATTTTAAAACCCCCTTTCTCCTTTCCTTATACTCTGCCCCCCCCCCCCCGATATTTTCAATTCAGAAAAAAAAAGAGGAAGACGGGGGGAAAACCCTATCCTCCGGCTTGCGTTGCATTGTGTGATGGGACATGGGTCTTATAATAGCTTCATTTTTCGAAAAAGCATTGCGCTGTTTATTCTATGCACTGGTACTCTTGGGAGGAAACCCGTTCCGTGTTATACGGCGTGGTCCCTTGAATTACCCTCTTTTAAAGTAAAGTTTTAAATAACTGTTTTAGTTCTCACACCAGTAACATGACTGACCTGGAGTTTATTGTTTTAACCTAAACTCCGGGTGCCCCTATTTTCCGCACGGGCAGCTAGTAGTTTTGGTTTTGCAGATTTATATTCACAGGATCCTGGTTTACAGCTGGAATGATATCCGGAAAGCTCTGTATCCGTATATCACCTTTAGTTGTGCTTTGTATTATTTTCCGCTGCTATGTAATTTATTGTAATCTCTGATATTTATCGAATGTAATTTATTCATTTATACTCTGTATATTCTTGTATCTGATGGAATTGTTGTAATATACAATGAAATGTTTTTCCGTCTGCGTTCTATTGTGTGTTGTTCTCAAAGTATCCGCTCTTTCCTTCACGGGGAAGTAACGGGTTCTTACAGCGTCCTTTGGGGGCAACAGCTTTTCACATAATTTACATTATTATATTATTCATTAACTGCTGCTTCGTTTTCACTTCGATCCTTTTCTCTTTAGTTCCCATCACGCCATTTCAGTTCCTCCGTCGCCCAGTTTCCCTTCCTCCATTTTCCACCGAACATCCCAAACTCCCAACCTCCGCCTACTTTTCTGACTGCGTCGACCCCTCAACCTGAAGTCGTCGCCCCAACTGCTAGTGCCTAAGCCACCCCTCCGTGTCCAGCTTCGCACATCAGCCTCTTGCTCACCTGAAACCGCCCCTCCGACAGGCCAGCTCCACATGTTTTTCGCTGCCATAACATCCCGTCCCCTGCTCCACCAGAAAACAACCTCGCCCACTTGTCGTTTGCACCCGAATCCGCTTCTGAAACTTCCCCATCATCACGAGCTTCCACCTTTCCGTGAGTTTGCATATAGATATATTTATATATGGTGTGTTTGTGGTTATAAGGATGCGTATGAGTTTATGTCCAGTGTGTATTATATATATGTTTTGGTGCGTGATTGTGTGTGTGATGATACTGGAAGTGTGAGTATTTCGGTGAGTTTTGATTGCTTGGTGTTAGTTCTATGTGTGGTTATATTTTTTTTGAGTCTATGCCTGTTCAAGACAGTGTGACTATGTGTTTATATATATAAATAGATTTACATAATAGTTTTAGTAGTGTGCGTTTTGTATGGGTGTGTGTTATATATTTTTGTGTTATAAACATGTTAATGATTTGACTGCATTGATATAAATTATAAAACATATTTTTGGTGTGTGTTAAATTTTAATATATATACAATATTTTTGAAAAAGAAAATAATTATGTTTATTTTTGGGGTTGAGTGCGGTGTTAAGATCGAAACCATTCCCGAAACCCAATACCCAAACTGACCTATTGAAATTCCCCAACCTCCTCCTATAAAAAAATATGTATATAAAATTAGTGATCGTTGAGTAGAAATCATTCCGATCATGCCTAGAAGTTGTTGTCTCATCCAATGTCAAATCCGTCCATCGTCGTTTCCATTTCTATGCCACGAAGGGTGAGTTTATCTTACACCTGAATCACATTTATTTCATGGATGTTAGATCAGCTATTTGAACTGTTATGAAATGTGTAGAGCTGCTATTAGAAATTGTTTGTATAAAATGTACACTTTCATGTATAAAAACAATATTTATATGACACGTAGTTACACTGATGATATATATACTGTGATTGTTGCTATGTGATTGTTGTTGATACCCTAGTTTTAGGAAAAATCACTAAGGGTTGAAATGATACATACCCGAATGAACATTAGAATAGGGAAAATTTGTTATGGGTTGAAATGATAGACCTGAATGATTTTTAATGAATTTGGGATCGCGGGTTGAAATGATAGACCCGTAGAAATTTTATAAATCGCGGATTGAAATGATAAATATCTGTATTACTTGGTCATAGGGTAGAAAACTATATACGGACATCGTTGGTCATGTTTTCGAAGTTAACTAATTGAGAAATTTAATTTTTTTTATTAATTTAAGATTTTATATTTTATACTTCAAAGATTTTAAACTTAAATTTTTATGAATTTTAAATTATATGTTTTAAATGATTTTTGAGTAAACACAGATTTAAATGTTTGTTTAAGATTTTACTTATAATTTTATCTATTTTAAACCATATAATTTATTCATATACGTATTTTAATTTTGTTTTATTATAATAAATATTTCTTTAAATCTATTTTTATATTATTTTAAACTTATAAATGTTTATAATCTATTTTTAATTAATTTTAGAATTTTATAAACTTATATATATACATATCTGTTTTCATAATAAATTTTCTTATATATATTTTATAACTTTAATAATAAACTCAAGATGGATAAGTTAGATTTCGCAATTTTTGAAGTTTAAAGAGTAAATTTATATAACGATAACTGAATAACGAATGAACTCATATTAAGCTATGAATTCGAATTGATACAAAATTTTAGTAGAGATGAATGTGAATTGGGTAAATTGGTTAATTTTAATTTATAATCGATATGAATTGAATTTAAATTTTATTCGATTAAACATGAATTGGAATATATATATATATATCTATGTTATATGAGGAATTGGTTTTTATATTGTTTGGTTTGAATAAAGAATTTTGATAAATTGATGCATAAGAATGGTTTAAATATCATTTGTATGAATGGAAATATAAAATTTTGATTCAAAGTGTAGAAGTAACAATTTTGAACTATATGACCTGAATTATGAAGTACGATATAATTTGTTTAAATTGAAATGTAAATTTTAACGTAAATCGTATATTCGAATTCGAACCAAAATGTCGGATTTAAATGAATCGACTTGAAACGATTCCTTGTGAAGGAATTTTTTTAATTATTTGAATTGTTTCAAACTTGAATTTTTGCGAATATAAACCAAACCAAATATTATCGAACTAAAGTGGTTTGGTAGCGATTTAAATGGAAATTAAGAAGTTTAAGGTATAACTTAAATATAAGTCGATTTTGGATTTAAGATTCAATATGCGAATACTTTCAAAAAATTTATTGAAGTTAAAATGTTATTGTATTAGTATATACTATATTTGAAATCTTTACGATGTGGTTCTAAATCGATTTGATTTAAACGATTTGAGTTATTTCCAAAATTTTAATATATTCGAAGTTAGATATTTGATTTTGAATTCAAAATTTGAACTTGAGATTTCGTATAAACTATTTTATAAAGTGATTTATAAAATAATGACCACGGTGTGAAAAATGTAAACGATTGGTTGTTAAAGAGACCGGGATCGACTATTGTCATACTCTCTGCCAATACCAAAAACCACTTTAACAACTGTGTACGCAGTGGAGTTCCAAAATGAGTAGGGGATGATTACTCCATTTTATTTTATTTCATATTAATTACGAGACTCTGACTACCTTGAGTCAGCTTGATGTGGCCAAAACAGGAGCTATGCACGGACCAAGTGAGCCCATACCTCTTATCGAGCACACTTCTTTGATATTATTCTATTACTGTTGAGATTTGATTTGGGCCCTTTTGATTATAGGAGTTTGTATCGAGGTGGGCGGTAGTAGCTACTTTGCGTTACCACCAGTCCGACTCTACAAACAGTGAATCCACCCTGGCATTCCTTACGTGCCTTGTCACATGCCTTATACGACCCCACTACGATTTTTTTTGTACTGTTTTATATGATATAGCCCTCTGATTAACCTCCAGTTTACGGAGGAGTTACGGTACTGTATATACTATGGGAATACATAAACGGTGTAAGGGTAATCATGGTAATCCCGCTTACGCTATTTTGATACTTTTACTTTACTGATAGACACTATTGTATATAGTGTAACACCCCTAAGTCCCACATCGTGGGAGCCTGTGTGAAGTGGGTATTTATATAGTAGAGCCCATCTCTTACTAACGCTGAGGCCTTTTGAGGAACAAAACCTCACACCTATATGGTGGCTAAGTTGGGGACAATATCTTGCGTGAATGGAGTGCGGATTGTTACAGTGGTATTAGAGCCAATACCCGGCCGGAATTGTGGCTCCTATGTGGACCACAGCGCCTGGATGAGGTGTTTGTGAGCCAACGGGGAAGTTGGGCTCTGTAGGAGGAGAGAATGTAACACCCCTAAGTCTCACATCGTGGAAGCCTGTGTGAAGTGGATACTTATATAGTAGAGCCCATATCTTACTAACGCTGAGGCCTTTTGAGGAACGAAACCCCACACCTATATGGTGGCTAAGTTGGGGACAATATCTTGCATGAACGGAGGTGCGGATTGTTACATATAGCGTATTATACTACATAGTATTGGTTTGATAGATCCTTAGAGGATGGTGATCCCAAACATCCTTTAAGTTACTGATTGCATTTCATCGAGCATTTCATTTGCGTTGATTTACTTCCATAAGAATGTTAGTCCTGATCCGAGTTGTTTTGTTTTTCATTATTGCTCGGGTCAGATCGATTATCACAGTTTCAAGATTAACTCTTGGAGTTGGAGCTTATATTGGATTTTTGCTCATCTATGTCTACCTGTTCAGTTGATCCAGTTCTAGCTATTCTTTTCATTTCTGTTTATGTAGTTATCTTTCATTAACTGTATTAGACTTCCGCTGTATTATTTTAGTAAACTGTAACACCCCACGTCCATTAATGTCACTCACAAAGGGAATGCATTAACTTCCATGGAGGTTTTAAGTGAATATAGAACAGTAAAATTACAACAAGACAGATATAAAATAGTACTTGGAAATTCAAAAACTTTATTTCATTGTAGCAGAAGTCAAAACATGTTTGATTACATCATAACACCATATTCAATGTCAAGTACAATATCTATCTTGATAAAACAAGTACATAATCCCATTACATGAATAGCCATTAAAAAGAAAGATAACAAGCTGGACATTACTTCAGCAGTCCAAGCTTTCCAGAAGATAAGCGATCCAACTAGACTCCACTAGAACTTGGCCCAACCTGCGGACCTAAAGGGAGAAAAAGGATGGAAAAGAGGGGGTCAGACATAAAGTCTGGTGAATATGATAATTCTACAATACTATTACCAAAATAACTGGACTAAGGCATAAGCTGGAAAACAAGAAAATGTCTATGAAGAGCAGATTAAGGACATAGACAATCGCTAAAGGCAACGTTATAGGCGCTCCTAAATACTAAAGGATAAACACTATACTGCACCACACCAGTCACCCTAAAGATTCATCCCACTTAGCTTCACTTAGAAACTTTCCCAATGGCTTTACGTACCCCTAGCTGACTACATAGGTGCCGCCTGCCCCTATCTCCACTAGGTGTACCCTACTTCCCATTATTCGATCGGCTCCCTAACTCGTAGATACCCGTGCTGGCCCCACAGTGGGGTGTATCACTCCCCTAAAGTGGCAACCTGATACAACGGACATGCACGGCTTATACCTACACGATGCAACAACGTCTTACCTACCAGCCCGGGTCCACACACGCATATGAAACCCGTTGGACTTGCGTTGCCACCGCTCCCTGTTTTGGCCTCTTATAGTCAAACCCAGTATGCGTGTCCCGTCCTCGACTTGGGTCGAGCCCACAAAGATACGTTTTGGGATACTGGTTGAAATGGGCCCCCACTATTTACCACAAGCATTCCACCTAAGCTTGTCCCCATTAGTCCATCCCACTTAACCCACTTAGTCATGTTCATTTACATGTGTGTTTGGTTAAGTCTAATCGTATTTCAAATGCCTCTAAAGGCAACCACCAGATTCCTCATGCCACCCAAGGCACCTACTTAACCCCCATGTCCCACCTTACATGATTATCTGGTTAAGTATTTCTTAGTTCATTAAGGCTATAACCTCATAAAGACCTCTCACATTAGACTGGCATTTATGGCAGCTGGATTTGCCGGGCGGGTCCGGGCAGTCTTACACCATAAAAGAGTCTAACCTCGTGTCTTTACAACTGTTATGCTTTAGTTTGGGCCTAGGACCTCTCACATTGGGCCGACATTTGTGACTACTGGATTTGCCGGGCGGGTCCGGGCAGGTTTACATCACAAACGGGTCCAACCTCGTGTCCTAAGCATTGATTATTAATAATAATCCACTTTCCCCCAATTTTAATAATTCCCTACTTGAATTATTAATTACTTCCAATTTTTAACAATGTCCATAATTGACTCAATTATGGACATCCATTCATGGTATGCAAAATCTTACAAAATTGCACCCAATTTATTAATTCCTAATATTACCCCTACCCCACGTTTGAACGTTTATTCGCAAAATATATGTTAGACTCGAATAGCCTAACTCATAGCATAAAAGAGATTATCATAATAACAACATGTATATGTGACCAAATAAATCATAATAAGGGGTGAAACTTGCATATGTCCAACTTGCATAGATTATACATGTCATGGACCTAAAGGTGTCAACTTGTTCAAAATTCACCTAATATAATCTCAATCAATTTTCATAAACTTACATATGACCATGTGTGAATCAACATCATCTAATTTTTTAACAACATGGTTTTATATGGGTACACCTAACTCAATAGGCAAATTCCCATAATCAAGTTTTATTTAATTATAGTTTCAAGTTTATGGGTACACCTAACCTAATAGGCAAATTCCCATAAACAAGATCCATTTAAATTAAGAAAAAAAAACATAACTTTAAGCATGATCCAACAACATCATGATTTTTCAACATAATATAGCATGATTTATAACATGGCATAGTATGATAGTATAACATAGCTTGACATGATTCTCAACATAGCACGACATAGCATAAGAGGATTTACAACATAGCATGACATAGCATATATAATTTACATCATACGACAACATAATAACATAATAAGAGATCCACAATATATAGAATTTACAATTACAAATCACATCACTTTCTTGTGATCCATTCATAACTGAGTCAAATTAGTTTGTAATAGTCTTGTGAGAATCATCATACTCACCAACAAAAGAAAAGAATTAGAGAAAGAGAGATCTTTTGATTTGATTTATGTAGATTTAGTTGTAGATGATTAGGCTTCCTCTTCTTAGTTTGTGACGGCTATGCTGAACTCCATGGCAGCAGCATGACGGTAGCTTCTCTAATTTTACAAGTGATTTAGGTCTAGGGTCTACCCACTTATTTATAGATTTTAGAATTCATTTAGGCCATTAGATTTAACCTAGAAATAACCGCAGCCGTTAAGACAAGATGGGGTTTATCTTATTGACTCAGCAATGAGTCAGAAGTGACTCAGCAAACACTCAGCATATTAATAAACTTCTATTCATGTCATAAATATATATATATTTTCTACAATGTACATATTAGATACATCCCCCTTTACTTATTATTGTTTTTATATACATATTAGATACATCCCCTCTCTCACACACTTATTAATATTTTTATATTCATATTAGATACATCCCCTCTCTTACACACTTATTAATATTTTTATATTCATATTAGATACATCCCCTCTCTTACACACTTATTAATATTTTTATATTCATATTAGATACATCCCCTCTCTTACACACTTATTAATATTTTAGCAACTTTAGTGTTAATAGAAAATTCGTGGTGTTACATTCTCCCCTCCTTTTAGGATTTCGTCCCCGAAATCTTCAAGTCTGGAAGAATGCATATCCTACCATCCAAACGTCCATCTACTCATCCATCATACACAGGCATCCATTGTCCTTAAAAGACTTCTAATGCTTTATGATCATATGCAAAGTGTGTGTACATGTCCTTACCTAATGCGAAATCAGGCGGTCTACTGATTCAGTGGACCTCCTTAATGCAAATTATGTAAGTGTCATGAATCCATTATGTATGCAAAAGATCCTAATTGCTTACATACTACTTCTATATGCGTGCACACCCATTCAACCAAATGCAGCATCCATATGATGGTACAACCATTATACATCCATTATACTAAATACATCCATATATATGCAATATGCAATATGAAGTGACTGAGCCGATCTAGTGCCTAAAGTGTGTGTATATATGCATCCACGAGCAACCACTAGCAAACACTTGCATCCATTTTGCATCCATCATACATAACATGTCTCAAACACATGTTTCAACCATAGGATTATCCTAACTAAAGGTCAAAGATACTAATGAGAGGACATACTAAAGATAAGATAAGATAAGCTAAGCGATAAAGGAGAAATTAAAAGACATACCCTCAAAAAGAAAAGGGTACAACGAACGCATCTTCTCTTCTGTCTCCCAAGTTGCGTTGCTCTCATCATCTCCCCATTGCACTTTAACCAGTCTGACCTCTCGATTCCTCAACTTTTTGATCTCCGACCCAAGAATGCATGTAGGAGCTCGTCTAATTGTTGCATCACGCTCTATTTCCACCTCTTTAAGCAAGCTCGGCTCTACCACCTCCGCGGTCTTGTGCAAACACTTCCTCAAATGTGATACATGGAATACGTCGTGTACTCCACTAAGTTTCTCAGGCAACTCCACCCTATATGCCATCTTCCCAATCCTGTCTTTTACAGGAAACGGCCCTACAAACCTTGGTGCTAATTTCCCCACGGACCCAAAGCGAACAACATTCTGTAACGGAGATACTTTGATAAAAACCATGTCCCCAATGTCAAACTCAAGATATGTCCTCCTCTTATCAGCATACGATTTCTGCCTATCTTGTGCTGTTTTCATCCTCCTTCGAATCAACTCAATCTTCTCCGAGGTTTCCCTAACCATATCGGGCCCAAGTAGGATTTTATTGGTAGATTCCCACCAACATGTAGGCGAACGGCAAGGCCTTCCATAAAGAGCTTCGAAAGGTGCCATGTCAATACTAGACTGAAATCTATTGTTATATGCGAATTCTACTAACGGAAGGTGCTCTTCCCATGTACCCCCAAAGTCTAGGATACAAAGCCTTAAAAGATCCTCTAGAATGCGATTCACCCTCTCGGTCTGGCCGTCTGTCTGAGGATGATATGCGGTGCTCAAACATAGCTGAGTCCCTACCGCCTCTTGTAAACTCTTCCAAAATTCGCTAGTAAAGATGGGGTCACGGTCGCTTACTATACTAGAAGGAATACCGTGCAAACGAACTATCTCCTTAATGTATACAGAAGCCAACCACGGAGCAGTCCTCTTACTTTTCACGGGAATAAAATGGGCGCTTTTAGTAAGTCTATCTACTATAACCCAAATCCCCGTGTTACCCTTCCTTGATCTTGGTAATCCATCCACAAAATCCATTGAGATGCTTTCCCATTACCATAGTGGAACTTCTAATGGGTGAAGCAACCCACCGGGTTTCTTTTGTTCTGCTTTAACTCGTTGGCACACCAAGCATCTAGCGACGTACTCGGCCACATCCTTTTTCATACCGGCCCAAAAGAAAACCCGCTTCATATCTTTGTACATCTTATCCCCACCGGGATGAATGGTCATTTTTGAGCGATGAGCATCATCAAGAATGGCCTTCCTTAAGTCTTTGTCTTGTGGTACACAAAGTCTATTATCCCTTCGTAACCAACCCTTATCGTCTAGGGTATACCTACGAAGATGGCTTGACGACTCCCCCCCTTTGAGCTTTTCTACTATCTCAACCAACTGTGGGTCGTCTCGCTGTGCCTCACCAACCCGTCCTAGAAGTGTAGGTCTAACCTCCAAGGATGCTAACAGACCGGGTACTAAGTCAACGGAGGGTCTAAAGTCAAACATAGAGATGAATTCTAAGCTTTGTCGTTCAACAAACAACGGACTCAAGGGCAACCTTTTCCTACTTAAGGCGTCTGCCACCACGTTACCCTTGCCCGGGGTATATGCTATTTCAAAATCGTAGGAGGCTAAGAATTCCATCCACCGTTGCTGCCTTAAATTCAAATCCTTCTGAGAGAATAAGTATTTTAATGATTTGTGGTCAGTGAACAGTTCGAATTTCTCACCAAGAAGATAGTGACGCCAAGACTTAAGCGCGAAAACAATTGCGGCTAGCTCTAAGTCATGCGTGGGGTAATTCTTTTCATGAACCCTCAACTGCCTTCCACCATAGGCTATTACTCTTCCCTCTTGCATGAGGACCGCGCCAAGTCCCGTCCCACAAGCATCAGTATAGATGGTAAACGGTTTATTCCCGTCTGGCAGCACTAAGACTGGGGCTGAAGTTAAGGCTCTCTTTAAACGTTGGAACGCATCATCGCAATCTTTGTCCCACGTAAAAACCAGGTTCTTCTTCGTTAACCGTGTTAATGGAGCTGATATCTTTGCGAAGTCTTTGATAAACTTCCTATAATAGCCAGCCAACCCCAAGAAACTTCTTACTTCGGTTGCATTTTTAGGGACCTTCCAATCTTGGATGGCCACCACCTTTGCGGGATCCACTGCTATCCCTTCTTTGGAAACCCCGTGCCCTAAGAACCGTACTTCCTTCCTCCAGAAGTGACACTTAGAAAATTTTGCCTTAAGGTTATGCGCTCGAAGGGTTTCCAACACTTCCCTAAGATGTAGGGAGTGCTCTTCTTTATTCTTAGAAAAGACTAAGATGTCATCCACAAAGACTACCACGAATTTGTTAAGGTATTCCCTAAACACCCTACTCATCAAATCAACAAAATATGCAGGGGCGTTTGTCAAACCAAAGGGCATCACTAGCCATTCATAGAATCCGTCAGGAGTCCTAAAAGCAGTCTTATCTATACTATCCTCAGCCACTCTCAGTTGATGAAAGCCAGTGGCTAAGTCCAACTGCGAAAACACTGAGGCGCCAACTAACTGATCAAAGAGATCGTCAATCCTCGGCAGTGGGTGTCGGTTCTTTTTAGTAAGCTTGTTTAGTTCTCTATAGTCCATACAAAGTCTAAGAGACCCATCCGCCTTTGTGGCAAAAACTACTGGAGCACCCCACTCCGATATACTACGTCTTATGAACCCCTTCTCAAGCAACTCCTTTACTTGCTTATTGAGTTCCCTCCTTTCACGAGGAGCCATGTGGCGCACTGGCAAAGATACGGGTTTAGCATTATCCACAAGATAAATTCGAAAGTCTATCTCCCGCTTTGGAGGTAAGCCCTTCACCTCCTCAAACACATCCGGATATTCCCGGACCACTTCTACCGATCGCAGGTTCTCTACAGACGCGTCAAGCGATTCAAGATAACTTAGCATAACGGAATTTATGGGATTACAAAAGATGTCGAGAGCATTACCAAGGCGAGTCACAAGCCTAACCACTCTCCTTTCACAATCAAGAATGGCCCTATTTCTAGACAACCAATCCATTCCTAAAATTAGCCCATAGCCCGTGAAGCCCAATACATAAGCATCACATCTAAATTCAACGCTAAGTATAGAGATTTTCAAATCCAAACATATCATGGTCAAATGAGCCGAACCCCCAATTGGATTTGAAACGACCGAGGGATCCTCTACTAAACTGGAGTTCAAGTGCAGTGATTCAACTAATGATGCTGAGATAAACGAATGAGATGCGCCAGAATCGAATAAGGTACAGACAGGATGATCAAACAGAAAAACTAAGCTTTCAACAGAAATTGTTCTACCTCTTTCTTGCAGCGGTGGGGCCGCAATAGCCTGAACTTGCCCCCTTGCCTGCCCTGGTGCCATAAGAGCCTGCACCTGTCCTCCCGAGGTAGACCCTGCCCTCTGCCCCTTCTTTGGACAGTCCTTCACTAAATGTCCCGCATCTCCACAATGAAAACAACCAGTCTTCTTTTTCTTTCTACAATCTTTGCTGAGATGGCCAGGCGTCCCACAATTGAAGCATTTCTTCTTCCCTTTGCCATTATTGTTTTTACCACCCTTCTTATTTTGCTGTTGGGGTTTCTTCTGATCCCCTTTCTTTTCAACTGCCTTATCCTCATGCATAAGTGCCATTTCTACTAGCTTTTCAAAGGTGGCTCCCATAGGGATGTGGGTCATAGCCAACCCTTGCAACGGTTCATTCAAGCCTCTAACGAACCTCAAAGCTTTCTTCTCTGGCGTGTTCACCAACTCCAAGCCAAACCTTGCTAACTGATTAAATTTATTGACATATTCCTTTACTGATGAGCTCCCTTGCTTTAGTGCCAGGAATTTTTCCATATTTAAGTTCTCCTCTGCCCTTGAAAGAAACTTTGCCTCAAACCTTCGTCTGAAATCCGCCCATGAATCAACTGGACGTTCCCCGTTAGTGACCTCCCACCAAAACGAGGCCTCTCCCTTCATTAACCAAGCAGCTAAACGGACTTTCCTCCTATCTTCCACTTCAAAGATATCCAACAATTCCTCAGTCTCCTTAAGCCAATCTCTGGCCTCCACAAACGTCTCAGTCCCTTGAAAAGTTTTTCCTCCCATAGCCTTGAATTCCTTGCACGTCTTTGCAAAAGTGTCAACACGAGGAGGAGGAGGAGGAGGAATGGGTGCAACTAGGGGTGGAGGAGTATCCGCTGGGCCTGCAGTGGTGGCCCTAGCCTCCAAGTATCTCCTAAACCACCCTGGAATCGTCACACCTTCTGGGAGATTAAGATCTTCAGCCATGCTGAAACGAAAAAGGAAAGATTCAAAATGGAGAATTCGAAAGATAAAGATAAGGATGTGGCTATTTGGGATTATGTTTTTCATAAAAACTCTCTTTAAATAACATGTTTTTTTTTTTGAAAGCACTTCTTCCAAAAATACTTTAGAAAAAAAAATATTTTTCTAAAAAAAAAAAAAATATCTGTTCTGGTAACCTTACGCTCTGATACCACGTGTAACACCCCACGTCCATTAATGTCACTCACAAAGGGAATGCATTAACTTCCATGGAGGTTTTAAGTGAATATAGAACAGTAAAATTACAACAAGACAGATATAAAATAGTACTTGGAAATTCAAAAACTTTATTTCATTGTAGCAGAAGTCAAAACATGTTTGATTACATCATAACACCATATTCAATGTCAAGTACAATATCTATCTTGATAAAACAAGTACATAATCCCATTACATGAATAGCCATTAAAAAGAAAGATAACAAGCTGGACTTTACTTCAGCAGTCCAAGCATTCCAGAAGATAAGCGATCCAACTAGACTCCACTAGAACTTGGCCCAACCTGCGGACCTGAAGGGAGAAAAAGGATGGAAAAGAGGGGGTCAGACATAAAGTCTGGTGAATATGATAATTCTACAATACTATTACCAAAATAACTGGACTAAGGCATAAGCTGGAAAACAAGAAAATGTCTATGAAAAGCAGATTAAGGACATAGACAATCGCTAAAGGCAACGTTATAGGCGCTCCTAAATAATAAAGGATAAACACTATACTGCACCACACCAGTCACCCTAAAGATTCATCCCACTTAGCTTCACTTAGAAACTTTCCCAATGGCTTTACGTACCCCTAGCTGACTACATAGGTGCCGCCTGCCCCTATCTCCACTAGGTGTACCCTACTTCCCATTATTCGATCGGCTCCCTAACTCGTAGATACCCATGCTGGCCCCACAGTGGGGTGTATCACTCCCCTAAAGTGGTAACCTGATACAACGGACATGCACGGCTTATACCTACACGATGCAACAACGTCTTACCTACCATCCCGGGTCCACACACGCATATGAAACCCGTTGGACTTGCGTTGCCACCGCTCCCTGTTTTGGCCTCTTATAGTCAAACCCAGTATGCGTGTCCCGTCCTCGACTTGGGTCGAGCTCACAAAGATACGTTTTGGGATACTGGTTGAAATGGGCCCCCACTATTTACCACAAGCATTCCACCTAAGCTTGTCCCCATTAGTCCATCCCACTTAACCCACTTAGTCATGTTCATTTACATGTGTGTTTGGTTAAGTCTAATCGTATTTCAAATGCCTCTAAAGGCAACCACCAGATTCCTCATGCCACCCAAGGCACCTACTTAACCCCCATGTCCCACCTTACATGATTATCTGGTTAAGTATTTCTTAGTTCATTAAGGTCATAACCTCATAAAGACCTCTCACATTAGACTGGCATTTATGGCAGCTGGATTTGCCGGGCGGGTCCGGGCAGTCTTACACCATAAAAGAGTCTAACCTCGTGTCTTTACAACTGTTATGCTTTAGTTTGGGCCTAGGACCTCTCACATTGGGCCGACATTTGTGACTACTGGATTTGCCGGGCGGGTCCGGGCCGGTTTACATCACAAACGGGTCCAACCTCGTGTCCTAAGCATTGATTATTAATAATAATCCACTTTCCCCCAATTTTAATAATTCCCTACTTGAATTATTAATTACTTCCAATTTTTAACAATGTCCATAATTGACTCAATTATGGACATCCATTCATGGTATGCAAAATCTTACAAAATTGCACCCAATTTATTAATTCCTAATATTACCCCTACCCCACGTTTGAACGTTTATTCGCAAAATATATGTTAGACTCGAATAGCCTATCTCATAGCATAAAAGAGATTATCATAATAACAACATGTATATGTGACCAAATGAATCATAATAAGGGGTGAAACTTGCATTTGTCCAACTTGCATAGATTATACATGTCATGGACCTAAAGGTGTCAACTTGTTCAAAATTCACCTAATATAATCTCAATCAATTTTCATAAACTTACATATGAACATGTGTGAATCAACATCATCTAATTTTTTAACAACATGGTTTTATATGGGTACACCTAACTCAATAGGCAAATTCCCATAATCAAGTTTTATTTAATTATAGTTTCAAGTTTATGGGTACACCTAACCTAATAGGCAAATTCCCATAAACAAGATCCATTTAAATTAAGAAAAAAAAACATAACTTTAAGCATGATCCAACAACATCATGATTTTTCAACATAATATAGCATGATTTATAACATGGCATAGTATGATAGTATAACATAGCTTGACATGATTCTCAACATAGTACGACATAGCATAAGAGGATTTACAACATAGCATGACATAGCATATATAATTTACATCATACGACAACATAATAACATAATAAGAGATCCACAATATATAGAATTTACAATTACAAATCACATCACTTTCTTGTGATCCATTCATAATTGAGTCAAATTAGTTTGTAATAGTCTTGTGAGAATCATCATACTCACCAACAAAAGAAAAGAATTAGAGAAAGAGAGATCTTTTGATTTGATTTGTGTAGATTTAGTTGTAGATGATTAGGCTTCCTCTTCTTAGTTTGTGACGGCTATGCTGAACTCCATGGCAGCAGCATGACGGTAGCTTCTCTAATTTTACAAGTGATTTAGGTCTAGGGTCTACCCACTTATTTATAGATTTTAGAATTCATTTAGGCCATTAGATTTAACCTAGAAATAACCGCAGCCGTTCAGACAAGATGGGGTTTATCTTGTTGACTCAGCAATGAGTCAGAAGTGACTCAGCAAACACTCAGCATATTAATAAACTTCTATTCATGTCATAAATATATATATATTTTCTACAATGTACATATTAGATACATTCCCCTTTACTTATTATTGTTTTTATATACATATTAGATACATCCCCTCTCTCACACACTTATTAATATTTTTATATTCATATTAGATACATCCCCTCTCTTACACACTTATTAATATTTTTATATTCATATTAGATACATCCCCTCTCTTACACGCTTATTAATATTTTTATATTCATATTAGATACATCCCCTCTCTTACACACTTATTAATATTTTAGCAACTTTAGTGTTAATAGAAAATTCGGGGTGTTACATAAACTCTGGTGTAAAATTTATTTAGTGGCTTCATGAACTACTATTGTATTTTAAATTTTCCTGTGCGAGATATTAAATTGCTCTATATCTGTGCCTGTGATCTGTGATTTATTCTATTTACCTCAGAAGCTAATAACAATCTGTTGTTTTGGGCGTTTCCACTTGACATGTTTTGTCGATTCGGCACGGTCAAATGGGGTTGTTACACTTTCCCCACGTTAGAAGTATCATCATTTTTGGGAGACTGGCAATCTTTTTCACGACTATCATCTGGGGATGTTTCCCAACCCTCAGCGCCAGCGCAGTATTGAAATTGCTGAGATTTTCTGTTGGGCTTTCATCATTTTCATCATCATCACTGTCAAAGGAACTCTCCGTATCATCATATGAAGCTTCATTGTCTTCGTTGTTGTCTTCATTAGAAGCATCCTTGTCAATTTTTGGTATTTCGAAAGAAAGAAGACTCTCGGTATGCATAATCTCTTTTTTAAAGATTTCAGCCCCCTTCTCAAGAATGTCAACTTTTCTCCAAAACTCTTTCACTATATCAAAAGGCAGGTTAGGGAATCTCAGATGTGTTCACTTATCGTTGTTCTTAGAGAAGTAGGTACGGGGGCATCCGTAAAAGTGTTTGTTAAAATTTCACCAAACATTGAGCCAAGAATTGTCAAATTTCCTCTTGGCATCCCTAAATGCAGCAAGAACTTTAGAAAGAGTTTTCTTTCAGACACTACTCCTTGAGGTCGGAAGAAAAAAAAATGTTATTTCATACCCAAACCTTATAATTCCTTTTTGACCTATCTAATGCATAACTTAGCTCCAGATTCTAAGTTAAAGAGGATTGCACTGAATTCTTCTTCTCCAAAAGGGATTCCTTCGCAGCATCTAATTACTTCAGAGCTTCGACCATTGTAGTAAACAAGTCAGAAGTTGGATCTTAAAAGCCCAATTTTCTTCTTAAAAGTAAGTAAATCGGCAATATCCTTTTGAAAAGAAAACTTTTAACAAGATGTGAAAAGAATAAGGAAAAAATATAAGAAATGTAGACATAATAATTAAAAGAATGCCAAAGTAGTGAATTATGGAATGCTGAAGAGCGATAACAGTTTTTTGTTTTAAAGAAGAACTAAAGGGAATAAAAGGATAAGATAACAAAGGAGAGCTGACTAACGCCTTAACTAAGTCGGGTAAAGAAAATTTTGAAAGAGGGCATGATAAGGAGCCTACGATGTTGGCAACCGTCGGGGGAACGAATAAGAACCCAGTGCAATGTATATTTTCTCCAAAAGAATAAGACAACTAGTAGGTTAGAATGACAACAATGGAGCAACCCCAACAGAGGGAACTTCCACCAAAACATCACTTCTACAAGCTTGCTGAGAAACACCGGTTGGTAGTAAGGGAACTAAAACAGAAACTATTAATGTTTCGGCTTCACTTCTCACGGTTGCAATCGAAATTAAATTGGTGACTTTGGCTTTTTTGTTGGACTGGCCTTCTGTCATAGATTCAGAATGCCTCTTTTGTGTTGCTACTTTAATACTATAAATTTCTTTCTCAATTCCACGCTTTTGAGAAGGAGTAGGGGTGACGCTAGAAAGAGGAGCAACACTCATGGTATCGGAGGCAGTGACCACGAAAGGAAAAATGATTAAGGAACAAAATAATGAGACTTTCTTACACTTGAGAAAACTTTGAGGCGAATGTGTGACATGGCAGAAAAACTGTGGGTTACCCATCACCAAATATCGAGCACCTGATAGTCTGTAGTGCATTATCAATGGATACCCTAAGATTTTTTGGCTAGCCAAAAGAATGGAATTCTTCATAAGGAGCCTGAAGGTTAAGAGAGAAGACCTTTTCCACTAGGACGAAGAAGCCTTGGCCATCTCATTCATGATTAACTTTGCTACATTGCATGATGTCTTTGGCACCGCACTTCGGATTAAAATCATAACACTATTAAATAAAGAAAGGCTATGTACAACATTGTAACAAAAGAGCTTCAATATAATCACTAAGTTTGGAGAAGGTTCTCGAAATGCCGGGAGGACATCTAGCAAAAAAATAAATGATGTTTCCCTTCTCTGGACTTATTGATACTCCCTTCAACTAAATTAGCTAAGGGTTAGCCTTAGTTTTAAGGATTCATCTGGCTTAGCTTCACCAAGTGGACAAACTGTTTAAGAGAACATCCAATCCAAGCATACACGTATAAGCATCAGGGGCAAGCATTGTTATAGCACTCTTAAGATGATGGAAAAAATCATAAATGAATGAATGGAAAGGGATAATGTAACACCCCGTGTATTCTATAACAGTGAAATTCACAAATTAAAGTATAATTAATTGCAAATCAAAGAATTAAGGGAAACGGGCTATGCCATTGTGTTCGTCTCGGAAAAATACGTGAAATAGAGTCCGAGTTTTCCAAAATCGGAGTCCGTATGACCAAGTTATGGCCCGTCAAAGTTTTCAGAAAATAGCTCGAAGATTCGAATTTCAAACACGCAGGGAGGCAGGGCGGGAAAGTTCCCGCCCAGGACAAGTCGACAGGGGTGTCGACTTTCCAGTCGACACCCCCCCCCCCCCCCCCGGTGTCGACTGCCCAGTCGACACGGGTGTCGACTTGCAGGTCGACCTGCTTGGTCGGCCTGGTCTGTGCTGGGTCCGAATTTCTGAGGCTTGCTTTGTCACGAGGGCTAGGTGTCAGCTCCTGATTGATCTCTCTTTCGAATGAATGGCTACGATTAACCCAAGCTACATCGACGGTCCTAATCAATTCATAAACTCTATAAAAATGACCCTAGACTCTACCTGATCTATTCATTCAAAAATAAGAATGAGGCCATCATGCTGCTGAGGAACGACTAGGAGTAGCCACCAATTTGAGAGACAATTAGGAGACAAACTCTAAAGCATAAAGCAACTACAAGTTAAACTTAAACAAATCAAATCAACGCCTACATCAAAGAATAGCATCTCCAAATCCAGAATTCAGATTCCTGAATTGAAAAATTCGTCACACGATTGTAAGTAGAGTACTATTCCGATGAGAATAAATAACTGTGTTTGATTTGTGTAAAATGAGAATTACACTTGATTTGTGGTGATAGTAATTCATATTTGTGCGTTGCTATGATTCTAATCGATTTGGAATGTTGTGATATAACGATTGGATATTCGCAAGTATGTAATTCATGATAAAAACTACATGTTTGCGGTAGTTTATTTGAGATTCATGAAAGTATACGATTGGATATTCGCAAGTATGTAATTCATGTTGAAGCTACATGTTTGTGGTTGTTTAATTGAGATTCATGCAAGTATGTGGTTTTGCTACTATGCCAACATAATGTATATTTTTGTACAAAATCACTTTGTGTGTAATTGGATCAAATTTGGGGTATTATGATTCATATGAAATTATGTTGGAATTGGCATCATGATCTATGTATAAAACCATACTTTTGTATTAGAAACAAAAGTAAGCCTCTTTGTGAACTTATGTTGATTTTATGAATATGACTAGGCTATGTTTGGTATTATGCCTAATTGAAAAACATGTTAGGCCTATATTGTTAACAAGAATTATATGATAATATATGTGACACATAGCTAAGTTAGATTTACATTCCAATTGCAAGTTTGCATGAATAAAGTAAAAACCATGATTTCATGTTTAGGAATATTTATGCCATGATTACATGAATAGATCAAAAACCATGATTTCATGTTTAGGAATATTTATGCCATGATTACATGAATAGATCAAAAACCATGATTTCATGTTTGGGTATATTTGTGCCATGATTATGTGAATATATTAAAAATCATGATTAAGTTGGAATAATTCTAGTTGAACTATACTTTTGTATTAGTAACAAAAGTAAGCACCTTTGTAAACATATAGTAATTTTATAAACATGATTTGCTTATGTTTGACATTATGCCTAAGTAAAAATATAGGTTTATGTTGTAGTTAAGACTATGTGTCAATAATGATATCTAATTTAGTTAGATTCTTAACTTAACTACAAGTTTACATGGTTTTATTCATGTCGCTTATGCTTTATGACCAAAGTATATGTTACCACAATGCAAGTACACCAGTTTCTATTTTGTAGTTCCAACGTTATGTTGCAAGTTCATGCGTTCACATTCCCCTTTTTGAGTATATAATCATGTTTTAAGCCTCCCCTTCTTTCACGTGGCTAAGTTGGGCTTAAAAGGCTAAGCCCAACATATATTATAATAAACGAACGTATTAAACGGGGGAAATAGCGTTGGGCCAAATTAATTAATAAATGAAAATATAAAAGTAGATGGGCCCAAATTCAAGAATGGGTTGGGCCCATGATTGGTGTAAACCTTTACACCATTAGCTTAAATTGATTTTGAATAATGGGCCGCAAATATTTACATATAAGAAAATAAAGAAAAGAGACAAAATATGTAAATGTAGAAAATACGATGTGTTTAACCCGAGGTTGGATTGAGTTGTGATGTAAACCTTCCCGGAACCGCCCGGCTGTCCAGTAGTCACAACAATACCTATCCAATGTGGGTGGTTAAACATGGAGCCCAATAAGGACCCGAGGTTAGACTGAGTTGTGGCGTAAGACTGCCCGGACCCAACCGGCAACAGGCAGCCACAACAATACCTGTCTAATGTGAGAGGTCAAGGCTTTAATAAGACAATTAAGGCTGAGTCAGGATTGATAGGATTAAGTAAATTATATTAATACTTAATCAAAATGGAACATGCTAAACTAAACAGACTGATTGGGGGTTAGGTTTATAAAACACTTAATCAACTTAGCATGTTGGCTAGAAATAGAAAAACCTAGTAGCGGGGGACCCTTTTCAGCAGTAACCCTATAAGGTATCATGATACCCTGAAACTAGGCAGGGTGGGGCACGATTACTGGGCTGACTGTAAGAGGTCAAATCGACAGCGGTGGTGCAGCAGTGTAGGTTCTAACGGGGTGCGGGCGTGCACACACTCCGGCGCAGAAAAATAAGGCACTGGGCACCAGTAGCATACCTATGCATTCTAGGATTGTGTCGGGCCGCCACCATGGGACTTGATACACCCCATGGTGGGACCAACATAGGTAACTACAACATCGGGGGCCGTAAGACACATGTAACTATGCGAGTAGGAGCCGATCACCATAAAATGGATCACTTCACCCTGATTATGGGGTGCCTGTTGAGAACTAGTTTATATGGGTACAGAGATTAATATGGGGTACTATAGTATATTCGACCCTAGTCAACTTAACTAAGTTTATGGTGCTTTCCCATTTCTAGTTTATACTTATCATACCCAGTTCTTTATTCATAGACTGAATAGTCCTAGACTTACTCAGGCTTTATGTCTGACTCTACTTTTCTTTCGTCTTCTTTCCTTTCGTTTCCCCCCCAGGTCCACAGGGAGGGAATACCGCAGCTTGACCAGCCTTCATATCCAGCTTGAAGAGAAAGAATGTATTGCTTGGATCTTTTCGTTTTGGACTATGGCTTTGGACAGCAATTATGGGACTTTTGCAGTTTATTTATGTTTTCTTTATGCTTCTTTAAATAATGTAATCAAGACAGTTATGAAGATGTTATGTTTTTTGGAAGTATTGTAAAACAAATTATGGCATGGATTGTGTAACACATATGTTAATGAAATAAAAGTTGTTGTTTTCCGCTGTTCAAAAATATGTGTTCTTATATCTGTCTTGTATATCTGTGACTTATACTTATAAACCTCCACCAAAATTAGGGCAATCCCTTTGAGA
The DNA here is from genome assembly GCA_030737875.1 of Allium sativum. Lineage (NCBI taxonomy): Eukaryota > Viridiplantae > Streptophyta > Magnoliopsida > Asparagales > Amaryllidaceae > Allium > Allium sativum. The sequence goes on from CM060913.1 coordinate 265,121,727, forward strand.
GTGACCCTAACGGAGGTGGGGTGTTTCACATGGTATCAGAGCATAGGTTTGCCAGATAAAATAAAAAGTTTTGAAAATTTATTTTTCAAAAAGAAATTTAAAGAAGCATTTTTAAAAGATAAAATATTATTTTATTTTAAAAGGCAAAGTCCCCCCCAAAGCCATAGGTACTATCTCTTATCCTTCATTTTGAATCTATCCTTTTTGTTTCAGCATGTCCGAAGAACTTAACTTGCCAGAGGGTGTACCAATACCTGGTTGGTTTAGACGGTTCTTAGAAGCAAGGGCCACTCAGCCAGGTCCTACCGTTCCTCCTCCCCCAGCTGCAGGAAATCATCCAGCTGCAGCAGCACCTCTTCCTCCACCTCTTCCACGGGGAAACACATTTGCTAAGATATGTAAAGATTTTAAGGCTATGGGAGGAAAGGACTTTCATGGAACTGAGTCCTTCGTGGCAGCTAGGAATTGGTTAAAGGAAACCGAGGACTTATTCGTCATCTTTGAGGTAGAAGATAGGCAGAAGGTACAACTGGCAGTGTGGCTACTAAAAGGTGAGGCTTCCTACTGGTGGGAAGTCACTAATGCAGAAAGACCGGTGGAAACATAGGAGGACTTTAGGGCAAGGTTTGAGGCTAAATTTCTCTCAGAAGCTGAAAGGGGTCTTCATTGGAAAATTTCTTATTTCTTAAGCAAGGTAATATGACAGTCAAAGAGTATGTTAATCAATTCGATGAGCTGGCTAGGTTTGGGCTGGACCTAGTCAACACCCCACACAAGAAGGCTCTCCGCTTTGTCAAAGGGTTGAATGAGCCATTACACAGTTTGGCCATGACCCATATACCCATGGGAGCTACGTATGAAAGGTTGGTGCAGATGGCATTGCTGAACGAGGAAGATAAGGACAAGAAGGAGACAGAGGCAGAAAACTCTCAAGGGAAGAAAGAGGTCAAGCCCAACGATTCTAAGAATAAGAAGGTAGACCCCGAGAAAGGAGGCAAGAAAAACAACTCACGTGATAAAAGGAAATGCAATTACTGTGGTACGGAAGGGCACATAGCCAAGGATTGTAGAAAGAGGAAGAGAAAGCAAGGTGAATGTTTTCATTGTGGGAAGACTGGACACATCAGCAAAGACTGCCCTGAGAAGCAGACCGGACCTTCTGGCGGTACATCGTTAACTTATTCTAGATGCTTTGTTTTATCCTATTTCTATCCTCGATCCTATCTTGAGAACCATAGGTAGAATCTTTTTGGATGTAAACATGTAATTGAAACATGTTATGATTGCGAAATGGTTGCAAGTGGTCGCTAGTGGTTGCTCGTGGTTGCATATACACACACGATCTAGGTTTTAGATCGGCTCAGTCACTTCATATTGCATATGCATATATGTTTGCATTCATATATGGTTGAACTTTAATGTGTTGTCATATGGATGTTGCATTTATATGAATGATTGTGCACTCATGTAGAATCATGAATAGGAGGATTTGCATACATAATGGATTCATAGCACTTACATAATTCGCATTAAGGAGGTCAACTGAATCAGTAGACCGCCTGATTTTGCATTAGATAAGTACATGTACACACACACTTCGCATATGATCATGAAGCATTAGAAGTCTTTTAAGGACAATGGATACTCGTGTTTGATGGATGAGTAGATGGATGTTTGGATGTTAGGATATATTTTTTTTCCCTAAACTTGAAGATTTCGGGGACGAAATCCTTTTAAGTGGGGGAGAATGTAACACCCCGTGTATTCTATAACAGTGAAATTCACAAATTAAAGTATAATTAATTACAAATCATAGAATTAAGGGAAACGGGCTGTGCCATTGTGTTCGTCTCGGAAAAATACGTGAAATAGAGTCCGAGTTTTCCAAAATCGGAGTCCGTATGACCAAGTTATGGCCCGTCAAAGTTTTCAGAAACTTTCAAATTCAGAAAATAGCTCGAAGATTCGAATTTCAAACACGCAGGGAGGCACGGCGGGAAAGTTCCCGCCCAGGACAAGTCGACAGGGGTGTCGACTTGCCAGTCGACACCCCCCCATGTGTCGACTGCCCAGTTGACATGGGTGTCGACTTGCAGGTTGACCTGCTTGGTCGGCCTGGCTGGCCTGGTCTGTGCTGGGTCCGAATTTATGAGGCTTGCTTTGTCACGAGGGCTAGGTGTCAGCTCCTGATTGGTCTCTCTTTCGAATGAATGGCTACGATTAACCCATGCTACATCGACGGTCCTAATCAATTCATAAACTCTATAAAAATGACCCTAGACTCTACCTGATCTATTCATTCAAAAATAAGAATGAGGCCATCATGCTGCTGAGGAACGAATAGGAGTAGCCACCAATTTGAGAGACAATTAGGAGACAAACTCTAAAGCATAAAGCAACTACAAGTTAAACTTAAACAAATCAAATCAATGCCTACATCAAAGGAATAGCATCTCCAAATCCAGAATTCAGATTCCTGAATTGAAGAATTCGTCACACGATTGTAAGTAGAGTACTATTCCGATGAGAATAAATAACTGTGTTTGATTTGTGTAAAATGAGAATTACACTTGATTTGTGGTGATAGTAATTCATATTTGTGCGTTGCTATGATTCTAATCGATTTGGAATGTTGTGATATAACGATTGGATATTCGCAAGTATGTAATTCATGATAAAAACTACATGTTTGCGGTAGTTTATTTGACATTCATGCAACTATACGATTGGATATTCGCAAGTATGTAATTCATGTTGAAGCTACATGTTTGTGGTTGTTTAATTGAGATTCATGCAAGTATGTGGTTTTGCTACTATGCCAACATAATGTATATTTTTGTACAAAATCACTTTGTGTGTAATTGGATCAAATTTGGGGTATTATGATTCATATGAAATTATGTTGGAATTGGCATCATGATCTATGTATAAAACCATACTTTTGTATTAGAAACAAAAGTAAGCCTCTTTGTGAACTTATGTTGATTTTATGAATATGACTAGGCTATGTTTGGTATTATGCCTAATTGAAAAACATGTTAGGCCTATATTGTTAACAAGAATTATATGATAATATATGTGACACATAGCAAAGTTAGATTTACATTCCAATTGCAAGTTTGCATGAATAAAGTAAAAACCATGATTTCATGTTTAGGATTATTTATGCCATGATTACATGAATAGATCAAAAACCATGATTTCATGTTTAGGAATATTTATGCCATGATTACATGAATAGATCAAAAACCATGATTTCATGTTTGGGTATATTTGTGCCATGATTATGTGAATAGATTAAAAATCATGATTAAGTTGGAATAATTCTAGTTGAACTATACTTTTGTATTAGTAACAAAAGTAAGCACCTTTGTAAACATATAGTAATTTTATAAACATGATTTGCTTATGTTTGACATTATGCCTAAGTAAAAATATAGGTTTATGTTGTAGTTAAGACTATGTGTCAATAATGATATCTAATTTAGTTAGATTCTTAACTTAACTACAAGTTTACATGGTTTTATTCATGTCGCTTATGCTTTATGACCAAAGTATATGTTACCACAATGCAAGTACACCAGTTTCTATTTTGTAGTTCCAACGTTATGTTGCAAGTTCATGCGTTCACATTCCCCTTTTTGTGTATATAATCACGTTTTAAGCCTCCCCTTCTTTCACGTGGCTAAGTTGGGCTTAAAAGGCTAAGCCCAACATATATTATAATAAACGAACGTATTAAACGGGGGAAATAGCGTTGGGCCAAATTAATTAATAAATGAAAATATAAAAGTAGATGGGCCCAAATTCAAGAATGGGTTAGGCCCATGATTGGTGTAAACCTTTACACCATTAGCTTAAATTGATTTTGAATAATGGGCCGCAAATATTTACATATAAGAAAATAAAGAAAAGAGACAAAATATGTAAATGTAGAAAATACGATGTGTTTAACCCGAGGTTGGATTGAGTTGTGATGTAAACCTGCCCGGAACCGCCCGGCTGTCCAGTAGTCACAACAATACCTATCCAATGTGGGTGGTTAAACATGGAGCCCAATAAGGACCCGAGGTTAGACTGAGTTGTGGCGTAAGACTGCCCGGACCCAACCGGCAACAGGCAGCCACAACAATACCTGTCTAATGTGAGAGGTCAAGGCTTTAATAAGACAATTAAGGCTGAGTCAGGATTGATAGGATTAAGTAAATTATATTAATACTTAATCAAAATGGAACATGGTAAACTAAACAGACTGATTGGGGGTTAGGTTTATAAAACACTTAACCAACTTAGCATGTTGGCTAGAAATAGAAAAACCTAGTAGCGGGGGACCCTTTTCAGTAGTAACCCTATAAGGTATCATGATACCCTGAAACTAGGCAGGGTGGGGCACGATTACTGGGCTGACTGTAAGAGGTCAAATCGACGGCGGTGGTGCAGCAGTGTAGGTTCTAACGGGGTGCGGGCGTGCACACACTCCGGCGCAGAAAAATAAGGCACTGGGCACCAGTAGCATACCTATGCATTCTAGGATTGTGTCGGGCCGCCACCATGGGACTTGATACACCCCATGGTGGGACCAGCATAGGTAACTACAACATCGGGGGCCGTAAGACACATGTAACTATGCGAGTAGGAGCCGATCACCATAAAATGGATCACTTCACCCTGATTATGGGGTGCCTGTTGGGAACTAGTTTATATGGGTACAGAGATTAATATGGGGTACGATAGTATATTCGACCCTAGACAACTTAACTAAGTTTATGGTGCTTTCCCATTTCTAGTTTATACTTATCATACCCAGTTCTTTATTCATAGACTGAATAGTCCTAGACTTACTCAGGCTTTATGTCTGACTCTACTTTTCTTTCGTCTTCTTTCCTTTCGTTTCCCCCCCAGGTCCACAGGGAGGGAATACCGCAGCTTGACCAGCCTTCATATCCATCTTGAAGAGAAATAATGTATTGCTTGGATCTTTTCGTTTTGGATATGGCTTTGGACAACAATTATGGGACTTTTGCAGTTTATTTATGTTTTCTTTATGCTTCTTTAAATAATGTAATCAAGACAGTTATGAAGATGTTATGTTTTTTGGAAGTATTGTAAAACAAATTATGGCATGGATTGTGTAACACATATGTTAATGAAATAAAAGTTGTTGTTTTCCGCTGTTCAAAAATATGTGTTCTTATATCTGTCTTGTATATCTATGACTTATACTTATAAACCTCCACCAAAATTAGGGCAATCCCTTTGAGAGTGACCCTAATGGAGGTGGGGTGTTTCACATGGTATCAGAGCATAGGTTTACCAGATAAAATAAAAAGTTTTGAAAATTTATTTTTCAAAAAGAAATTTAAAGAAGCATTTTTAAAAGATAAAATATTATTTTATTTTAAAAGGCAAAGTCCCCCCCAAAGCCATAGGTACTATCTCTTATCCTTCGTTTTGTATCTATCCTTTTTGTTTCAGCATGTCCGAAGAACTTAACTTGCCAGAGGGTGTACCAATACCTGGTTGGTTTAGACGGTTCTTAGAAGCAAGGGCCACTCAGCCAGGTCCTACCGTTCCTCCTCCCCCAGCTGTAGGAAACCATCCAGCTGCAGCAGCACCTCTTCCTCCACCTCTTCCACGGGGAAACACATTTGCTAAGATATGTAAAGATTTTAAGGCTATGGGAGGAAAGGACTTTCATGGAACTGAGTCCTTCGTGGCAGCTAGGAATTGGTTAAAGGAAACCGAGGACTTATTCGTCATCTTTGAGGTAGAAGATAGGCAGAAGGTACAACTGGCAGTGTGGCTACTAAAAGGTGAGGCTTCCTACTGGTGGGAAGTCACTAATGCAGAAAGACCGGTGGAAACATAGGAGGACTTTAGGGCAAGGTTTGAGGCTAAATTTCTCTCAGAAGCTGAAAGGAGTCTTCAGTTGGAAAATTTCTTATTTCTTAAGCAAGGGAATATGACAGTCAAAGAGTATGTTAATCAATTCGATGAGCTGGCTAGGTTTGGGCTGGACCTAGTCAACACCCCACACAAGAAGGCTCTCCGCTTTGTCAAAGGGTTGAATGAGCCATTACACAGTTTGGCCATGACCCATATACCCATGGGAGCTACGTACGAAAGGTTGGTGCAGATGGCATTGCTGAACGAGAAAGATAAGGACAAGAAGGAGACAGAGGCAGAAAACTCTCAAGGGAAGAAAGAGGTCAAGCCCAACGATTCTAAGAATAAGAAGGTAGACCCCGAGAAAGGTGGCAAGAAAAACAACTCACGTGATAAAAGGAAATGCAATTACTGTGGTACGGAAGGGCACATAGCCAAGGATTGTAGAAAGAGGAAGAGAAAGCAAGGTGAATGTTTTCATTGTGGGAAGACTGGACACATCAGCAAAGACTGCCCTGAGAAGCAGACCGGACCTTCTGGCGGTACATCGTTAACTAATTCTAGATGCTTTGTTTTATCCTATTTCTCTCCTCGATCCTATCTTGAGAACCATAGGTAGAATCTTTTTGGATGTAAACATGTAATTGAAACATGTTATGATTGCGAAATGGTTGCAAGTGGTCGCTAGTGGTTGCTCGTGGTTGCATATACACACACAATCTAGGTTTTAGATCGGCTCAGTCACTTCATATTGCATATGCATATATGTTTGCATTCATATATGGTTGAACTTTAATGTGTTGTCATATGGATGTTGCATTTATATGAATGATTGTGCACTCATGTAGAATCATGAATAGGAGGATTTGCATACATAATGGATTCATAGCACTTACATAATTCGCATTAAGGAGGTCAACTGAATCAGTAGACCGCCTGATTTTGCATTAGATAAGTACATGTACACACACACTTCGCATATGATCATGAAGCATTAGAAGTCTTTTAAGGACAATGGATACTCGTGTTTGATGGATGAGTAGATGGATGTTTGGATGTTAGGATATATTTTTTTTTCCTAAACTTGAAGATTTCGGGGACGAAATCCTTTTAAGTGGGGGAGAATGTAACACCCCGTGTATTCTATAACAGTGAAATTCACAAATTAAAGTATAATTAATTGCAAATCAAAGAATTAAGGGAAACGGGCTGTGCCATTGTGTTCGTCTCGGAAAAATACGTGAAATAGAGTCCGAGTTTTCCAAAATCGGAGTCCTTATGACCAAGTTATGGCCCGTCAAAGTTTTCAGAAACTTTCAAATTCAGAAAATAGCTCGAAGATTCGAATTTCAAACACGCAGGGAGGCACGGCGGGAAAGTTCCCGCCCAGGACAAGTCGACAGGGGTGTCGACTTGCCAGTCGACACCCCCCTTGTGTCGACTGCCCAGTCGACACGGGTGTCGACTTGCAGGTTGACCTGCTTGGTCGGCCTGGCTGGCCTGGTCTGTGCTGGGTCCGAATTTATGAGGCTTGCTTTGTCACGAGGGCTAGGTGTCAGCTCCTGATTGGTCTCTCTTTCGAATGAATGGCTACGATTAACCCAAGCTACATCGACGGTCCTAATCAATTCATAAACTCTATTAAAATGACCCTAGACTCTACCTGATCTATTCATTCAAAAATAAGAATGAGGCCATCATGCTGCTGAGGAACGACTAGGAGTAGCCACCAATTTGAGAGACAATTAGGAGACAAACTCTAAAGCATAAAGCAACTACAAGTTAAACTTAAACAAATCAAATCAACGCCTACATCAAAGGAATATCATCTCCAAATCCAGAATTCAGATTCCTGAATTGAAGAATTCGTCACACGATTGTAAGTAGAGTACTATTCCGATGAGAATAAATAACTGTGTTTGATTTGTGTAAAATGAGAATTACACTTGATTTGTGGTGATAGTAATTCATATTTGTGCGTTGCTATGATTCTAATCGATTTGGAATGTTGTGATATAACGATTGGATATTCGCAAGTATGTAATTCATGATAAAAACTACATGTTTGCGGTAGTTTATTTGACATTCATGCAAGTATACGATTGGATATTCGCAAGTATGTAATTCATGTTGAAGCTACATGTTTGTGGTTGTTTAATTGAGATTCATGCAAGTATGTGGTTTTGCTACTATGCCAACATAATGTATATTTTTGTACAAAATCACTTTGTGTGTAATTGGATCAAATTTGGGGTATTATTATTCATATGAAATTATGTTGGAATTGGCATCATGATCTATGTATAAAAACCATACTTTTGTATTAGAAACAAAAGTAAGCCTCTTTGTGAACTTATGTTGATTTTATGAATATGACTAGGCTATGTTTGGTATTATGCCTAATTGAAAAACATGTTAGGCCTATATTGTTAACAAGAATTATATGATAATATATGTGACACATAGCAAAGTTATATTTACATTCCAATTGCAAGTTTGCATGAATAAAGTAAAAACCATGATTTCATGTTTAGGATTATTTATGCCATGATTACATGAATAGATCAAAAACCATGATTTCATGTTTAGGAATATTTATGCCATGATTACATGAATAGATCAAAAACCATGATTTCATGTTTGGGTATATTTGTGCCATGATTATGTGAATAGATTAAAAATCATGATTAAGTTGGAATAATTCTAGTTGAACTATACTTTTGTATTAGTAACAAAAGTAAGCACCTTTGTAAACATATAGTAATTTTATAAACATGATTTGCTTATGTTTGACATTATGCCTAAGTAAAAATATAGGTTTATGTTGTAGTTAAGACTATGTGTCAATAATGATATCTAATTTAGTTAGATTCTTAACTTAACTACAAGTTTACATGGTTTTATTCATGTCGCTTATGCTTTATGACCAAAGTATATGTTACCACAATGCAAGTACACCAGTTTCTATTTTGTAGTTCCAACGTTATGTTGCAAGTTCATGCGTTCACATTCCCCTTTTTGTGTATATAATCACGTTTTAAGCCTCCCCTTCTTTCACGTGGCTAAGTTGGGCTTAAAAGGCTAAGCCCAACATATATTATAATAAACGAACGTATTAAACGGGGGAAATAGCGTTGGGCCAAATTAATTAATAAATGAAAATATAAAAGTAGATGGGCCCAAATTCAAGAATGGGTTGGGCCCATGATTGGTGTAAACCTTTACACCATTAGCTTAAATTGATTTTGAATAATGGGCCGCAAATATTTACATATAAGAAAATAAAGAAAAGAGTCAAAATATGTAAATGTAGAAAATACGATGTGTTTAACCCGAGGTTGGATTGAGTTGTGATGTAAACCTGCCCGGAACCGCCCGGCTGTCCAGTAGTCACAACAATACCTATCCAATGTGGGTGGTTAAACATGGAGCCCAATAAGGACCCGAGGTTAGACTGAGTTGTGGCGTAAGACTGCCCGGACCCAACCGGCAACAGGCAGCCACAACAATACCTGTCTAATGTGAGAGGTCATGGCTTTATTAAGACAATTAAGGCTGAGTCAGGATTGATAGGATTAAGTAAATTATATTAATACTTAATCAAAATGGAACATGGTAAACTAAACAGACTGATTGGGGGTTAGGTTTATAAAACACTTAACCAACTTAGCACGTTGGCTAGAAATAGAAAAACCTAGTAGCGGGGGACCCTTTTCAGCAGTAATCCTATAAGGTATCATGATACCCTGAAACTAGGCAGGGTGGCGCACGATTACTGGGCTGACTGTAAGAGGTCAAATCGACGGCGGTGGTGCAGCAGTGTAGGTTCTAACGGGGTGCGGACGTGCACACACTCCGGCGCAGAAAAATAAGGCACTGGGCACCAGTAGCATACCTATGCATTCTAGGATTGTGTCGGGCCGCCACCATGGGACTTGATACACCCCATGGTGGGACCGGCATAGGTAACTACAACATCGGGGGCCGTAAGACACATGTAACTATGCGAGTAGGAGCCGATCACCATAAAATGGATCACTTCACCCTGATTATGGGGTGCCTGTTGGGAACTAGTTTATATGGGTACAGAGATTAATATGGGGTACGATAGTATATTCGACCCTAGACAACTTAACTAAGTTTATGGTGCTTTCCCATTTCTAGTTTATACTTATCATACCCAGTTCTTTATTCATAGACTGAATATTCCTAGACTTACTCAGGCTTTATGTCTGACTCTACTTTTCTTTCGTCTTCTTTCCTTTCGTTTCCCCCCCAGGTCCACAGGGAGGGAATACCGCAGCTTGACCAGCCTTCATATCCAGCTTGAAGAGAAAGAATGTATTGCTTGGATCTTTTCGTTTTGGACTATGGCTTTGGACAGCAATTATGGGACTTTTGCAGTTTATTTATGTTTTCTTTATGCTTCTTTAAATAATGTAATCAATACAGTTATGAAGATGTTATGTTTTTTGGAAGTATTGTAAAACAAATTATGGCATGGATTGTGTAACACATATGTTAATGAAATAAAAGTTGTTGTTTTCCGCTGTTCAAAAATATGTGTTCTTATATCTGTCTTGTATATCTGTGACTTATACTTATAAACCTCCACCAAAATTAGGGCATTCCCTTTGAGAGTGACCCTAACGGAGGTGGGGTGTTTCAGATAAAGCAACCTTGCCAGATATGGATTGTAGTGAACATGAAGAACTGTTCTAAAGGGCTATTAGTAGTATCCTCAACTTTCGGAGGTATAATGACAACTCCCTAAAAAACCACAATCCTCTAATATGGAGTTGACTTCGTCTTTAGAGGAGATGAAGGGATGTTTCTCAGCGACAACAACCTTTAGAGGATCCCTCTCCAGAACTTGTTGGGAAGACTCACTTCCACTATTAGCGAGAGCTTTAGAACTGGCCTTTTTAACTAATTTATTCTTATTAGATATGACTCTGCCAAGTGATATTATTTTGGTAATAATAATATGAGATGGTAAAAGAATGAGATTATGTTAAGTACGAAAAGAGAAGCACTCATCCTTACCGAACCCCTACAAATATCACTATAATGAAATGTGTAAAATGTGGGGCTTTCGATAAGAGGTAAAATGGTTTGGCCACTAAATTTAATTGGACCATATTTTATTATTATAATCTATTCTACTACATCGAAAATTTCAGGTCCCAAATCCTTTAAACAGAATTGAAGGAGATAAAATCTTGTTGAAATTGGATAAATTCGAACTTTAATCCTAGAGAATTCACTCCATAAATAAAAATTTTCAAATTATCAAAGAAAAACTAGATTGAAATTCGATATTAGTCATGATTCAAGCATGAACTACGATATAGTATTTGTATCTAAATTTTAAATTGATCATTAGCAATCGATTTTAGAATAAAAATCAAAGACTTAAATCATTGAGAAAAACAACCGAATTTAGAATCAATTTTAAGGCTCAAACCCTGAAATCGGAACAAAGATATTTACCTTAATTTTTGATCTTAATGAGCTAGAACGACTCAAGAAATTTTGGAAACTTTGATGCTCGTATGAAAGTTCTTCAAATGCATAAAAGAGAAAATGAAGAAGGAGCTACATCTATTTATAAAGAGAAGTTGACATTCGTACAACCATCAGATCAGATCTGGACGAATAGATTATAGCTCCAAAAAGCGGGAAAAATAAATCATCACTTAGAAAATATGCTAGTTGGACTTGTCGATTTGAAAAGTCGAGAACACCCTTTACTAGACAAGGGAGGTGGAGGGGAAGGAGGCAATTGTTAGCACGAAAATAACTAGGAGAAAACCTAAAGCCAATCACAGGGTGAAGGGGTGTTGAAGGTAAGCCGGTCTTCGGCTTATAGATTATCACTCCTTAATCTAAGCTATTTGGAGAAAAGTGGAGAAGCTAAGCTAAGCTTGTGCATATTTTTTAACTAGACGGACGTAGTCATCATATTTTTTAACTTTAAGCATGGAAGCTAAGCTTGGCATGTCTTTCGGTCAAGCCAAGGGAAATTTGCAAAAATGCTTAGGTCTCTATCGAATAGGCATTGAAACCAAGCACCTTGTGCAAAGGAAGACGATGCCATAAGCAGCATAAGAAGCCGGGAGCGTCTACAAGTTCACTTCTCCGACAACTAGATAAGGCTACCATTTCCGGAAGAGTTCCTTTGGAAACAACTACAACGGCACCATACTAAGCTTCAACAGTTAACTGGAGGTGTCTTCAGTAAATCTCTGCATTAGTGTAACACCCCAAATTTTAATAAATATTAATAATATGAATCAGATTAATAAAACGAATAGTAATTAACAAAATATTCAAAATTGGATAAAATGGACTTCACCGTTCTGTTCGTTAAAAATTCTGATTCATGTAGACTATTGGTTTGTGTAAATCGAACTTAGTATGAACTAGATATGATGAATCAAAGTTTGAATTTAAATTAAATAAGTTAGATAATTTACTCAGAAAAGTGCAATGGTTATTGGGCGACCTAGCCCTAATATGGGTCGACCGCTGTGTTGATCCAAGAGTCGACACTATTGTCAACACACATAGGGGGTGGGTCGACCCACCCGAAGCCTGGCATGAGCCCGTGCCTGGCCAAACTAGCCTGGTTCAAGATAATTCTTTTGCTGGCTCATGCTGATGTGTTTTCTATGGCTTGGTTTGAAACCCTAATATCTTATGGCCTAGACTATTCTATCACACCTATAAATAAACTAGCAACCCTCACACTTTTTCTACACAAATTATTCTTCGTCTTTTTCCTCCAATCTATAATTTTCTGGAAATAAAATTAGGGAAAAGTTTCGGTGCTGTCAAAATATAGATCTGAAAGGATATTCTGCTTCTACTTCTTTTCAAAAGTCCTTTCTTGGATCTATTACAAATATCTGTGATTTCTATATTATTTTTAGATTAGCAATCTAAATAAAAAGGGGAATTTTGACACTAAAATATATTGGATCTAAAAGTATCAGTGTTTATAAGTTTAATCTTTTGCATGTTATTATTCGTTTTAATTACTATCGGTTACCTATCCCTTTTTTAGTTATTATTTTTTTATATGTACATTCCTCCTCCTTATCCTATTTATGTCATTGTTTTATTTACGGTCTTATTATGCCTACTTATTAATTGTTCTTTTCTGAGCATGGATCTATTTCTCCTTTTCCATTTGTTTTGCGGTTAGCCTAGGCCAACGAGAGCCTAGGCCTTTACTGTTTGAGTTGCGTAAAATTGCAATATAAAGTTAAAAAGGGGATTTAGGCATATTGAAACTTATGAATGATGGACTGTACATTTGGGAATATTATAAAGGAAGAATATGCAAACATAAAAATCAGAATAGGTTGTACTTAATTGTATATTAAATAAACATGTCACTAGAAAACACGTAAATTTGAGCAAGATATACTTAATTATACATTAAGTAAAACATTTTATTATAACGTGTAACTTACAATCTATATCTGAAAACATCTGAGCAGGGATCTTTCTGACTTGGGAAAAGGGTTGTGTAAAGAATTACATTTAATAATAAATGTTATTTACAACCTAAGAATATAACATAGGGTTATATTAAGCTTATTAATGAACTTAAAACTCCTAATTTAAACATGTGTGGTTAATAAGCTAAGATGTCCATTCTGGTAAAATATGTGGGGACTTATAAATCCTAGTTAACTTGGGAGCCAAGCCTAGTGGTGGCTTGTGTCAATCTGCTGCTTGTTTATTTGTCTGGAACCCATATCAATCAGTACCCTCCTATTATCACACGAATCTCGCACTAAGTTGGGACCAGGGCACACTTTACTAATGCTTAATTGTAAGTGGTTCAAATTCTAGAGGTGGGCACGGGCGCGTTCTAGCGGAACCATGAGCGTGCATTGTTCCAATTGGGGAAGATAATGCGTTGTAACACTAGTGGATAAGGCATTGTCTTTTAGTTGATGGGTCTGGGACTGATATCCCTGAATTCCATAGGTGGCACAGGTTATTCGTGTCTTTTTAGGAATCCGATCACTGGGTAGAAATTAGGTAAAATCTAATTCTGATATTCTGGCAGTTGGTGCAGAAGTTCTAGGGATATGAATAAGAAGCTGATCTATAACAGCCCAGACTTTTAACCATTTAATTTATTAAAGTTGGGTTCAAATATCGATTTGTATTTTAACGGTTTGAATTTAATAATTTTGAATATTATATTAGTTTAATTAATAAAATAATGATTTAATTTCGAAATAGTCGAAATTGGCTGAATTTGCAATATTTTATGATTTGATAATATAAGAGGATTTATTTATGTTTATATTTAATTTTATTTATGATTTCATTATTAAACGATATTTGAACATTTAATTTATAATTTAATTATAAAGCAAGCTGCAGCGGCGCGATAGTTCATAATATTACGTTTTGAACTTTAATTGAATTTACAGGATCCAAAATAAGTTGGATTTCTTCGATATAAGAAACGTATGAATCTATTTGATAATAGTTCTCTGATGAAGCAGAAAAATCGAGTTTTCGTACTGCAAATTTTGTTTTATGCCCAAACAAATTTTCAAATAGCCGCTATGGAATTTGTTTAAATAATATAACGATTTATAATATAAAAATAAAGAGATTTTAATATAATGAATATCGTTTTGACTCGGGATTCAACCTAGAGTATTTTATTTTGAAAGTATGTGAAATTCTGCTCGGGTATGTCCAATTATAATATTTTAATATTATTTTATTGAGGTATTCAAAATTGGTTTATTTTCATTTAAATTGGACCCTTTAAAAGGGACTTTGTTCAAACATTCTCCGATTTCAACAATTTTTTTGATTAAGACCGTAATAGCTATTTATTGCTAGATTACAAGTTTCTTGCAAATCGGATTTATTCTGTGAGCGTGGCAAAATAAAATATAAATAAATCGGCCATTTGAGCATAAACAAGGGCCGTTTTTGCAAATGGACTTGGAATTCGACAAAACAAGATTCATTATGATCGTAACGTCAAATTATACCATGAAATACATCCTCGTTACAAGCAGAATTTGTATCTACGCACAATAATCAATGAATAGTGTTCCGAAATGGCGATAGGTACGATTAAAAATCGCTAGTCATGTCAATAAAAATCTTCAGTCACGTCATAATAAAATAATACAATAAAATATTAATTTTTACCCTATAAAATAAACCCACCGCAATCTTTCTCTATACCCAAAATCACTCTTCTACTTTCTCGTTTTCTGTTCTTGCTTCAAACGAAAACTTTAGTAAATACTCCCACTTTTAAATTTGAAATAACAATTACATTAATTCAATTTTTCCTTTAAGTAATTCACTCTTGGATGCATTAAATCCACGAGAGAAAGGGCTAAAACCTGGGGGTGTTTTATTTGATTCGATCACTGTATGGAGGCAGATGCTCCTACAGTCGCTGCTTAGGGCACGGTTCTATGAAGCTTATAGGAGATGAGGAGCATTACTGTCAAAAGGAAGGTTGGAGGACAGAGTCAAGCACGTGGGACGGGCGTAGCGGCGTCGCATGCGCTGATTGGTGGAGGCGACAATGGCGGATTAGGGCATTGTAATTTGTGTTGAGTTTGAAAACTGCAAGGGGATTGCGTTGGTCAGAAAAGGAGGATCCGACTAGAGTCAGTGAGGTCATCCTCTGGTGAACTTCGGTTGGCCAGGTGAAGGGTATGCTGCCGAGTTGACTGGTAATATTGGGAGTGTCGGAGGATGGACAGCGTGACGGGATTTTGGTGTTCAATGTCGATCATACAAAGAAGAAAAGGAAGACTCTATATTTTTAGTTACTGGAAATGGTGGAAATCGCTTGTGATGACCACCCATAACCCCTGCACTAAACAAGAGGAATAATGCGCTAAAAGTTGTGCTAGGCAGTTATGGACGATCATCAGAGTAGGTAAACACAATCGATACCTGTCGTAAAACTCACAACGCAAGGATAAAATATAATAGAACATATACAACAGGTAGTAATTGTGAAGTAGTAAACACTAGGCTTTTGTAACAATCAAAAAGTAATATCCATACACTTGGAAATAGTGTTTATACAAATTGCCTCACTACATCACTCAGAGAATAGCAAACAACAGAAAGCCAAATACTATATAGTAAAAAGATAGTATGCCAGCCTCCTGCTCGCCTCCGAACAGCTACATCGATCGCACTAAGCAGTCACCTGTCACCTAGTATGCCCATCAAAAAACGGATGAACAACCCGAGGTAATAAGAGGGAATCATAAAACCTTGAGTCAGACAACCGTCTTAGTGAGCAATAAAACAGCTAACAGACTTCATTAATAAAGTATATAAGGATAGGTAGATTTACCAACCACTACCCAATACTAGAGAAGAACTCACACTTATCTTTCCCACATCCGACAGTGATAGCCTTTACATTAAACAATTCAATCATACATCCACGAAAACCAGAACACAGAACACCCATTCAATCATGGTAAATCACTCATCTCATCCAAATTATATATCTCATGTAAACCATCCTAATCAAATTCAACGTCCCTCAAGCACAAGCCCCAGAGGCCTAAACCAATATCAGACAAGCACCCAAGGAATATCTCCTTTGACGTTGGACAATTTACATGTGATTGTGCAAACAGAGCAACCAAACAATCAAACATCCATGACCGACTCTAGATATCACCGCTAATCCTGCTTTGAAACCATCGTTAATCGTATGACGACCCATCATGAATGCCATATGTCAAGGCCTAATGGTAACATCGGTTCTAGCACAACTCCGTTTGCCTTGACAACTCGTATGTTTGTCTTCTCAAATCTCGATAACTAGGCCCTTCACGACTGCCTAAGGTAGCTTTGAGTCTGCTAGAAATTATGATAAGGATAACCTCTCTGCCTTTGCATCTCTAGCCATCAACTCCGATGACTATTCATTAACTCAAGTCCCCCTTGAGTATCCATTATCCACGAACTCAAAACACCCTTGAGTCGTCTTCCCACTCGTTGCTTTACACTAATCAACGAACATATTTAACCCTTCAAATATTCCTTCTTTAATTTACTTCGAAGTCACTACATCACTGAGCCAAATAACATCACTGCGTTGCGGCTAGGGTTTGGGGAGTTACCCCCGAAAAATATTTTTTTGGACCTTTTTGTTCAAATCTGAGTCGTACCCAAAAAATAAAATTTCCAGAAATGACCCTGTTATGCTCAACCGACCGACCCCCCTGGGATGTTTGACTGACCCAGTTCCTTCCTTGTTCCAAACATGACCGACCCGACCCCAACCATGTAGGACCAACCAGATTAAGACCTGCTCTCCAAAACCCATACTCCAGGATGACCTACCGACCCTGGATGCATGACCCAAGCTCGCTCGAACCCTAGCCTGGCTCGACCGACCTGCCTCACGTACGACTGATCCTGATGTTATCACACTGCAAGTGATCTGTACACCATCATATGACCGACCCGCCTGCCATATGGACGACCGACCCACCCTGGACCGACCACCCAAGTAGTGTCCGACCAATTCTTGCTCGACCCATCCACTTGTAAGCGATGACCCCATGCTAGCTCTCTCGACCTGGAGGTGCGACCGATCCTGTGACTTGTTCCCCAATACAACACTACGACCGGCCAGGATGGTCATGAACGACCCAAAACCTGCACTCCTCCATTTCCACTTCGATTCCGACTAAAACTTCGCCAAACAATAGATTCGATGAAACTAACTTGTCCAATTCATCAAATATGACCACAAACATGATATGAATTCACTAACAACATGAAAATGACGATTATCACTAAAATTATGCAAACCACTCCAAAACCCATTATAAATGAACATATGAACTAGATTGAGGATCTAACTTGCATAAACATATGAAATGGCATAGGAATTACCAATTTAAACTTGCTAAAATAGATCATAGAGTGATTCATATGAAAATGGACTTGCCATGGTATAGATTTATGGTAAAACACTTGAATTTAATGAAAAACACGATCAAACATACATATACTTCATTGAATCCATGTGAGAGACGTAAATCACTCAGCGATTCTCCCAAACAAGCTAAAATCAATGTATTAAGATTCCGGACAGTAAGCAATTTGAACCAAACCCCTTGATCTGATGAATTCCCTCTTCAATTGATGTAGATCTAGCCTCCAATGGTGTAGATCTTTGATTTCCCTCCTTAAATTTTGATTTTTAATGGTGGAAAGGTGTTAGAGGAAGGAGGAAAATAGAGCACTAAATGAGAGAATAGAGAAACTGTAATGACCCGGATTTTTAGCCGTTGAATTCTGAATATTTAAATTCGTTTAAATATTTTATTTGAATTATATATTGGAATTTATAACGAATTTATTTAATAAATCGATATTTAAACGTATAATTTATAATTATATTTAAAACGAGCTCGTAACGGCGCGGTAGTTCGTAATTTAGCGATTCGAACTTTAAAGGAATATACAGAATTCGTTATAAGTCGGATTTCTGTGAAACAAGGAACGTTGGAACCGTATTGACGATAATTTTCATATGAAAAATAAAAATCCAGATTTTGTGTAATAATTTGTTAGTTATAGCTAAAACAAAATTTGAAATAATCGCTATGGAAATCGTTATTAAACTATAGGCCTGTAAAATAGCCATTTTTCAAACGAACTCAGATTTCGACGAACTCAGTTTCATTGGGACTGTATCATTAAATTATTGTACGGTGTTGAATGGCGTGGCAAACCGATGCCGTATGTGACCACGGTATCCGTAAACGCCAGTTCAATTTCTATAGCGCGTAATTAATTTAATAAAGGGTTATTTGGGTATAACTTGAGCATACGATCGAATTAGGCCACGAAACCAGTCCCGTTGAGTTCGTATCGTCGAGTAGAGTCAGGATAGGTATATAGTTTGTTATTTTTAGAGATCGGCAAATTTGGTGTTCAGAAGGGTATTGTAGTGCGCGGTAAAAATAGCCTACCGGGAAACAGCCTCAGAATGCGACGAAACTGGTGCCGTTGGGTTCATATTGAAAAATTATTGTAGGATATCAAAGTTTCAAGTTGATTTGATTTATCTGGTGATCGTGAAAATTTTAAACGCGTGTTTATTTTTGGTTTTATAAAGATTTTTTTTTCAAACGATGTCGGAATTCGACGAAACTTGTCCCACTGGGACCAGAATACTATTTTATATCAAGATTAGCCTTTTTATCAGTAAACAGACTGTTCATTCATATGATTATCCATTCATATTCAAGTACACCCTTAAACCACAACGAACACTCCGACTTAAGATAGTAGGAAGTACAACTTTGCATCGAAGTTAAATAACGGATCCAATATATAAGAAAGAAAATAAGAAGTTCTGATACCAAACCCAAAGCTGACATCAACATAGCAGATCTATCTCTATTCACATCTTCAAGGGAATCATCTCCGGTTCTTCCTGTGAATATTGTTTGAATGGAAAATCATATAAAAAAAGTAATGTACCATCTACTGCCAGGCTTGTCTCCATTTTGCTGTATACATGTACATGCTACACCTTTAATTTAATGCTCTCACATGCCTAAGCCGACCTCAGGTATCACTGTGCATACCCTATATGTACCAACCCTTGCGTTCCAAGGTATTACATACCCTTGTGTCCCCAATTCTTTCGTCAACAAAAAAATAAAAAGGAAATCCATCACAAATCAACAGTTCATAAATTGAAATCCTTGTATTTCCGAGTGTATTTTTCCTCTTTAATCTCCTGTAGGGTTACCTAGTTGAATGACTTCCTCTCGCTGGTACGAGGTTAGAGCGACCTAGGGATTCGATTTTGGGGGAAATACGTTGGTCTATTGGCGAACGAAGTTTGGGTGCGGGGGGGGGGGGGGGGGGAGGGGGGACGTTCTGGTGGCGGTCAGGCGGGGTCTTTGGTGATGATAAAGTGATGTCCGATGGCATGTAGTGTTAGTGGCGATTGATGGAAGAAAGGGTTCCTGGTATTAGGTTTTAAAATGAGAGGAAGGCGTCATTATTTTCTGGAATATAAGTTGATTAAGATAAACTATGCTTAAGGGTTTAAACAAATTTGTTTAAGAGTTGTGTTTACGGGAATGGGATAAGGCTGCGTACACCCTTTCACTGTTCAGACAGTTGACAGTTTTGGTGGAAGTGGAAGCATGATAGAGGTGATAAACAGGGAGGACACACACGTTTTAAAGAGGAGAAAGTAGGGACTTTGAGGACCAGTCGAAGTTCGTTATTTAGGAAATGGGGATGTGGAAAATGTGGAGCTGAGTCATTCGGTGTTGTGGTTTTGGGCGTTAACAATGAGATGAAGGGGATTATGTGATTGTTAATCACAGGTTTGTCAGGTTAGTTGAGGCTTTGTAAAACAATGAATGGCATAATGATGTGGAAGGCGTATTAAGCTGTGAAGGGAGTTACAAGAAGAAACTGAACTACAGGCATCATCGGTGGATATTGGAGGCCGAAAAGCCTTCATCTCAGTGAAGAGGACAATCCCCAAGAAAGATTAATGAAATTGTTAGTCATTAATGAAGTAAGTAAAAGCAAATTTAAGTCATGGTAATTATGCAATTAATGGTTAATTATAATATTAATTGAAACTATATTTTATTTTAATAGGGTGTTTTACAGTGCAATAAGTTGTGAAGAGTTGGGATGATGGTGTTCGCGGAGAAAATGGGTTTGATAAAGGTCAGGGTTCATTTTTGAGGTTACTGGAATTCACCGAGCTATGAGTTTTAGAGTTGGTCCAACACAGAGAACTATTGTAACACCCCGTAATTCTGTAACGCTAAGATTCACAAATCAAGGCATAATTAAAAGTTAAAATCAAAATCAAGGAAAACAGGTTGTGCCATTGTGTTCTTCTTGGAATTCTGCGTGAAAACGAGTCCGAGTTTGCGTAAATCGGAGTCCGTATGAGGAAGATATGGCCTCCGGAAGTTTCAGCAAGGTTCAAATTTCAAAACAGACTCAGAAGCGGGCTGGGCGGGAAATTTCCCGCCCAGGACCCCAGGTCGACAGGGGAGTCGACCTGGGTGTCGACCCCCCCCCCCCAGGTCGACTAGGGAGTCGACTTGGGTGTCGACCCCCCTGCTTTTTCCAGCTTTCTGAACCTGGTTCGTTTCTCTGTATCTAGACGCCATTCTGACCAGATTCGTTGACTTCTACACTATATAAACCGCCCTAGTCTCCTCCTCTATTCACAATTCTTCTCTACCCTTATGCTGTAAAGATTCTGAGTGAACATGGCTTCTTCTCCTCCACTTAAAATAAATAATAAATAGAATAATATATATAAAATAAATCAAGACGAGAAGATGTTGCTCAAAGACTTTCAAGAAGAGATTCGAATCAAGATTAAAGCTTCAAGATAAGGATCAAAGGCTAACGTCGCACGAATCATAGCAACGCCGTCTTTCTTTTCAAATCTAAATCTCTATATGTCAGTTATTTCTAGATTTGAACGTTTTTCTCTGTTCGTGACATGAAATTAAAGGAATAAAAGAATATGTCAAACCTCTCTCTCTCTCTCTATTCGAATCAGTGCCTATACTCTTGAACCTAATTAAGAACTGTTATGATTCGAGGACAAATAAGACCATGACTATGAAAGTATGGACCTTAAAACCATATGCCTATGACTATGAACATTTGCCTATGACTATGAACATTGCCTATGACTATGGACATTGCCTATGACTACGAACATTGCCTATGACTGTGACTGTGACTATGAGGATTATTTTCTTGACTAAGCCTATGCCTTTGATTAGGAAATATAAACTATTGCCTATGACATAACAAGGACATCTGTGATTAAACACCTGTGATTCATGACTAGGAAAGTGTTGCTTACGTTTTGTGACTATGAAATTGGGTATAAACCCGATCATCTATTCTGTCTATTCTTGGTTATCTTTGGTTTTAGACCTTGGGAATTTACCTATTAAGTTAGGTCTACCCATGTTCTTGAACCTACGTCTCTATTCTGTCTATTCTTGGTTTTCCTTGGTTTTAGACCTTGGGAATTTACCTATTAAGTTAGGTCTACACATGTTCTTGAACCGACGTCGTTATTCAACCCTCTTTATGCCAGTTAGTATGTCTAT
This sequence comes from Allium sativum, assembly GCA_030737875.1. Lineage (NCBI taxonomy): Eukaryota > Viridiplantae > Streptophyta > Magnoliopsida > Asparagales > Amaryllidaceae > Allium > Allium sativum. Next base: position 265,143,791 of record CM060913.1, read on the forward strand.
CTGTTGCATAGCATCTTTGGTTCATTCCCTATTTTCTACGAACCTAGTTTTATGTATAATCTAGACTGAATCACGATTATACGAACGGTGGGAATGCGGTTTGGGCAAAACATGAAATTTACTAAAAACGTAGTTTAACTTGGAAATTGGCATAAAATGGGAACATGTATTATGGCATGTTCATAGGAATGCAAATTGGATAAATATGACATAAATTATAAGATGTGTAATTTGAATCTAGTATTGACGTGTAAATCTAGCATTTACATGAATAGTGAACTAGAGTAATAAGTCTAGTTTGACGTGAATTAGAATGTTGAATCGGAATTGGATTAGCTAATTTGGCATGGTAAGTATATTGGCACAAATGTGAAATTGGCCATAATTGGGAATAACTGTCAGGTTTATCAAAATCATGGTTAGTGACACTTAATTTGGTATAGTTTACATACCAAAAATCATAAATATGATATAGAGGGGAAAATGGGCCATAGAAATAAATGTAGACAGATTACATTAAAAGAGTAATTGGGAAATAAGTAAATTAGGAATAATTTACTTATAGAATTTGTCCTAAATGAGAAATGTAAATTTAGACAAATTAAAGATTTATTAACGACATCTCTTTTAATGAAACACCAGAAAGTTCTAGGGTGACAGAGAGGATAGTGTCTAGGCTTGGGTTTGGAAAATACAAGTTTCCTGCTCTCCCTGGCTATCCCTAACTGGTCCAACGGACGGGATGGTTACATTCAAAACCTGATTTGAAAATTAATCAAAACCCTTTGAACTTAGAAAACACGAATATGCCTAACCCGAGGTTAGACTGAGATGCGATGTAAACCTGCCCGGAACCAACCGACACATCCAGTATTCGCAACAATATCTGTCTAATGTGAGTGGTCGCGACTTTAATCTATGGTAGGGTTAAGTTAACTAAGACACTTAACAAGTTCAACATGATAACTAAACTGATGGGTGGGGATAGGTTCAGACTGACACTTAACACAGTTAAGCTAGAATGGGAGGGTTAAGTCCATAGGAACACTTAACCAACTTAACACAGTTAAGCTAGAATGGGAGGGCTAAGTCCATAGAGACACTTAACCAAACTCAAGGTAGCAAAACGAGACTTGTAGGGGTTAAGTAAAGTTAATACACTTAGCCAAATTAATATGTTAACTAGACTAGAGGTTGGGGTTAAGTAAAATCTAATACACTTAGCCAATTTTGATATGTTAGCTGGGCTAGACCGTAGGGTTAAGTAAACTTGAACACTTAACCATCAGGTGGTGATAAAGGAATAAGGCTAAGTCTAAAACATGAAGGGACAATACTTAACCATTAATAACATGTTAGTGAAAACAGACGGGCAAGGTTAAGTTAAAAAGGAACACTAAACCAATAGAGGATAATGGGTAGGGTTAAGTAATAAGGAATACTTAACCAATATAACTTGGTTTGTGGTCGGGTTAAGTCAACATGAATTACTGATAACACTTAACCAGTTTAATAGGATAAATGAAGGGGGTTAAGTTAGCTTGAATTGACTAATGACACTTAACCAATCCAAATTGACGGGAAGGAGAACTAAGTAGTAAACCTTAGTTAAGAAAACAACGATTCTTGAAACTAAGTGGTAAATCTTAGTTAGTAAAACTAAGTAGTAATTCTTAGTATAACACGGGAGGGAGCGAATGTCCGTCTGAGTAAAAAGGAGGCTCCAACGAATGGGGTTACGAAGCCCAAGACTTCGAGGGGACGTGAGGGTACTCTTGGTATCCCTCTGTGAGGCTGCAGATGATCCGCTTGGGCCCACAGAGGTTAAGGTCTGCATAGAAGAACCAGGGGTATGCCTTGGTTGCAATACATGGAAACCTAAAGACCAGGATGGACCGGCGTGATTCGGCGAGCAAACGGTAGCCCTGTGATAGCGACTCGTCGTCTACCATCCATCTTGAGTCAATCGAGATACGTGAAGCGGAAAGGCAGAGAACTGCAAAAGACCATATACTTGTTATCTAGTTATGGTTGCGGATGGCCATAGGATAGTGGGGCACCGGGGGTCGGCGTATAGTTCTCATTTTACAAGGTGTGCCTTTCATTAGTTGAGGGAGGGGTCAAGAGGGACCATAGCCACTGGAATAAAAACAGACCTTAGCATCTGCATCGGCAGATATCTGAAAGCTCCCGACCGAGTTCTATATTCCTTGATTTGCCCTGTCATAGGACTCGGACCGCACATTACAGGACATGTGCATCTAGACAAGCGATAACGATTCGCGATACATGCGTGGGGAAGTATAGGAACATATACCACTCTAGGTAGTGTGTCCTAGACTTGGGGGCATCGTTCGATAGGTAGCATAATCCCTAGTTGGACTAGGTGGCATAAATCCTGAATCCGAGAAGCGTTCAGCAGATAGCGTAAACTCTAGTTAAATCTAGAAAGCACTTGATAGAAAACCCTAGATTTGATCTAGGTAATAAATAATGAATGTATGCCGGAGGGCAATGGAAAATACAGGGATTGGGATCACGTTATCGTACTAGTTGGGACACTAGATAGGCGGTGCAGAGATATAGAAACCAGTATAACAAGGAAATAGCGAAGCGGCGAAAGTATTAGAGCGTATCCAGTTTATCTTATCTTAGCATATCTTGTGACTACCTTGTCTAATCTTGTTGACCCTATCATCTTGGTGTTATCTTGTATTCAGTTAATTCATGTCGTTTTGTTTTTCCATGTTCACATGCTAGAAGTTACTGAACTTACTCAGGCTTTATGTCTGACTCTGTTTTCCTTTCGTCTTCTTTTCTTCCGTTCCCCCCCCCCCCCCAGGTAGTAAAGGAGGGAATAGTATAGCTCAGATCAAGTTGGACTGTCACTCTTTCCCAGCTTGAGGATTTGCCGAAGTTTTGCTTGGATTCTCTTTTCAGATGCTATGGCTGGCTCTTGCTTAAATTGGGGAACATAAATGTATTTTTATGCTTCTTTATTTTGAAAGACAGATGATACTCTGATATTGTAAAGAAATCGTTGTACAAACTATTTTATCAATAAAGCAAAGTTTTATTTTCCGCTGTTTAATTTCTGTCTGTCTTGTAATTTATCTGCATCTTTTACCCTAAATGCTCCACAGAACTTAGTGCATTCCCTTTGTGAGTGACACTAACGGATGTGGGGTGTTACACGTGGTATCAGAGCTGAAGGTTACCAGATCAGATAAAGGATTTGAAAAATTATTTTCAAAACGGTTTTTAAGGAAGCATTTTCAAGAGAAAAGATTTGTTTTAAAGACATATTCCCCAAAGCCATACGCACTATCTTCTCTTCCTCTGTTTAAATTCTTGTCTCCTACTTTCTTGAGTCTCTGAGGCTCCTGGCTTTCTGGGAGGTAACCTCATCGAAGGGCTGTAACGGCAAGGAATTTCGCTCAGTCCGAACCAGTCGCTAAACCGACCCAGACCGGTCGGAACGCCCTATCGTTTTGAGAACACGACAAAATAGAACGCATACAAAGGAACATTTCATTGTATATTACAACAATGCATCAGATTACAAGAATATACAGAGTATAAATGAATATACATTACACAGAAATATCAGAAATTACAATACATTGTATAGCAGCGGAAAATAATACAGTACACAACTAGAAGAGATATACGGATACAAAGCTTCCCGAATATCGTTCCAGCTGTAAACCAGGATCCTGTGAATATAAATCTGCAAAACCAAAACTACTAGCTGCCCGTGTCAAAATAAGGGCACCCAGAGTTTAGGTCAAAACAATTAACTCCAGGTCAGTCATGTGACTGGTGTGAGAACTAAAACAGTTATTTATCTTTATTTTTAAAGTTAGGTAAATCAAGGGACCACGCCGTATAACACGTAACGGGTTTCCTCCCAAGAATACCAGTGCATAAAACAAACAGCGCAATGCTAAATAAAGAAAAATGAAGCTGTTATAAGACCCAGGTCCTATCACACAATGCAACGCAAGCCGGGGGATAGGGTTTTCCCTTATAACAGCAAAAGAATGCTTGATACGTTTAAAACAAATCATTTGATACTATAATAAGTGTACAGTGTTTAAAACAACTTCAAATCATAAGTATCAATCATAGGCGACATGAGCGTCCCATGCCACTATGTCGCCATATATAGGTTTACAAATAAAACCGCAAAGTCACGTATCTGGAAATTGGATTTCCATCTATGAACCGAGGCAAAAGATAGTCCTCAACCGATTCGAGACTCTCTAGCCCGAGCCTCAGGACCCAGACTCAGGTGGGCCCTTGGATCGTCAGGGCTGGTCCACACGGAGTGGATTAAAATGCCTGAACTATATGCTAGTCTTTCCTATGGGGCATAAATGAGTCTAATGACTCCATCGGTTCGAGAACGACCGATATAACCGAGGCGCTTCCAATTCCAACAACCACATGAGTCAAACTCGTCAGCCAGTTCAAGCACTGACGCAACTCCTAACTAGAAACCGGCATATGTCCATATCCCTGAAGTCCGTCTCCAGTTTTCGATTCATACCGGGGTGTGAGGCTCGCGAATTCACGTTACTCAAAGATGTGCCACACAGGCTGTGCTTTGATCATCACCACAAGACTTTGCTTTTCAACAGAAGCCTTGGTCATTTGCATCTTAGCATGCCACACAGGCAAACCATTCTATGCATCCGATATCAGTCACAGAGAATGAAATCCGATGTCAGACACACAGTCCATTTACAAGTCCATTCTGGGTCTGAACGAAACCGGAGGCACCTAGTACCCCGCATATCCATCGATCTTCAAGTACGTCTGGACAATCACCAACTGTTTCCATCTTCTTGGGTTTACAGCCCAATCAAGATCATCAGTAATCACCCAAACGACATGAAGACTTCCGGTCTTCGACCATCATCTTCATCTTCGACTTATCGTCGTATCAGTTATTCAGAATGGGATAAACCCGGCCTTTCCAAATAACTCGCGTATATTTTAAATAAGTGTTACACAAATACAACATACGCCTCATTCAAATTCATCAGTCACTAACCGTAAATTGATCAAGAGAATAATTTCCCAAATATTAACCCCGAAGGCCGAAACCAACATCAGATCAATATCCAGAAAACCGTTCTGCTTAGCTAATCGACAGTTAGTTTCTAAATTTCACATTCATAGGGAGAGGTTCCCATTAATTTTATCCAAGATAAATTTCTGGAATTTATTCTTTAATCTATTTTTGAATATCGATTCTACTAGTCGGGATTAACGAATCTTACCGAAGTAATCATTTGTTTTAATTTCCCAATCCCAACCTATTCATCCCATGAAGTAAAACTGGTAGTACTTCATATCTAACACCACGGTGTTATCGGTAAATTCAATTACCATTTCACGTTCAAATCTAATTAAAGATTTAACTATCGCCTAGAGTAAAACTGGTGATACTCCATCCTCGATTATTTCAATCTAATTAAAGATTCATTAAAACTCCACTTAGTTTTAATCATTAACTGGGTTAAAGAATCAGTGTCATTTAAAACACGGTTCACGAGAAACCCAAAATCACATTCATTAATTATCGGGTTAAAGAACGAGTGTTATTTAAAACACTGTCCACGATAAACCCAAAAATCAATATCAATTCAATTCCAATTAAATATTATTTAATTGGTACACTTCATTAAATCTAAATAAAAAGGTTTAATCTTTTCTCAACTGGGTTCAAGAACAGTGTTAGTGAAGACACCATTCACGACAAACCCAAATCACATTTGATATTCAATACAAGGCTCTGAATAGAAAATATATCGGCTTATATTCAATATCAAATTCTACGACTAACAAATGTCGTATTGGAAATAACGATATAAATATATATCTTTCAAATTTCCATAACAACATCTGTATAATCACGAATTCCAACATCGAAATATTCCGAAGACAATTTCGATTCAAATCCACTCTAATGCAATCATTGGAAATTCTGGTTATTTTTAAAACCCTTTTCAAATTCAATTTATTTATTTAAAAATAAATAGAATTATAATTCTAGTTCAAAACTAGTTCATTTCGATAAAAATCTATTTTTATCTTTTCAAATATGGAGTTTTTCATCCCAATTCTTTCTAAATCATTTCTTATGATTTTACACAAATTATTGATATTTTTAATGATTTTATCAAGGCCAGTACAGTCGATTTCCATCAACGGCCGTCGAACTGCACTTACAACGACCTTTTTCAAATTTGATTTGGACGTATCTCCAAATCCAACCGTTAGATTTTGAATTTCAAATATTCGTTAGAAAGCTCTTTTCGATACGAACCCAACGGTTCCGGTTTTAGGAGAATCCGACGGTCGGATCTCCCGTAATGTTCGTTTGAAATAAATGGTCGAAATTCACGAACTGCCACGGCGCAGCGCGTTCTATTCAGGCCATTATATTATATATATAATATATATTTCGTCGATTACTATTTAAAACGAATTATATAAATAGTTTTAAATTCGTTTCAAAAACATTTTCAACTTCCATTTCAATTCAAATCAAAATTGAATCTTTCCTTATAAATTCGTTTTAAAATTCATTTCTATTCAATTCAAGTTTCAATTCAATTTGAATTCATTTCAATTTGTTTCCAATTCAATTCGAATTCGTTTTCAATTCAAATCGAATTGGTTTTATATTCAATTCAATTCAAATTCATTATCTATTCAATTCAATTCGAATTCGTTTCGTTTGCTATTCAATTGAAGTCAAATTCGTTTTCCATTCAATTCGAATTCGTTTCGTTTGCTATTCAATTGAAGTCAAATTCGTTTTCCATTCAATTCGAATTCGTTTCGTTTTCTATTCAATTGAAGTCAAATTCGTTTTCCATTCAATTCGAATTCGTTATATATTCAATTCATTTCGAAATCGTTATATATTCAATTCATTTCGAAATCGTTATATATTCAATTCATTTAAATTTTCATTTCAAAATATGCGTTTTCGAAATCACTTTTCAATATGCATTTTAAAATGAATAAAATCGATATAAATATCGTTCACGTCAAAATGGCGTCAATCTAACCAACACGGCTTCATATATTTCTATTTTCAAATATTCTATTCAACAAATGAATATTTATTTTTGTCAACACACGACTAATCTCAACGAATGAGTATTGTCCACGTGTGACAATTTTTGTTAAATTATTTCGTTCAACACATGACTAATCTCAACGGATGAGTACAGTCAACACATGAACCTTTATTTTATATTGATAAAGATGCAAATTTTATTATTAAAATATTTCGTTCAACACATGACTAATCTCAACGGATGAGTACAGTCAACACATGAACTTTTATGTTATAATACTCTTTATTTTCTAAATTGGAATGAGGCCCAATCAATCACCATATAATATTAATTATATGGATTTTCATAAATCACACGCATATAATAGCATTGAAAAATAATCAACCATCAACCAAAGCGCACTACACTGTATAAGTATCAAATATAGATATATAACGCTTATAACAGCCTGTCAATCAAACGATCGACATATTTAATTAATCAGGATGAGTGAATTTCAAATTTCATCCCAACACCCGTGTGGGGTTTCAAACAATCAAACACAGATTTTATTTGTGCAGTTGGGCGATGTGTGAAATTTATCGACCCAATCAATATCAGTCAAATCAGTGTATATAAACAAATCGGCCGATTTGTTTATAAATATTTATTTATTCACTTTCACGTTAAAAATTATATTTTTAACGATAAAACATTTTATTTTAACATATGAATTTCTATTCAGTTCATTCTTTAAATAAAATGATATTTTTATTTTTCTAACTTATTTTAGAAAATTTCGGCGGTATAACGGCACGATACTAGAAACGGGACAAGGCCTAGCCTTATCCCCGGTCTAGTGAAGGCCCACGCCATTCACACATTAATCAAATCAATTCAATTCACCAAACAATTCAATTCAAACAAAATATTCTAACTAACCACACAACCAAACAATTTAACAAACAAGCCATCCATGGTGTGTGGATGACGGGTGTCGGATGCTCCTAAGCACCGTCTGCATCCTAGTATATATATAACTAGAAAAAGATATTGAAGAGTGAGAAGTTCTCACCAATAGCTATCCAATACCATGACTCTTCATTGATAGAAATCTTCAATGTTATCGCATCTTTGTCATCTTCGTTGCCCGTATTCTCTACTTATGTAAAAATCGAATTTTTACTGCGCTATTCATATATAAAAATCGAATTTTTACTATGCTATTCAATATATAAAAATCGAATTTTTACTATGCTATTCAATATATAAAAATCGAATTTTTACTATGCTACTATATAGATGTCATGTTTTTGATTCACTACATATATAAAGATCAAATTTTTAACACTTCTATAATGTAAAAATCATATTTTTATCCTTCTGCAATATAAAAGATTATATTTTTATTATCTCTGCTCTATAAAAATTATATTTTTATTATGCTACAAGTATAAAAATCATATCTTTTCTCTTTTAAAAATCTCATCCTTTCTAGTTCAAAAATCAACTCTTTAACATTTCAAAAATCAGTTCTTTTCTAAAGTAAAAATCATATTCTTTTCGTGCTATATATATTTTAAAAATCCCATTTTTAAATCAAATCTATTTATTTTAAAACTAAAAATGGAATAACATTAAAAATAAATAGAAAACTCACTGTTATCGGTCATAGGAGTTGGAGGAGAGGCAGTAGGTGGTCACAGATGTCGAGGCAACAGCTGCGGATCTGTGGTGGTTGGCTGCATCGACTGGAGAGGAGCTGTGGGGTCGGTTCGCTGGTCCATCGCAAGTGGAGGGTTTGCTGGAGGTCGCGCCTGAGCCTCGATGCGTCGAAGGTGGCGCTCTGGGTCCTCTGGCATGGGAGGCGCTGCTCACCGATTTGCTGGCATCAGCCGATTTGGGGGAAATGGGTTCTTCAAGTGCGACGGAAAGGAAAGGGGGGGTGGCTCGCCAGCGATGGCAATTTGAGGGGGGGGCGATTGGCAACGTCGATGGGTTTTTTCTTTTGAATCTGAACTGAAAACGATTGAAGGGGGGTCAGGTTAAGAAGAAAAGGGAAGGGGGAATATTTATTTATTTAATTAATTATTTTATTTTTCACTAAAAAGCAAATTTTATTTTCGACCTCAAAATGAGGCCCACCGCCTGTCGTCTATAGCGTTTTACCCCCATTCCGAACCCAATGGGATATGTATTGCAAGCCGATCCGGTCGTTTCGATCGGTTTCCGTTGAATTTACATTTAAATCACTATATTGAATTTTAAACGTACATTTCAAATTACCGGGGTCACATACTAACTCTATAAATCCCATAAAAATATTTTCTAGCTTCGTATTGACGATACGGTCCTAACAAAACTAGTTTCGTCGAATTCTGAGACCGTTGGAAAAAATGGCCATTTTCCAGTCGATTAAAATCAACTGAAACTGGTCAAACACGTTTTCCTTCGCCACGCTCACATATTGATTCGAAAAATTATGAAAATTGGAACCTAGCAATAACCTTACATCACGGACCCAACAAAAGTGGTTTCGTCGAAATCCGAGGTCGTTTGCAAAATCCCCATTTTTAAGGGCCTGAATTCCATTGCGACTATTCAGAATTTTCAACTGGACATATCTTTTGATCCCCGCTATGAAATTTTGATTATTCGAATTCGTTGGAAAGATATTATCAATTAGATCCTAATGTTTTTGGTTTCACTAAAATCCGGATTGTTTTGCACCCGGTACATTCAGTTGAAGTTTGAAATCGAATTATCGAACTACTGCGCCATTTTCAATTCTATTTATAATTATATATAAATATTTATATTCTAACGACGACGTATATAATATATACGTTCTAATTATATTCAAAATAAATTTCTCGTCGATTTTATTTAAAATAATTCATTTTAAATAATCAAAATTCGCTAAAATTGCCAAAATAAAAATTTTAAACTGGCCCAGATTTTCGGGTTGTTACAAGGGCACTTGCCCGGCTTCCATCTATAGCCGTAGTTGTTTCATCTACGGGCAGTTTTCTTTCGAAGCTTATAGGGTTTTCCGGACGATGGAGGCAGTTTTCGAGAGATTTGTCAACATGACTACACACGGAAGGGGATGAGGAGTTTGGCTAAGGAGCATAACCCTAGGATGAGGAATTCATGGATGTAGACTTAGCACACGAAGGAGGAAGAAATTATAAAACCTAAGACAAGAGGAAGTATCTTTACTAGGGTATGATAGGGCATATACTTAAGGACAAGGGCAAGAACGAGGACGAGATTTTCAGAAGGACAAGTACATGCTTTCGCCACCAAGCGTACCTAGGAGAAAGGTAGTCCGGTTGGAAGAGTCTAGTTTTCTGTTCGTACTATTTCCTTAGGTTCTAGCGCTTCTCATTTGTTCATATCCACTTCCATAGTTGGGTCTCTGCACCATAGTACTTGTATAGTAGAAAGATCCCACTAGTCTCAAATCCAATTGGTGGTCCGACCAGTTTATTTTTGGTTAGTTGGGATTTGAGAATAGCTATCGAGTTTGCTTATATCATCTCACGAGGATCGTCTAAATTCGGAGGAGATATTCCTTGGTTGTTTGTCTGATATTGGTTTAGGCCTTTGGGGCTTGTACTTGAGGAATGTCGATGGTTTGCGGGAGAGATGAATAGTTGTGGCAGGTATTCTAAAAAGCACGTAGTGACCTTTCGACCCTTATAGTTATGGCATGGTGGATAAGAGAGAGATCTCTAATCATCTTAGTACATATACTTGGTACGGTGATTGATATCTGTTTATTTTGGAAATGGAGATCCGGAACTTCACAATCGTGAAGTTAAATTAGTTAAGATACAGTGGAGTAAAGCTCAAGAAGGCTAGATACTAGCATCATACCCTTTCCTTGAGGGTGCATCCTTGATTTCTTTGTTTTAGGAGCTTTACGCATAATTTTTTCTCTCTTTCCAAAGTATATCACCTAGGTCGTATCTTTGGTCCTTAGGTAGAAGCCAATGGATGTAAACATGTATTTGAAACATGTTATGGTTGATGGTTGCAAGTGGTTGCTAATGGTTGCTTGTGAATGCATATGCATATGTATTAGGCACTAGATCAGTTCAGACGCTTTCATATTGCATTTACAGATATGTATTTGTTTGTAAATTGAACTTGATATGTTATCATATGGGTGTTGCATATGGATGAATGGCTGTGCACGCATATAGTATTTACATAACCAGGGATGCTTGCATACATGGTTGGACGCATGGCACTGACATGACTCGTGTAACACCCCCTTATTTTATAACATTAAAATTCACAAATTAAAGTATACTTAATTTTTAGAAAAGAATTAAGTGAAATGGGTTGCGCAGAGAAATATATATATATATATATATATAAATTAAAAATTAAATAAATAAATATGCAAAAAAGTTCAAAACAGCGGATTGGGAGGGGGGAATAACCGAACCGGCCCATTTTTGAGGTCGACCCAAGCCCCGCGGGTCGACTAGGGGTTAATCCAGGGTGTTTGGCTGTTAACCCTTGGGCCGATTCGCTCAAATGTAGATTTTGCATTTGATTGGTTCTCATGGTTCAGGGTTAATCTAATGGTCCTAAATAACTTCCTACACCTATAAATACATCCTAATGCTAACCCTAAACCTAATTAAAATAGAATAGTTACCGTCGCCATGGAAATCAATGGAGCCGCCGCTAACTAAAAAAGAAGAAAAGCAAATTCAATTCTAATTCTCTCAACCCTAAAGCAAAGCAAAACTCTCTCTTTTCTTCTCTAAATTGTGAGTATGATGATCTAAACAAGATTATTATAATTTTAATTAGGTTTAGTTATGAATGGATTATGAGTAGATGATGTGAATTATCATATATGTTGTTGTAAACCCCTTTTGCTATCATGTATATTGTAAATCCAATGTTATGTGATGATGATATCTTATATGTTGTTAATCATGCTATGATGATGTTATGTATGTTTAAAGTTTCTATGCTAAGTTGTGATGAATCATACATGTTAAAAAGGCCATGATGTTACCATCTATGCTAGTTAGTTCATATTAATTAAATCATCATGTTTGGGTTATGTTGATCTATATGACAAGTCATATATGCAAGTTAGATTAATTAGAAAAGTTATGAACATATGCTAAGACATCTATTATGACATCTAGAATTATGCTATGACATATGTGATATCCTATGCTAGTTCACACCATCATTACGTTGCCTAAAAACCCCCATATGCAAGTTTATGTATAGATTTGGGCTATGATCATATCATGTAAATTGAGACATTTAACAAGTTGACACCTTTTGATCCTTAACATGTGTAGTTTATGCAAGTTTCTCCCCTATTATGATTAGATTTATTTTAATTGTCTATATGTTGTGATAATTTATCTTTGTGCTAGGTGCTAGACTATACAAGTCTAGCCTATATTATGCGTTGAATAAGCGAACGTATAAACGTGGGGTAGGGGTAATATTAAGGATTTAATATTAAAAAGTTGGGGTGCAATTGATATGATTTTGCATGCCATAAGTGGATGGCCATAATTGAGTCAATTATGGACATCATTAAAAGTTGACTTAATTAATAATTTGAATAGGGAATTATTAAAACTGGGGTAAAAGATTTTAAGTGTTAATCAATGCTTAGGACACGAGGTTGGACTCGTTTGTGACGTAAACCTGCCCGGACCCGCCCAAAAAATCCAGTGGTCACAAATGTCAGCCCAATGTGAGAGGTCCTAGGCCTAAACTAAAGCATAACAGTTGTAAAGACTCGAGGTTAGACTCTTTTATGGTGTAAGACTGCCCGGACCCGCCCGTCAAATCCAGCTGCCATAAATGCCAGTCTAATGTGAGAAGTCTTTATGAGGTTATGGCCTGAATGAATTAAGAAATACTTAACCAGATAAACATGTAAAGTGGGACATGGGGGTTAAGTAGGTGCCTTGGGTGGCATGAGGAATCTATGGGGTGCCCTTAGTGGCATGTGAAATACGATTAGTAAGACTTAACCAAACACACATGTAAATGAACATGACTAAGAGGGTTAAGTGGGATATACTAGTGACAAGCTTAGGTGGGTAGCTTGTGGGGGCCCATTTCGACCAGTATCCCAAACGTATCTTTGTGGGCTCGACCCAAGTCGAGGACGGGACACGCATGCTGGGTTTGACTGTAAGAGGCCAAAACGGGGAGCGGTGGCAACGCAAGTCCAACGGGTTTCATATGCGTGTGTGGACCCGGGCTGGTACGTAATACGTTGTTGCATCTTGTAGGTATAAGCCGTGCATTCTCAAGTTGTATCAGGTTGCCACTTTAGGGGAGTGATACACCCCACTGTGGGGCCAGCACGGGTATCTACGAGTAGGGAGCCGATCGAAAGTGGGTAGTGGGGTACACCTAGTGGAGATAGGGGCAGACGGCACCTATGTAGTCAGCTAAGGGTACGTAAGGCTATTTATAAAGTTTCTGTGTGAAGCAAGTGGGATCAAACAATAAGGTGACTGGTGTGGTGCAGTGTAGTAATGTGCGGTGTAGTGTAATAATCATTCGTTAGTAATTAGGTGTGCCTTTACCATTATCTTTAACGTTATCTTAAACGCTATCTTTATCTTCCTAAGAGTTCATAGACATTTACTTGTCTTCCAGCTTATGCCTTAGTCTAGTTATTTTGATAATAGTATTGTTAGAATTATCATACTCGCCAGACTTTATGTCTGACCCCCTCTATTTCTATCCTTTTCCCCACTTCAGGTCCTCAGGTTGGGCCCAGCTCTATTGGAGTTTAATTGAATTGCTTCATCTCTCTTTGGAAAGCTTGGACCGTTGAAGTAAAGTCCAGCTTGTTATCTTTTTAATGGCTATTTATGTAATGGGATTATGTATTTTGTTTTTATGAAGATGGATATTGTACTTGGTTATGATCTATGGTTTTATGATGTAACAAACATGTTTAATTTCCGCTGCAATAAAATGAAGTTTTAGATTTCCAGGTACTATTTACTATCTGTCTTGTTGTAATTTTTCTGTTCTATATTCACTTATAACCTCCATGGAAGTTAATGCATTCCCTTCGTGAGTGACAATAATGGACGTGGGGTGTTACACGTGGTATCAGAGCTTAAGGTTACCAGAACAGATAAAAATACTTTAGAAAAATAGTTATTTTTGGAAGAAGTGTTTTCAAAAACATGTTTTAATGAGAAATTTAAAGAGAAAGATTTTTTAAAAAAAAAACATAATCCCCAATAGCCCATATCTTTATCTTTCGAATTCTCCATTCTGAATCTTTCCTTTTTCGTTTCAGCATGGCTGAAGATCTTAATCTACCCGACGGTGTAACGATACCAGGATGGTATAGGAGGTTATTAAAGGCTAGGGCCGCTGCAGGTCCAGCCATTGTTCCTCCACCACCAGTTGCACCCGTTCCTCCTCCACCTCCTCGCGTAGATACTTTTGCAAAGACGTGCAAGGAATTCAAGGCTATGGGTGGAAAACCATTTCAAGGGTCAGAAACGTTTGTGGAAGCTAGAGATTGGCTTAAGGTGGTGGAAGAATTGCTAGAAATCTTTGAAGTAGAAGAAGGGAAGAGAGTTCGTTTAGCAGCTTGGTTGATGAAGGGAGAGGCCTCGTTTTGGTGGGAGGTCACTAATGGGGAGCGTCCTGTTGACTCTTGGGCGGATTTTAGACGTAGTTTCGAGGCGAAGTTTCTCTCAAGGGAGGAAGAAAATCTATATATGGAAAGGTTCTTGACATTGAAGCAAGGAAGCTCATCTATGAAAGAATATGTCAATAAATTTAATCGATTAGCAAGGTTTGGCTTGGACTTAGTAAACACGCCGGAGAAGAAGGCTCTAAGGTTCGTGAATGTCTTGAATGAACCATTGCAAGGGTTGGCTATGACCCACATCCCGATGGGGGCCACCTTTGAGAAGTTAGTAGAAATGGCGCTTATGCATGAGGAGAAAAGCGCTAAAGCTGATAAGGCACCCGAGAAGAAGGGGGATCAGAAGAAACCACAACAGCAAAACAAGAAGGGGGTAAAGACAATAACGGCAAGGGAAAGAAGAAATGTTTTAACTGTGGGACACCAGGCCATCTCAGCAAGGATTTCCAAAAGAAAAAGAAGACAGGCTGTTTTCATTGTGGCGATGCGGGACATTTAGTGAAGGACTGCCCAAAGAAGGGGCAGAGGGCATGAGCTACCTCGGGAGGACAGGTGCAGGCTCTTATGGCACCAGGGCAGGCAAGGGGACAAGTTCAGGCTCTCGCGGTCCCACCGCTGCAAGAACGAGGTAGAACCATTTCTGTTGAAAGCTTAGTTTTTCTGTTTGATCATCCTGTCCGTACCTTATTCGATTCGGGCGCATCACATTCGTTTATCTCTACATCATTAGTTGAATCACTGCACTTAAACACCAGTTTAGTAGAGGATCCCTTAGTTGTTTCGAATCCAATTGGGGGCTCAGCTTATTTGTCTATGATGTGTTTGGATTTGAAAATTTCTATACTTAGCGTTGAATTTAGATGTGATGCTTATGTGTTGGGCTTCACGGGCTATGGGCTAATTTTAGGAATGGATTGGTTATCCAAAAATGGGGTCGTTCTTGATTGTGAAAGGAGAGTAGTTAGGCTCGTGACTCGCCTTGGCAACACTCTCGAAATCTTTTGTAATCCCATAAATTCGGTTATGCAAAGTTATCTAGAATCGCTTGAAGCGTCTGAGGAAAATCTACGATCTGTTAGAGTGGTCCGAGAATATTCGGATGTGTTTGAGGAGGTGAAGGGCTTGCCTCCGAAGCGGGAGATAGATTTTCGAATATATCTTGTGGATAATGCGAAACCAGTATCTTTGCCAGTACGCCACATGGCTCCACGTGAAAGGAGGGAACTCGGTAAGCAAGTGAAGGAGTTGCTTGAGAAGGGGTTCATAAGACGAAGTATATCGGAGTGGGGTGCTCCAATAGTATTTGCCCCGAAGGCGGATGGGTCCCTTAGACTGTGTGTGGACTATAGAGAACTTAATAAACTTACTAAGAAGAACAGACACACACTGCCGAGGATTGATGATCTCTTCGATCAGTTAGTTGGCGCCTCAGTGTTTTCGCAGTTGGACTTAGCCACTGGGTTCCATCAGTTGAGAGTGGCTGAGGATAGCATTGACAAGACTGCCTTTAGGACTCCGGACGGTTTCTATGAATGGCTAGTGATGCCCTTCGGTTTGACAAACGCCCCCGCATACTTTGTTGATTTGATGAGTAGGGTGTTTAGGGAGTACCTTAACAAATTCGTGGTAGTCTTTGTAGATGACATCTTGATCTTTTCTAAGGATGAAGAGGAGCATGCCCTACATCTTAGGGAAGTGTTGGAGACTCATCGAGCGCATAAGCTTAAAGCTAAATTTTATAAGTGTCACTTTTGGAGGAAGGAAGTACGGTTCTTAGGACACGTGGTTTCCAAAGAAGGAATAGTTGTAGATCCCGCGAAGGTGGTGGCCATCCAAGATTGGAAGGTTCCTAAAAATGCTACCGAAGTGAGAAGTTTCTTGGGGTTGGCTGGCTACTATAGGAAGTTTATCAAAGACTTCGCAAAGATATCAGCTCCAGTGACACGCTTGACGAAGAAGAACCTAGTTTTCACATGGGACGTAGATTGTGATGATGCATTCCAACGTTTGAAGAGAGCTTTGACTTCAGCCCCAGTCTTAGTATTGCCAAACGGGAGTAAGCCGTTTACCGTTTATACTGACGCTTGTGGGACAGGACTAGGCGCAGTCTTAATGCAAGAGGGCAGGGTAATAGCCTATGGTGGAAGGCAGTTGAGAGCGCATGAGAAGAATTACCCCACACATGACCTAGAGTTGGCCACTATTGTTTTCGCGCTTAAGTCTTGGCGTCATTATCTTCTTGGCGAGAAATTTGAACTATTCACTGACCACAAATCTTTAAAATACCTATTCTCTCAAAAGGACTTGAACTTAAGGCAGCAAAGGTGGATGGAGTTCTTAGCGTCCTACGACTTTGAGATAGCATATACCCCTGACAAGGGTAACATTGTGGCTGATGCCTTAAGTAGAAAAAGATTATCCTTAAGTCCTTTGTTTGTTGAGCGGCAAAGTTTAGAATTCATTTTGATGTTTGACTTTAGACCTTCCGTTGACTTCGTACCCGGTTTGCTAGCATCCTTGGAGGTCAGACCTACGCTTTCGGGATGGATTGGCGAGGCACAGCGAGACGACCCACAGTTAGTTGAGTTAGTAGAAAAGCTCAAAGGAGGGGAGTCATCAAGCTATCTCCATAGGTATACCCTAGATGATAAGGGTTGGTTACATAGGGACGGTAAACTTTGTGTACCAAAAGACGATGACCTAAGGAAGACTATTCTTGACGAATCACATCATTCGAAGATGACCATTCATCCCGGCGGGGACAAGATGTACAAAGACATGAAGAGAGTTTACTTTTGGGCCGGCATGAAGAAAGACGTGGCCGAGTATGTCGCTAGATGCTTGGTGTGCCAACAAGTAAAAGCGGAGCAAAAGAAACCCGGTGGGTTGCTTCACCCATTGGAGGTTCCTCTATGGAAGTGGGAGAGTGTCTCGATGGATTTTGTGGATGGATTACCGCGATCGAGGAAGGGTAATACAAGGATTTGGGTTATAGTAGATAGACTTACTTAGAGCGCCCATTTCATTCCCGTGAAGAGCAAGAGGACTGCTCCATGGTTAGCTTCTGTATATGTCCGAGAAATAGTTCGTTTGCACAGTGTTCCTTCTAGCATAGTGAGCGACCGCGATTCTATTTTCACTAGCGAATTTTGGAGAAGCTTACAAGAGGCGGCAGGGACTCAGTTATGTTTGAGCACCGCATATCATCCTCAGACGGACGGCCAGACTGAGAGGGTGAATCGCATTCTAGAGGATCTGTTGAGGCTATGTATCCTAGACTTTGGGGGTACATGGGAAGAGCATCTTCCATTGGTTGAGTTCGCATATAATAATAGCTTTCAGTCCAGCATTGGTATGGCACCATTCGAAGCTCTATATGGACGACCTTGTCGTTCACCTACATGTTGGTAGGAATCTACGGATAAGATCTTACTTGGGCCCGATATGATTAGGGAGACTTCGGAGAAGATAGACTTCATTCGAAGGAGGATGAAAGCAGCGCAAGATAGGCAGAAATCTTATGCGGATAAGAGGAGGACAGATCTCGAGTTTGAAGTTGGGGACATGGTCTTTGTCAAAGTGTCTCCATTACGAAACGTTGTCCGCTTTGGGTCCGTTAGGAAATTAGCACCAAGGTTTGTAGGGCTGTTTCCTATTAAGGAGAGGATTGGACGGATGGCGTATAGAGTGGAGTTGCCCGAGAGACTTAGTGGTGTACATGATGTATTCCATGTGTCACATTTGAGGAAGAGCCTGCAGGAGACCGCGGAAGTGGTAGAGCCGAGCTTGCTTAGAGAGGTGGAGATAGAGCGTGATGTGACAATTCGACGAGCTCCTACGCGCATTCTTGGGTCGGAGATCAAGAGGTTGAGGAATCGAGAGGTCAGACTAGTCAAAGTGCAATGGGGAGATGATGAGAGCAACACTACTTGGGAGACGGAAGAGAAGATGCGTTCACGATACCCTTTTCGTTTTGAGGGTATGTCCTTTAATTTCTCCTTTATCGCTTAGCTTGTACTTATCTTATCTTTAGTATATCCTCTCGCTAGTATCTTTGACCTTTAGTTAGGATAATCCTATGGTTGAAACATGTGTTTGAGACATGTTATGTATGGTGGATGCAAAGTGGATGCAAGTGTTTGCTAGTGGTTGCTCGTGGATGCATATACACACACTATTAGGCACCAGATCGGCTCAGTCACTTCATATTGCATATTGCATATATATGGATGTATTTAGTAAAATGGATGTATAATTGTTGTATTATCATATAGTTGCTGCATTCGGGTGGATGGTTGTGCACGCATATAGAATTAATATGTATCATTAGGAATCTTTTGCATACATATTGGACGCATGGCACTATCATGAATTGCACTAAGGTGGTCGACTGAATCAGTAGACCGCCTAATTTTGCATTAGATATGGACATATACACACACTGTGCATATAAACATTAAAGCATTAGAAGTCTTTTAAGGACAATGGATGCTGGTGTTTGATGGTTGAGTAGATAGACGATTAGATGGTAGGATATACATTCTTCTTGACTTGGAGATTTCAGGGACGAAATCCTTTAAGGAGGGGAGAATGTAACACCCCGTAATTTTATAACATTAAAATTCACAAATTAAAGTATACTTAATTTTTAGAAAAGAATTAAGTGAAATGGGTTGCGCAGAGAAATATATATATTGATATATATATATATAAAAATTAAAAATTAAATAAATAAATATGCGAAAAAGTTCAAAACAGCGGATTGGGAGGGGGGAATAACCGAACCGGTCCATTTTTGAGGTCGACCCAAGCCCCGTTGGGTCGACTAGGGGTTAATCCAGGGTGTTTGGCTGTCGAACCGTGGGTCGATTCGCTCAAATGCAGATTTTGCATTTGATTGGTTCTCATGGTTCAGGGTTAATCTAATGGTTCTAAATAACTTCCTACACCTATAAATACATCCTAATGCGAACCCTAAACCTAATTAAAATAGAATAGTTACCGTCGCCATGGAAATCAATGGAGCCGCCGCCAACTAAGAAAGAAGAAAAGCAAATTCAATTCTAATTCTCTCAACCCTAAAGCAAAGCAAAACTCTCTCTTTTCTTCTCTAAATTGTGAGTATGATGATCTTAACAAGATTATTATAATTTTAATTAGGTTGAGTTATGAATGGATTATGAGTAGATGATGTGAATTATCATATATGTTGTTGTAAACACCTTTTGCTACCATGTATATTGTAAATCCAATGTTATCTGATGATGATATCTTATATGTTGTAAATCATGCTATGATGATGTTATGTATGTTGAAAGTTTCTATGCTAAGTTGTGATGAATCATACATGGTAAAAAGGCCATGATGTTACCATCTATGCTAGTTAGTTCTTATTAATTAAATCATCATGTTTGGGTTATGTTGATCTATATGACAAGTCACATATGCAAGTTAGATTGATTAGAAAAGTTATGAACATATGCCAAGACATCTATTATGACATCTAGAATTATGCTATGACATATGTGATATCCTATGCTATTTCACACCATCATTATGTTGCCTAAAAACCCCATATGCAAGTTTATGTATAGATTTGGGCTATGATTATATCATGTAAATTGAGACATTTAACAAGTTGACACCTTTTGATCCTTAACATGTGTAGTTTATGCAAGTTTCACCCCTATTATGATTAGATTTATTTTAATTGTCTATATGTTGTGATAATTTATCTTTTTGCTAGGTGCTAGACTATACAAGTCTAGCCAATATTATGCGTTGAATAAGCGAACGTATAAACGTGGGGTAGGGGTAATATTAAGGATTTAATATTAAAAAGTTGGGGTGCAATTGATATGATTTTGCATGCCATAAGTGGATGGCTATAATTGAGTCAATTATGGACATCATTAAAAGTTGACTTAATTAATAATTTGAATAGGGAATTATTAAAACTGGGGTAAAAGATTTTAAGTGTTAATCAATGCTTAGGACACGAGGTTGGACTCGTTTATGACGTAAACGTGCCCGGACCCGCCCAGCAAATCCAGTGGTCACAAATGTCAGCCCAATGTGAGAGGTCCTAGGCCTAAACTAAAGCATAACAGTTGTAAAGACACGAGGTTAGACTCTTTTATGGTGTAAGACTGCCCGGACCCGCCGGCAAATCCAGATGCCATAAATGCCAGTCTAATGTGAGAGGTCTTTATGAGGTTATGGCCTGAATGAATTAAGAAATACTTAACCAGATAAACATGTAAAGTGGGACATGGGGGTTAAGTAGGTGCCTTGGGTGGCACGAGGAATCTAGGGGGTGCCCTTAGTAGCATGTGAAATACGATTAGTAAGACTTAACCAAACACACATGTAAATGAACATGACTAAGAGGGTTAAGTGGGATATACTAGTGACAAGCTTAGGTGGGTAGCTTGTGGGGGCCCATTTCGACCAGTATCCCAAATGTATCTTTGTGGGCTCGACCCAAGTCGAGGACGGGACACGCATGCTGGGTTTGACTGTAAGAGGCCAAAACGGGGAGCGGTGGCAACGCAAGTCCAACAGGTTTCATATGCGTGTGTGGACCCGGGCTGGTAAGTAATACGTTGTTGCATCGTGTAGGTATAAGCCGTGCATTCTCAAGTTGTATCAGATTGCCACTTTAGGGGAGTGTACACCCCACTGTGGGGCCAGCACGGGTATCTACGAGTAGGGAGCCGATAGAAAGTGGGTAGTGGGGTACACCTAGTGGAGATAGGGGCAGACGACACCTATGTAGTCAGCTAGGGGTACGTAAGGCTATTTATAAAGTTTCTGTGTGAAGCAAGTGGGATCAAACAATAGGGTGACTGGTGTGGTGCAGTGTAGTAATGTGCGGTGCAGTGTAGTAATCATTCGTTAGTAATTAGGTGTGCCTTTACCGTTATCTTTAACGTTATCTTAAACGCTATCTTTATCTTCCTAAGAGTTCATAGACATTTACTTGTCTTCCAGCTTATTCCTTAGTCTAGTTATTTTGATAATAGTATTGTTAGAATTATCATACTCGCCAGACTTTTTGTCTAACCCCCTCTATTTCTATCCTTTTTCCCCCTCCAGGTCCTCAGGTTGGGCCAGCTCTAGTGGAGTTTGATTGAATTGCTTCATCTCTCTTTGGAAAGCTTGGACCGTTGAAGTAAAGTCCAGCTTGTTATCTTTTTAATGGCTATTTATGTAATGGGATTATGTATTTTGTTTTTATGAAGATGGATATTGTACTTGGTTATGTATCTAAAATAAATTTCAGTTTAATTGTATTTAAGGTAATTATGGAATAGTTTGTTAATTATAGAAGTAATTATTTTTCTTAATGAATTATTAAGGAGATTAACTAACCTATTGTTAGTTAATGATGAAGTAATACACTTTACTTCAGTAAATGTTAGACTTAATTATTATTTTAATAATTATAGTAGTGACTTCTTAAATAGAATTCATTTTAGATGGTAATTGAATATGTAACAAGGTTTGGCAAGTTTGGAAGAAATTTATGGAAAGTATTTTATATTCTGGATTTCATAAATGATTTATAAAAGAAATTTGAGTTTAAAAAAATATTAACTTAAGAATTGAATTAAGTAAATTTCATAATCGAAGAAAAATTTCAGATGTGAAAAGGATATTTAATGTTTTTGAATAAAAGAAGTTGATAAAGGGATTTTTTTTATTATAAATCCAAATTTTAGATTATATATAATGTTAAATAGTTTTGAAAAAGGTATCAGTGAATGGATTATTGTAATCCAGGTTATGTATAGAAAACTATATAGAAGTTTTGAAGAAAAAGGTTAATATTTGAGTAAATGATTTACTCAATAAATATACTAAGCAAAATGGCTTTAGTCGATTGAAATTTGAGTAGTGATTAAAGGAGAGTAAAGCGGAATGTAAATAAAGGAAAGGTATTATCTCCAAATGATGAAACAAAAGATGAGTTGTCAAGATATGTAAATGGAATCGACTTTAAATCTATAAAATAATATTAAATCATTCAATAAAGAGTTTTAATAAATGATTTTTAAACAATGAAGACCTGAGCTGTTGAGATACTTGACAATACTAGCATGAGTTGATAATTAAAACCCCAGCTATCAACGAATATTTTGTTGGACCTTTTAACGTGTTGTTTCGAAGAGCCCGGGATGGGAACTAGACCCAAAACCACTTCGAATCAACATTGTGTGCGAAACTAACTTGCAAGGAATAATGAAGGAGCAATTGAATACCATAGATCTTCATAAAACGAAAGAACTACTTATAATATTTGGTTAGCTCCCCGGGATACGCTGTGGTTCTATCGTGGTTGAAATCTGTGGATTGCAAGGACTTCTCGCTACTGATCCTTAGGGTGATTCCTATATGGGATACGGTAGGAGGGTGCCTTCGGTTCATTCTGTTTCTGAGTGACTTGTATGGACGATGTTCCGACAGAGTATTTCCTGAAACTCACGTACGTTGATTTTTACAAATATACCAAGTTTGGTGGCAAGGAAGGAAACTTATTTAGCTTAACACCCAAAGTATATTTGTGGACGCCAATTAATGATTTGACGGATCTAACGGTGTGACATTCTAATTGAATATGGTGTGATGTTCAAAAAGGTAAAACGTGACCTCAAATCCTCATCAACCGGGAAATGGCAAAAATCGGGTATCTCGCATGGCTAGTTGGGTCGCCCCCAAGTAGGGTGTATTATCATCATGTAGAGAAATTTCATTTCCTTCTTAAATCTTTCAATACTGTCTCACGGGAATGGTGGCTAGTGCACCATGGGTGATAACACATTTGGTCCACTCAAACTAAGTGAGTGACCGGTCATGTTCAGCCTGGGTTGCAAGGCGTTCTTGTTAAACCGTAGTGTATCCTCTCTAAAGTACACAAATCGGGAAGGTGGTCCCATACCTTGCCATAGTTGGAATCCAATCTCCAATAAGTTCCATGTGGTTTTTTATTATAAAATGAATATGTAGAGCATGAGATGCAAGGGTTCTACTAGATGGTTATTTATTTGTGATTTGATAAACACTATTATAATATCACTGGATTTTGATATATAAAAAAATGTTTTGGGTTATAGTAAGGTAAAACCCATCTGTGTTTATGTGTGGGTTGGTCTTACTAGTATCCTTTCTTTCAAAAGGGTTTTCTAAAGTTAAGCCAATTGTTTGATATGAATTTATCATTGAAAGTATTCCAGACTGATCCGAGTGTTTTTGCTTCCCTTCAAAATGTGCTCGAGTCAAACCGAACATATTTTCTAGGTTAGGTTTCACTTGGAGTTTCAGGAGCTGGAAGCAGGAAGCTTCACCATTAGTTATTTAAAGTTTGTTCCACTGTATCTGATACATGTTGTAATCTGATGATTGGTATGTATATACGAAATTCCTTTTGTGTAAAGATATATGATTATATTATTTTTTATTCGTTCCACTGTGAGATTCTGATATTCTCCTGCTTTTCTTCTATTCTAATATTTCTTTCTCTCTCGCCGTCCTCCCGTTATGGGTGATAACCTATTGTTAGTTAATGATGATTGGTATGTATATACGAAATTCCTAATCCAGTTTCTCTCTCTCCGTCCTCCCAAAGGTTATCAGGGCGGCGGATTGCAGTAGTGACCATGACTGTTTGATTCAGCTTGGCTTGGGCCATTTCTTATTTCATGTATTTCTTTGATATATGTTCTATGATTATTATTATGACTTATGTGGGATATGAATTTTATGGTACTCTGATATCTTACTTTCCACGAGACAGATGTTTTATGATTACGACTCCATGGTATTTTTAAACTGTAATGTTGTGGTTGGTTTAAAAATAAAAGTTCTTGAAAAGTTTTTCCGCTGTTTTTACATTCTGTCTTGTGAATTTTAGCCTCTATATTATTACTTTATACCTATTATGCTTTACAAAACTTAATGCATCCTCATAGGGGTGACATTAAAGGATATGGGGTGTCACATTTGGTACCAGAGCCTAACGTTACAAGATCAGAGAAAAGTTTTTGAAAAAGTATTTTCAAAGCAATAGATTTTTCAAAAAAAATATTTTTCCTTGTTAGCCAAATAGTTATGGAGATTTATGTGCCTAGATGTGTCAGCTACTTGGAAGAATATTGTGTCCAAATTTTATTATTTTAGGGGTGAGTTTATTGTTGGTTCTAGTTTTAGTTGGATTAATAGATTATCTCATTTTTGGAAGTCTATTTTGAATAATGTTGATTTTTTAATTTAGGTTGTAAGTTGTCTGTTTAATCGGGGAATCTTACTTACTTTTGGCATGATGCTTGGATCTCTCATTTGCCTCTCAAAATTGGATTTAGTGAGCTTTTTAATATTACCAGCTTTAAGAATGCTTTGATTATAGATGTTTATAGAAGGGATTTAGATCCCCCGTGGGAGTTTTTCTTTGATAATATTTTAGTAGGGGAACGTTAAGGCAATTAGCTTTGCTAAAAGCTAAGTTAGCTCTGTATCATTTGTATGAGAATGGAGATTGTATTAGTTGGGGTTTCAATAAGAGTTTTGTGCACTCATTTAATTCTATGTATAATTTTATTAATTTTTCAGGTGTTTCTTTGTACCCTTTTAAGTTTCTTTGGAAATCTAATTCTCCTTCTAAAGCTAAGTTTCTTATGTGGTTGATTATCCATAAGAAGCTTAATACGATCGAGCTTTTAAACAAAAAGAATATTATTTTTGATGTTAAGTGTTGTTTTTGTAGCCTTTTGGATGAAGATGTTGATCATTTATTTCTCTCTTGCAATATTACCAATTATATTTTTTATATGGTTTTAAGGATTTTTGTTTTTGGTTGTTTTATTTGTTTTAGTATCTGTGTTGATTATTGGAATTGTTATAGATTTGTTTAAAATTCAAGGCAGAGATATGTGTTTTATTCTTTAGTTGTTATCATTAGTTGGTTCATATGGTTGGAGAGGAATCAAAGATTTTTTTCCATTCAAATTCAGTTTCTGCTGATAATTTAATCATTAGGATTGTTAATTACTATCTGGATTGGATGTCTAACTCGCACTATAAGTTTTTTGGTAAATCGCGTTTTGAGAGATTTTTGATTAAGATTAGATTTAATTTGAGTTTATTTATTAGAATCAATAGTTATTTTAGATGTAATAGATCCCACATTTGTTGTTAATTTCTGTTTTTCGATGTTGCTTGTTTGTCTCTTTTTCTTTCTTATTTCTTCTTCACATATATATATGGATATATATATATATATATATATATATTCTTAGTTATATATATATACACACACATATACTCGTATATATGGTTGCTAATGGTTTGTCTAGTTTCTTTCAGGTTTCAGGGTGTTGATTTTAGCTGCGGAGCTTAGTGGATAGCTGTCCGGAATGGTAGGTGCTATTTGCTTTGGAGCTGTTTTTGTGTGCGGATTTGGAGAGTTTTTGGGGTTGTTCTGTTATCTTATTGTTGTATTTAGCCTGGAGTGACTAGTTTTTGTATTGGAGTAGATATACTTCACTATCGGGTGGTGGCTTTGTCGGAATTCAATATTGAAGTAGGATGGGCGGTGGTTTATCTGGAGCTCGTCTATGTACTCTTCTTTGCACTCATATAGTCATGTTTTGTATTGCTTTTGTTTCCTTTTGGTACTGTAGTCAGATATTGTAGTCTTTTTGGTTTATATTATATATGTGTGCTCTCTTCTTTTTAGAAGATCACACATTTTTGTTTTTTTTTAAAAATTATTTTAAAAAAAATATATCCTCTCAGGTCAATTACAATATTCCTTCGATCTCTTTTCTTTTCAACATGTATGGGCTCCTAATTTCCTGGAGGGCATTCCCATTCTGACATGGTTCCGTAGATATGTAAAGACTAAGACACCTGCTAAAATGAAAGGAAATGTCCCACCCCCCAGCTGTAACCGTGGTAGTTCCATACAATCATGTTGTTAACTTCTCTAAGATCCGTAAGGATTTCTGTGTTATAGGCGACAAGCCATTTCATGGAAGTGGAGAGTAACGTAGAGGCCCGCAATTATCTTAGTCAGACAGAGTACGCGTTTGAGTTGTTGATGCTAGACGATAGAAGAAAGATTCAGTTGATCGCTTGGCACCTGATAGAGGAAGCATCGTACTGGTGAGAGTTAACTCAATTAGGGCGGTTGGTGGCAACATGGGATGAGTTCAAGGATAGATTCGGAATGAAGTTCTTATCACAAGCGGAGGAAGGAATGCAACTAGAAAAGTTCTTGAATCCGAAGTAAGGGAGTATGACAATAAAAGAATGTGAACAACTTTAATAAGTTGGCAAGGTTTGGTTTGGATCTAGTTAATACTCCTCACAATAATGCTTTGAGAATTGCAAGAGGGTAAATCAACCCCTCCAAGGGCTAGCGATGTCGCATATACCTATAGGATAAACCTTTGAGAGACTAGTGGATATGGCCTTGATGCATGGCAAGAGGAAAAGACCGAAGAGGCTAAACCCAAAGAAGAAAAGAAAACATGGTGGCCCTAGAACGGTGCAGCAAAAAAAGGAGGAAAATCTGATAAGGAGCAAATCAAGAAAGATGTTAGGTGTCATGGCTGTGGAAGTATGGGACACTTTGTTAGAGACTGTAGGAGAACTAAGAGTACTTGTTTCAATTGCGGACAAGTTGGCTATTACACCAAGTAGTGCCTTTGTAAGTAGGGTTAGAAGACAGGATCGTCTGGAGCACAAGTTCATGCACTAGAGTAAGCTCAGACCGAAAGTCAGGATCAAGGCAGGAAAGTCACCTTAGAAGGTTTGATTTCTCCTTTTGACTCTTTTATTAGGACTATTTTCGATTCTGGTGCTTCTCATTCAATCATATCAAATTCTGTTGTTGATAGTCTTCACCTAGATGCTTGTATAATTTCTGATTCAGTAGTGGTCTCAAACCTCATAGGCGATACGAGTCACCTGTCTATGATATGTAGGGGTTTGAGAATTTTTGTTCTTGGCATAGAATTTGAATGTGATGCATATGTTCTGGGTTTTATGGGTTACGAGCTTATTTTAGGGATGATAGCTATCCATGTATTGTGCCATTCTCGATTGTAAAAGGAGAGTTGTTGGGGTTTTGATATGCCACATTAGAACTCTTGAGATTTCTTATGACCCACAGGGTCAGTTATGCTCACCTTCTTAGATTCCCTAGATGCTTCGGTTGACCATCTCAGTTTGGTAACCATAGTCAGAGACTTTCCGGACGTATTCGGTAAGCTAAGAGGATTACCTCCCAAGTAAGAGATATATTTTCAGATATATTTGGTGGAGAATGCAAGTCTGTTGCTTTACCAGTACGCCACATAGCTCCCATGGATAGGAGGAAGCTCAGTAAGTAAGCGGGTGAGTTATTCAAGAAGGGATCTATTATGGCATTTATGAGTAGGGGAACCAGTCATCTTTGCAACCAAGACAGACATCTCTCTTTGTCTATGCATGGACTATAAGGAATTGAATAAGCTCACCAAGAAGAATAAGCACCCACCCCTAAGGATAGATGACTTGTTTGACCGGTTAGTAGGCGCTTTGGTTCTCTCAAAGTAAGATCTAGCCACAAGTTTTCATCAGGTTAGAGCAGTAGATGACAACATAGACAAGACTTCTTTCAGGAATGCCGATGGATTCCTTAAGTGGCTGGTTGTGCCTTTTGGGCTGACAAATGCACCGACATACTTCAAGAATTTGATGAGTCAGATATTTAGGGAGTACCCGAATAAGTTTTTAGTAGTTCTTGTTGATGATATCTTTATTTTCTAGAGGACCGAGGAAGATCATGCCATACACTTAATAGAGACACTCCACACTCTCAGATCGCATAAGTTGAGGGCTAAGTTTTCTATGTGTCATTTCTAGCGGAAGGAAGTAAGGTTCCTAGGGAATGTTATCTCCAAGGATGGAATAACGGTAGACCCCGCTAAAGTTGTCGCAGTTCAAGATTGGAAAGATCCTAAGAATGTGACAAAGGTTAAGAGTTTCTTGGGGTTGGCGGGTTACTACAGAAAGTTCATTAAGGATTTTGCACGAATCTCAACTCCACTTACCCGTCTGACGAAGAAGAATCTGGCTTTTGCATGGGATAAAGATTGCGAGGATGTGTTCTTGAGATTAATGAAGGCTCTTACATCAGCTCCAATTTTGACTCTTCTTGATGGTACAAAGATGTTTATCGTCTACACGAATGCTTACGGCACGGGTTTAAGTGTCGTGTGGATGCAAAAAGGTATGATAGTCTACTACGGAGTTGGCAATTAAGGGTACATGAGAAGGACTACCCTACCCACGATTTGGAGTTGGCATCAATAGTGTTTGCACTCAAGTCTTGGAGACACTACTTACTCGTGATAGGTTCGAGCTTTACACGGATCATAAGTCGCTTTAGCACTTGTTCTCATACACAGATCTCAATTTATGGCAGAAGCGTTGGATGGAGTTCCTTGTGTCCTATAACTTTGGGAATGTGGTTGCAGACGCATTGAGTAGGAAGAGAATGGCTTTGAATCCATTATTCGTAGAGTGGCAGAGCTTAGGTTTATTTCGTCATTCAATTTTAGACCATCTACGAATTTTACACCCAGATTGTTGGCATCATTGGAGGTGTCACCTGCTCTTTTGGAGTGCATTGAATCCACTCAATGCGAGGATTAACAATTAATGGATATCATTGATCGACTCAGTAGAGGAGATACCTCTAGCCACCTTGCTATGTATTCTATGTACGAGAGAGGGTGGCTACGCCTAGATGGAAGGTTGTATGTTCCCAGGATTGATGATTTGCTGAGATCAAATGTAGAGGAGGCTCATCACTCTTAGATGACTATCCATCTAACAAGATGTACAGAGATATGAAGAGGGTTTTTCATTAGACTAAAATATAGAAAGACGTGGCAGAGTTTGTAGCCTAATGTTTCACTTGCCAACAGGTGAAGGCAAAACAGAGGAAATCTGGTGGATGGCTTTAGCCTCTAGACAAACCGCTAAAAAACACAAGCCAGAAAACACAATATGTGCTCCGGCCATGCCTTCATAGCTCAAAATACCCGAATTCATGACAGATCCTCCTGAAATACTCTAACTACAATGGAAGTGGGAGAGCATCTCTATGGATTTTATAGATGGTTTGCCCTGATCGAGGAATGGCAACACCAGTATCCGGGTAATAGTTAATAGATTGACTAAGAGAGCTCATTTTATCCCAACAAGAGAAAGAGCACAACAGTTTAGTTAGCATTAGTATATCTTAGAGAGATCGCCCGACTTCATGGGATACCCTCCGGTATTGTTAGTGACCGTGGTCCCATCTCTACGAGTGAGTTTTGGAGGATCTTGTAGGAGGCACTAAGGAAATAGTTATGACTTAGCACAGCCTATAATCCTCAGACGGATGGACAGACAGAGAGGGTCAATAGGGTTCTCGAGGATTTATTGAGACTGTATATCATATACTTCGGAAGGACTTGGGATCAACATCTCTCATTGGTAGAGTTTGCATACAATAATAGTTATCAGGCGAGTATTGGTATGGCTCCCTTTAAGGAACTTTATGGATGACCCTGCAGATCACCTACATGTTGGTGGGAGTCTATGGACATACTTCTACTTGGGCCTGAGATGATTAGGGAAACTTCAGATAAGATAGATTTGATTTGAAGATGGATGAAAGCAGCTCAGGACAGGAAAAAAGTCATACGCTGATCGAAGGAGGACTGACTTAGATTTTGAGGTAGGAGATATGGTCTTTATCTAGGTTTCACCTTTGAGGAACATTTTTCTCTTTGGCTCAGCAGGGAAGTTAGAGCCAAGGTTTGTGAGGCCATTCCCCATAGTTGAGAGGATAGGTCAGATGGCCTACATAGTTAGACTACTAGAGAGGCTGGCGGGAGTTCATGATGTGTTTTATGTCTTACACTTAAGGAAGTGTTTAAATGATTCCGCAGAGGTAGTAGAGCATAGTACCCTTGAGGATATAGAGATAGAGAAGGAGGAATCAGTCAGAAAAGTTTCTACCCAAATACTTGGATCGGAAGTAAATAAGTTATGAAACAAGGACATCTAGTTGGTTAAAGTGTAATGGGGAAAAGATTGTGACAATGCGACTTAGGAATCTGAATGCAATATTCATGTTTCCTACCTGTTTCTCTTTGAGAGTATGTTCTTAAATACTTTCTAAGCTTTTGAGTTTGAATCTGCTTTTCCAATCATTTGAATCTCTCAATTCTTAGATAGAAGCCTATGGACGGTAGTAACGGTTGAAAATGTGTGCTTGAGACATGTTATGTTTGATGGTTGCAAATGTTTGCTAGTGGATGCAATGGATGCATATACACACAGTAGGCACCAGGTTAGGGAGCAGCTTAACTCGAGCAATTACATATTGCATATGGATGTGTGCGCTTTTTTATTTAAATATGGATGGAAATAGTTGAATCATCACTTGGATGTTGCATTTTGTTGAATGTTTATTGCACATATAGAATTTATATGTATCATTAGGATTCTTTTGCACACATATTGGATACATGGAACAGACACGAATTGTATTAAAGAGATCAACTGAGTCAGTAGATTGCCCGATTTCCGCATTAGCTTAAGGATATATACACAACACCTTTCCATATGTTCATACAAGCATTAGGAATTTTAAGGACAATGTATGCCAGTGGTTGATGGATAAGTAGATAAGTGTAGGTAATGGTTGATAATATTAATAACATTTTTCTAGCCTTGGAGATTCCAGGGATGAAATCCTTTAAGGATGAGAGAATGTAACACACCAAATTTTAATAAACAATAATAATATGAAGAAGATTAATAAATTGAATATTAATTAATAAAATATTTAGAACTGGGTAAAATGGACTTTACCTTGTTTTCGTTACGAAATTCTGATTCAGACAGACTATTGGTTTGCGTAAATCAGATAAAGTATGAATAAGATATGATCAATCGAAGTTTGAATTTGAATTAAATAATTTAACTAATTAACTCAGGAAACTGCAATGGTCATTGGGCGCCCCAGATCCTACATGGGTCGGGTCGATACTAGTGTCAACCCACATAGAAGGTGGGTCAACCTACACGAAGGCAAGCACAAGCCTGTGCCAGGCCATACTATCCTGGTTCTAGATGATTCTTTTGCTGACTCATGCTGATGTGTTTTCAATGGCTTGGATTGAAACCCTAATATCCTATGGCCTAGACTATCCTATCACACTTATAAATAGACTAGGAACCCTCACTCTTTTCCTACACAAATTATTCTTCATATTCTTCCTCCACTTTATAATGTTCTTGAAATAAAATTAAGGAAAAGTTTGGGTGCTGTCAAAATATAGATCTGAAAGGATATTCTGCTTCTACTTCTTTTCGAAAAGGCCTATTTTGGATCTATTATAAATCTTTGTGAGTTCTATGTCATTTTTAGATTAGCAATTTAAATAAAAAGGGATTTGAAAGTAAAATATGAAAGTATCGGTGTTAATATGTTTAACCTTTTGCATGTTACTGTTCATTTTAATTACTACTGATAACTTATCCCTTTTTTAGTTATTATTTGTTTATATGTATATTCCTCTTCCTTATCCATTTTCTGTCATTGTTTTATTTACAGTCTTTTTATTCCTATTTATTCGTTTTGTTCTTTTTTGTGCATTAATCAATTTCTCCTTTTCCTTTTGTTTTGCGCTAAGCCTAGGCCAACGAGAGGCAAGGCCTTTGGCGTTTGAGTTGCAAAAAGTTGGAATAACAGGGAATAGAGTTAAAAAGGCGATTTAGGTATATTGGAACTTGTGAATCATGGACTGTACATTAGGGATTATTATAAAGGAAGAATATGCAAACATGAGAATCAAAATAGGTTGTACTTAGTTATATATTAAGAAAACATATCACTGTAAAACATGTAAATTGGAGCAAGATATAATTAATTATACATTAAGTAAAACATATCACTGTAAAACCTGGAACTTGCAATCTGTATCTGAAAACATCTGAACAGGGATCAGTCTGACATAGAGAAGGTGTTGTGTAAAGAATTACATTTAATAAAAATGTTATTTACAACCTAAGAATATAATATAGGGTTATATTAAGCTTGTTAATGAACTTAAACCTGCTAAGTTAAACATGTATGATTAATAAGCAAAGATGTCCATTCTGATTAAATATGTGGGAACTCTTCAAATCCTAGTTAACTTAGGGGCCAATCCAAGGGGTGGCTTGTGTCAATCTGCTACTTGTTTATCCATCTGGAACCCATTTCATTCAATACCCTCTTGTTACCACACGAGTCACGCACTAGGTAGAGACTAGGGGCACACTTTATTGATGCTTGATTATAAGAGGTTCAAATTCTGGAGGTGCATATGGGCAGTGGAACCATGAGTGCGCATTGTTCCAATTGGAGAAGATAATACGTTGTAACACTGGCGGATAAGGTTGTGTCTTTTACTTGATGGGTTTAGGATTGGTATATCTGAATGCCATAGCTGGCATAGGTTATCCGTGTCTATCTAGAGAGCCAATCACTGGGTAGAAATTAGGTAAAACCTAATCCTGATATTCTGATAATTGGTGCAGAAATTATGAGGATATGAATGAGAAGCTTATCTTATCTTACCATATCTTGTTTCCATATTTTCTACTTTACTGTATTTTCAGTACAGTATTATTGATCTATCTGAATACCCCTTTATCTTATGCTTGTGCTCAAAATCACTGAAACTGGCCTGAATTATTGTCTGAACTAGTTTTTTTTTCTCTATCCCTCCCTCTCCCCATGGTTCTCAGGTCAGCGGATTATAGCAGTGACCATGACCATTTGATTCAGTTTGGACTTAGACCATTTCTTATTCCATGTATTGCTTTGATATCAGTTCCATGATTATTGTTATGACTTTTACGGTACTCTGATGTCTTACTTACCACGAGACAGATGTTTTATGATTACAACTCTATGATATTTTAAAATTTAATGCTGTGACTGTTTTAGAAATAAAAGGTTTTGAAAAGTTTTTTGGTTGTATTTACATTCTGTCTTGTGAATTTTATCCTCCGTATTATTATTGTATACCTATTGCGCTTCACAAAACTTAATGCATCCTCATGAGGGTGACATTAAGGGATGTGAGGTGTCACAATTAGCTTTCGCTGAAAGGCTAGGACGAAGCCTATATAGCGAAACAGGGGACAACTTACACTTATATATAAATACGACCTTAGAGGTTCATAATCATGATCCAATTTCTCATTCTCAATCTTGTATCTCTAAGTTTGTGTTGTGACCCTTAATGTCTAAATCAATTTGGGGAAAAGTATTTAATTGCAGAAGTTATTAATAATGTGCTTTTGCCAATCATTTGAGATAATGGAATCATAATTTCTTGATTATTATTTTATTATCATGTTATAACTTTGCAGGTTTCACATCAAATGAATTTGAAATATAATGTTCTGACTGAAGCATCTTCCAAAAGTACAAGAAAGGACTAAAATATTGGAATAAACTAATTACATTTGCTTTAAGGTTGGAATATCTAAAACACCATAGTTCATAACCTGTCAATTGTTACCTAAGATAATCCAACGTAGTTAGAATTCAAGATCCTGTTCCAACTACCCGACAAGCCTTTCGTTAACCTTGATGAAACCACATAGGCATACAAACCAACTTTGGTTTTCCAAGGTGATCCAAATTACCGAGAATACAAAATCTCCTTTCATAAGACTGAAAGACCCATCGTCGGTCTCACCAAAAGAGTATCTAGGAGGACTACATAGTTATTTATTATAGGAATGTTAAGAATCTCAAAAGCCTCATACAAAGGATTTATAGTCTGGTCGAAAAGGTCATTCTGAAATTAATAGGAAACCACCAACTGAATCTGACATTTCAGAGAATGAAAGCACTCTTCAAATAGCCTCTCAACCCTTACTTTACTGACATCTTATCATCATATCTTGTTTTCTATAAGAACCTACTTTCGAAAGTCAATGGAAGTGTCTAGCATGAACTTTAGTATGGGAACGATATCCAAGCCTGATCTAACCTTTCGCAAGTAAAGGAATATACAAACTTACTCAATTTTAAGGTGTTAATCAGAATTTTGTCTAATAGTAATAGTGAACGGAGAATCAAACGATTTATTCAACGATTGTTTATATGTATATTTTAGAAATGTGATTACAAATGCTTGTTGATAAAATACATAAATAAACAAATGCGAAATACATTCATAAAAAATGCAAAAAATTTATTAAAATATATTCAAAATACAATCAACTTCTATATATATTTAAACTACTTGTTTAGGGTGTCATTATCCTTGTTGATAAGAAACAACTGATATTGTTTCCTGTGCAGTTTGTCGGCAATCTCTATTATTAACTAGCTTGTTGCTTATTTGTCATTTAGAAGGTCGAATTTCTTGTTTTCTCAGGTTGCATTATAGTTGTCAATGTTTTACCAAATTCAATATCTCCAATTGAAAGCCATTGCAGGCTAGCAACCAAGTTTTCATAATTAAAATATATTTCTATGGACTTGACGCATTTTTACTTACTTCCTATATTTAGGCGTTTTTAACTTATAAAAGATTTTTCTTCAATTGCCTTTCATGCATCATTTGTATTATTTTCTCAGATTTATCGTCAATTTCACCATGATTATATCTACATTAGGTTTTCCCACTTTATTAGGTCCAGAATATGAACTAATATGGACCTATAGATGAAAAAAAGTTGGTGTTTATTAAACTGGAGGATTAAAATTGGAAATTAAATTTGGAATCATTTCAAATGTATCATCATGTTGCTCAAGAGAAAAGAAATCAAAACGAAATGCAAGTGAAGTTGGTATAGTTACTTATTATGTGAATTTTTTTTGAGTTTGTGTGCCACCTCGTGTATACCCATTGCTTACTGTTGCATTTGTACCTTGAAATAATTGTTTCATCATCTCCAAATTCTCTACATCATGTAGCTAGCATTTAGATCCTCCATACGAACAAGTGGCTGATCAGGCTTTAGTTGCTCAACTTGCATTTCAAAAGGTGATAAAATAGTTTTCGGTTGTTCAACCTGAATACGAATAAAAGATAAACCAGGCTTTAATTGTTCAACCTCAATATGATCAAGGGGTTAACTCGTACCTTTCCTGTTTCCACTGCATGCAATGGAAGTTATAGTCAAGGTAGATGGTGAAAATATTAACCATAGAATCCAGGTATGTCCATTTTGGCTGCACGGTTCCATCTTTTCGGGGTGGGTGGACGATCTTTTATGTGTATGGGGCATAGCTATGCAAAGGAGTAGGAATATGTAATGACCCGGGATTTTGTCGACTTTGGTTATCGCCATAAACTCAATGATGACTAACCAAACATCAAAAAATACCGATCATTAATGAAAGAAATTAGAGGGTGAGGAAAGATAAGATAGAAACTTAGAATAGAAGAAGAACACAACATCAGAGTAACACGAACCTCACATCGAAATGAATAAATGTATTTCATATAACATAACTTGAAATATACATCTATACTTGAATATACATATCATTATCAAGTACAGCACTTACAACACAGCGGAAATAACTATAGCAATATGATCCTGAAGCCCCTGCTCCAGCTCTTCAAGTATCTGTAAATCCCGACTACTTGACTGCCCGTACAAAATTGGGCACCCAAGAGTTTAGGGAAAACAACAAAATAAACTCCGGGTCAGTCATGGGACTGGCATGAGTAAAACAGTTTAAAACAGTTCAAGCAGGTAAATGATATCTCATAAGACCACGCCGCATAACGGAACAGGTTTTTCCCTTATGAAAATCCAAAATATCTTTATATCAAAAACCTTTGATATTATAATAATGTCTATCAATCACAATATATATAATCATCTAGCAGAAACGCTTTCATCTCATGTTCTACATATATAGTATACAATCAAAACCGCAAGCACGTATTGGGTAATGAATTTCCAACTATGACAAGGTATGGAACAACCTTTCGCTAGTGTACCTCTAGAAAGGAATACACTGGGTTCAACAAGAACATCTTGCACCCCGACCACACATGACCGACCACTCATTTCGCTTGAGTGTATCGAATGTATATCACCAACGGTTGGGATCAGCAACCGTTTCCCGAATGGGACAGCATCAACAATAGATTTTTAGAAGTAAATGAAACTCTAGATCAGGTGATTATACACCCTACTTCGGTGCGACCGACTTAGCCATGCTGCCTGCCCGATTTCTGTCATTTACTGGATGATGAGGCTAGAAGCTACGCTTTATCATAATACCAGATTCACTTTGAATGCCACATCGTCAAATCCATCAAATCACCGATTGACGTCCTCAACCATACATTATGTGTTAGCTAAAAGAAGTTTCCTTCTCCGCTTCCATTCTTGGTACGGTTGGAGAAATCAATATACGTGATTGTCTGGAAATACTTTGTCAGACATCCGTCCATACAAGTCATCCAGGAACAGGATGAACCGAAGGCACTATTCTGTAAACATGATAGCCCTTGCATAACCCCGTCTTCAATTTCCTTTGGCATATATGATTCGCAACGCTTATGCCAATACAGAGTGGTTCTTTGGATAATAATCCAACCGGTCTCTCCATATTAACAACGTTAAAATTGTCAAAACTTCGATAGTCTGTGATTTAACTATCGAAGAAAAACAGGTGTGAAAACAACGATATTATTTCCAAATGGAAATTTATATCGATCAAACATCATTCAACTTTTATCTCTTTATTTCATTAGTTTACTTATCTCTTGTTTCCCTATATTCAGTATTTCTTATTTTCTAAATTTGGAAAATATACGTTATTAACAATGGAAAACATTTCCATTTCTTGTTTTCTTTATTAGAAAACATTTCTGGTTTTTTATTTGGAAAACATTTCCAAAGCTTCTTCATTGGACTTAGACAGATGTTTAAACAAACCATCGTGATGCCAACTCAAACCATTTCCTTTACTGCCGAACCTTAACTATTCCTTAGTTAAAAATGAAGCCAATCAAGTTGGGGTAGAACTACCTCTCAGACCTTAACTGAATAACATTTCTAACTTTGAAATAGGCAAAGTTCACTTTATATTCCTTTTACTAACTTCCTTACTTAACCCTCCTTCGAATAGCTATATTCGACTGACTCTTTTCACTTATCTCTATTCGATTAACCCTTATCAACTAACTCTATTGGGCTAACACTATTGGATTAACTCTATTTGACTAACGCTATTGATTTACTCATTTCACTTAACTCCTTTCGAATAAACTATATTCGATAACTCCTTTTACTTTCTTTTCGAATAAACTATATTCGATTAACTCATTTTACTTTCTATTCGAATAAACTATATTCGATTAACTCCTTTTACTTCTATTCGATTAACTCATTTTACTTTCTATTCGAATAAACTATATTTGATTAACTCCTTTTACTTCTATTCGAATAACTATATTCGATTAACTCATTTTACTTTCTATTCGAATAAACTATATCTGATTAACTCCTTTGCTTTAACTCTAATCGATTAAACTAACATCGATTAACTCCTTTGCTTTAACCCTAATCGATTAAACTAACATCGATTAACTCCTTTGCTTTAACTCTAATCGATTAAACTAACATCGATTAACTCCTTTGCTTTAACTCTAATCGATTAAACTAACATCGATTAACTCCTTTGCTTTAACTCTAATCGATTAAACTAACATCGATTAACTCCTTTGCTTTAACTCTAATCTATTAAACTAACATCGATTTACTTCTTTCGATTAAACTAATATCGATTAACTCCTTTTGAATAACTTCTAGTTCGATTAACTCCCTTTACTCTATTCGAATAAACTATATTCGATTAACTCCATTTGAATAACTTCTAGTTCGATATAACTCTATCGATTTACTTTAACTGATTAACACTAACTGTTTAACTCCAACTGGTTTACCCTAATGGTTTAACCTAACTGATCTACTCTAATCAATTTATTCTATTCAATGAATTCTGATCGAATAACTCCTTTTGGCTAAACTATATTCGAATACCTCCTTTATTTGATAACTTCCTTTGTTCTATTCGAATAACTAATTCGATTAACTCCTTTTCGAATAAACTATTCATTTATAAAGATTTACTTTAAGTAACGGTTCTTCACTTTACAAATGATTTCCTTTTATTCTAACTTATCCTTTGATTTTTTAATATTTCTTTTATAAAAATCCATTTCCATATAAAATCCATTGATTTTATATAAATAATTCATTTTCAAAATACACTTTGAAAATCCCATTTCCCATATCCAGTATTTCTTATGGTATTTAACATACCATATAACAACGATAAATATCGTCCAAACACACAAAATCAACAACAGATTATATATCACATCATATATCACAATACATGAATCACAGTAAAATAATTGTTGAGGAATCCAGTTGGATTCCTACAACCAGTTTCCCTGCATCACAAATGTTAAACAATATAGATAACATCACTTTTAGTTCCATATGATATATTCTGTTAAACAGAATCAATATAGAAATTTAACTAACTGACTAGCAGTTCAATCAAACAGTCAACACACAGTCAATCAGCCAATAGTTAACAGTTCTAAAAATATGTTGTAAAAATAGAACTGTACAGAGTTGGTGAGATTTACTCACATTGGTAGTTCATCGTTAAAGAACGATAAACTGTTTGTTTGATTTGAATCAAATAGTTTATTTTGCCATAAATTCATACGAGCCCCAATTCACTTCCAGTCAGCTTCATTGTGAAGCTCTCGTCCATACGGACCTAACGCGACTAACGGTTCGAATTTCTGATAAAATATGATCGAGTTATACATGTTTTAAGTTTGAACTAATTTAAACTAAAAATAAACATGAACAAATTTCATTTGGGCTTTACCCAAAGAATCCTGACCCATCTCCAATGTCAAAAGCCCAGGATGCAAAGGTCCTTCTTCCTCAAATCGATATATGCTCCTCAATTAAACACGACAGCACCATTTTCCATTTCCTTCGATCACCCCACGCCCTCTTCAATCGATTTCGAAAACAAACCCCATCATCACCATCGTACTCACCATTTCTTCCTCCATCCCCTCTCACCAAAACTGAAGAGCTCGAACCAAATTCCTCTGTCGCATCCTCAGTAGTTCGACGCTCGACATCGACAGTTATCACCGTCGAACAACCCAGAAATTTGCCAACACAAACTACTCGGCCTCCTCAACCCCAAACAAACCTCCACTTTCACCAACCATCACCACAGAAACCACCAACGTAAACCCTAACGCCACCGTATGTATTTCGAGCCTCAGCAAAACCCGTCGCAACCCACAAAACATACACTATCTCGGAGAGCACACAACCCTGATCAAGAATAGATTTATCTAGGGATTTTTAGCATTTTTATTGATTTGTTTGGGAATTTTTCCTTTTGGCTGTGTGTGGTTTTACGGCTTATATAAGCCTGTAGTTGGGTTAGGTAACATTTGTGGCTGTAGCGGGGGGAGACGTGGCCTGTGTTTTCATCAGAGAAGGAGTTGGATATTTTTAATTTGGTTTTTTCCTGTTTTATTGATTTTATATAGTGTATCTTTCTTCTAAAAATCGGTGTGACCACACACGATACCCAAAAATCACCAAACTGGACATACCGCTAGAGTTTGACATTACGGTCCCAACGAAACTGGTTTCGTCGAATTCCGACTCCGTGTGCTCACACAGCGCATTTTTAACCGTCGAAATACTGACTGTTTCTCACTCTAAAAATCCATACGACCACACAGTGACTCTAAAAATCACAAAACTGGAAATCTAACAACTATTTGACATTGCAGATCCAACAAAACTAGTTTCGTCGAATTCCGACTTCATTTGCAAAACCGGCTATTTTTAAAGCTTTGAATGACCCTTTTAAATATATAAATATATTTAAATATAATTATATTAAATATTTATAAATAAATATTATCGTATATATTCACAGTGGAATACATACAGCTCTAGAATATTCCTATATGAATTTCTAACTTGATATTTTAAATCTGGGTCAACTCGATATTCGATTTATATTGAAATCCCTTTTTAAAATATAATTAATTCCTTTATAAATTATAAAGGAATTCCACAGCAACTTTTCTGAAATTTGATTTGGACGTAAATCAAAATCTACACGATGAAATCTCGATATTTCTCTTCCACTAGAAAGATATACTCCAACAGCTCCACATGTTTCTTGTTTTATAGAAATCTGGCTTAAAACGAATCCTGTACATTCAGTTGAAGTTCGAATCGCCAATTTACGAAC
Organism: Allium sativum; assembly: GCA_030737875.1. Taxonomy (NCBI): domain Eukaryota; kingdom Viridiplantae; phylum Streptophyta; class Magnoliopsida; order Asparagales; family Amaryllidaceae; genus Allium; species Allium sativum. The sequence continues at coordinate 265,184,955 of CM060913.1, forward strand.
TGCATCGCCATTTCGAGCTCGATTTTAATTATATTATAACTTATACGTTCAACAATCGTTATTTAAATATAATCGTTATCGTAATCAAATTCTAAACTGAATTATATATTTCGAATTTCCCAATTCACAACATATCGCCATTTCAGCCAATTCTGATTATTTCAAAATTAAATATATTATTTAATTTATTATTTTAATTAAATATTCGTCATTATTTAATTCCACGACCATTTAATTCACTATACCACCATTTATATAATTAACTAAATTAATTCTAATACCTCTGCCAATGCGGGTCATTACAATCTTCCCCACTTAAAATAATTTCATCCTCGAAATTGCTATGGTAGAGAACGACCCTATCGACTGGTTAGAACATATTTGTTCACTTCTTAACTTCAGTTTCAACTGGACCAGTTTAATTTCAATTAAATTATTAATTAATTCTTATCAACGAAAATTTTCAAAAATCCTGAAAAATTTCTAACGACTTAACTCTTCGAAATTTTTTGCCAGCGCCTCCTTTGTACTGGTCAATACGTCAAACCACCACTCGCCTCTCTGGGCCATCTCCAACCCAAAAGAAAATCAAACAGCCAAGCGGCTTGCCAATTCGGCTCATAAATCTTATATCCAATAGAAATATAAACTTGTACCTTTTGTCGGCATATCATTATATCCTTTCCACCTGTTATCAATTCAGCGGATACAAGGGTCATCCCAATCAAATTCCAATCTGCTTTTATCCACCACACAAACATTCTCTTATATCCGAGCCAAATATCATTTCAACTCGAGTTTCTTCTCGATTCCCAACTCTTAACTTGATTATCACATTACACTTCCAATTTGAATCTCACAATCCAATTTGTCTTGATATCATTCTAATTCAATCTCAGTTACCACTTTACTAGCTTTACTTTAATTCAATTTTGCTTTCACAAATTTCTGTTAAATTTGTTTTTAATTAAAACAGTCTTTCCCTGGGAGTTTTTAAATAGTTTACTCTTTTCAAAAATCAAATTTTCCTTTTGAACATGGCACTGAGCCCTTAATTAATATTCCATTAGTTAAATCACTTCTCTATTTTTTTATCAATATTTGTTAACCAAATATTTTCGATAACTATATTGGCCTTTTATGTTATTTGGAAAACATTTTCGAATATCGCCTTCCTTTATTTCCTAAACTTTAGAAAATATGTGCTATTTATAATTGGAAAATATTCCAATTACTTTTCTCTTTTCCGATCTCATTTATTTCTATACTTAGGAAATATTCTTTATTATATTTCCAAGATTACACTTATTTGGGTTAAAACGGATGTTGTGTAAAACATCATTACGACAACCCAAATACAATATTCAATTAACTCTTATTCAACATTGATCTTCGAGCCTGAAATCTTACTATTTATTTGTTAATAATGAAATCAATCAAGTTGGGGTATAACTACCTCTCAGACCTTGACTGAATAACATTTATAACGTCAAAATAGTTATGATTACTTACTCGAAAAATTAATACCATATAACTACTTATTCACTTTTAAGCACGTATACGCTTTCTCTTTTTATTCTTACGAGATTTTATTCTTAGTTTTCATTTTTGATTTTACTATTCTATTTCTAAATTCGTTTCCTTGTCGACTTCTATATATATCGATACGTTGATTTCTAACTATCAAATTATCTTAAAAATATTCCAACTCCTTAAATTCTCGGAAAAATTCGCCATAACATCCTTTGTACCGGGAGCATCGGGATATTTCAAATAGCCTCCCATGGCCCTCTCCAATCCAAAAGAAAAAAGAAAAAGCCAAGCGGCTAGCCGATACGGCGCATAAAATCTCATATATGAATTAAATACATACCTTTTCGTCGAGCATTCTATTTATATACCTTCATACCTTATCCATACCTATCTCATGTATATTTATACCTGCCCAATCTATTTTAACTATGCCTGATCGTTTTAACTCAATTCGTTAATTAATTTGTTAATTAACTCTTTAGTCTATTTCACTTTTATATTTGAACATGACATGTTCAAATATATTTTAACTTGCTTGTTAACTAATTTCAATCCACATTTCAAATTTAAGTTCTATATTCGATTTCAAATATTCATTTACAAATCCAATTCACCTTTCAAAGTTCAACTTCAAATTCAAAACTCGATTAACTAATCCCTCTTCGACTTAGTTAATTCTATCCAAATTCTATATTCTCTAATTCTATAGTTTAAATTCCATTTGAATTCTATATTCAAATTCCATATATTCAAATCCTATATTTGAATTCCATTTGAATTCTATATTCAAATTTCATTTGAATTTCTATATTCAAACTCTATTTCAATTCCATTGAATTTCATATATTCAAATCCCCTTTGAATTTCTATATTCAAATTCCATTTCACTTTTGATATTCAAATCCTATATTCAAACTCCATTGAATTATATATTCAATTTCTATTTCACTTCCATTGAATTTCATATATTCAAACTCCCTTTGAATTTCTATATTCAATTTCTATTTCACTTCCATTGAATTTCATATATTCAAACTCCCTTTGAATTTCTATATTCAATTTCTATTTCACTTCCATTGAATTTCATATATTCAAACTCCCTTTGAATTTCTATATTCAATTTTCCATTATTTAAATCTTCTTTATTCAAATCTCATTTGAATTTCTATATTCAAATCCCCTTTGAATTTTCTATATTCAAATCCCCTTTGAATTTTCTTATTTACATTCTATGTTTGAATTTTCTTTATTCAAATTCCTTTTCAACTTTCTTTATTTATTCTTTAAATAAGCCTCGATTTCAATTCCTTTTGAAATCGATATTTCTACCTTTCGAAAATAGGTTTTCCTTTCAATTTCACACTTGTATTTTTATTTCTGAATTATCCAATGATAAATCTCTTCACTTCATTTATAAAAGAACTATTTATAAACTTTGTTTATAAAGGAACTTCTCGTTTTATTTCTTTTAAAACAAGTTAATATTTCAAATCTATTTAAAAATTCAAATTCTATATTGTAAATCCCATTTTGAAATTCAACACAACTTGTCTTTCCCAAAACAAATTCAAAACAGTATCTCTAGTAGTAATTCGTCACTTACAACTTGAAAATGAATACTGATGATGCAGTTGTCATCATCAGAATCTATTTTCCAGCGATCGAAGTGAGTTCAATACTATAAAACCATTTCTAAACATTTCCACTTTAAAATTCATTTCAAAATATAATTCACACTGCTTGTAAAACAATTTAAATTCTCCCAAGATCTTAAATTTTTCTTATTTTTAATCCAAATCCATTTACAAACCCTTATCCAATTCTCTAGAGTTTTAATTCAATTTCTAGTTTAAATTCAGATTCAACTCATCTGATTTCACGTATTTCACTTATATGAATTCTGATTGGTTATTTACATAACCATTTTGCTTTATAATCTTACTCGATTTTAATAACAACCAATATATCCATTATATTATAATTTTGATATATATATATCTTCACTTTATCAAGACATACCTTGGGCAAACTTATTTTAATTTACCCTCCTTTCAAAACATATCGTGATAACCCATCGTATTCGAGTGTTTAGTAACTCCTACCGATACAGTGGATCAAACTGATCGACCAGAACTCATAAATAACTCAACCAATGAATCTCCACAATATAAAACAAATTCTTATATCAATAACAAATACGTTCACTCGTATATATACACTCAACTCAATCTAGGGTATTATTAACCCCATCTCTACTGAGTCACGCCACAGAGCCAAGGTAATTTACTTAACTTAAGCTCTGATACCAACTGTAATGACCCGGGATTTTTTCGACTTTGGTTATCGCCATAAACTCAATGATGACTAACCAAACATCGAAAAATACCGATCATTAATGAAAGAAATTAGAGGGTGAGGAAAGATAAGATAGAAACTTAGAATAGAAGAAGAAAAAGAAGAACACAACATCAGAGTAACACGAACCTCACATCGGAACGAATAAATGTATTTCATATAACATAACTTGAAATATACATTTGTACTTGAATATACATATCATTATCAAGTACAACACTTACAACACAGCGGAAATAACTATAGCTATATGATCCTGAAGCCTCCTAGTCCAGCTCTTCAAGTATCTGTAAATCCCGACTACTTGACTGCCCGTACAAAATTGGGCACCCAAGAGTTTAGGGAAAACAACAAAATAAACTCTGGGTCAGTCATGGGACTGGTATGAGTAAAATAGTTTAAAACAGTTCAAGCAGGTAAATGATATCTCATAAGACCACGCCGCATAACGGAACGAGTTTTTCCCTTATGAGAATCCAAAATATCTCTATATCAAAAATCTTTGATATTATAATAATGTCTATCAATCACAGTATATATAATCATCTAGCAGAAACGCTTTCATCTCATGTTCTACATATATAGTATACAATCAAAACCGCAAGCATGTATTGGGTAATGAATTTCCAACTATGACAAGGTATGGAACCACCTTTCACTAGTGTACCTCTAGAAAGGAATACACTGGGTTCAACAAGAACATCTTGCACCCCGGCCACACATGACCGATCACTCATTTCGCTTGAGTGTATCGAATGTATATCACCAACGGTTGGGATCAGCAACCGTTTCCCAAATGGAACAACATCAACAATAGATTTTTAGAAGTAAATGAAACTCTAGATCAGGTGATTATACACCCTACTTCGGTGCGACCGACTTAGCCATGCTGCCTGCCCGATTTCTGTCATTTACCGTATGATGAGGCTAGAAGCTACGCTTTATCATCATACCAGATTCACTTTGAATGCCACATCATCAAATCACCGATTGACGTCCTCAACCATACAATATGTGTTAGCTAAAAGAAGTTTCCTTCTCCGCTTCCACTCTTGGTACAGTTGGAGAAATCAATATACTTGATCGTCTGGAAATACTTTGTCAGACATCCGTCCATACAAGTCATCCAGGAACAGGATGAACCGAAGGCACTATTCTGTAAACATGATAGCCCTTGCATAACCCCGTCTTCAATTTCCTTTGGCATATATGATTCGCAACGCTTATGCCAATACAGAGTGGTTCTTTGGATAATAATCCAACCGGTCTCTCCATATTAGCAACGTTAAAATGGTCAAAACTTCGATAGTCTGTGATTTAACTATCGAAGAAAAACAGGTGTGCAAACAACGATATTATTTCTAAATGGAAATTTATATCGATCAAACATCATTCAACTTTTATCTCTTTATTTCATTAATTTACTTATCTCTTGTTTCCCTACATTCAATATTTCTTATTTTCTAAATTTGGAAAATATACGTTATTAACAATGGAAAACATTTCCATTTCTTGTTTTCTTTATTAGAAAACATTTCTGGTTTCTTATTTGGAAAACATTTCCAAAGCTTCTTCATTGGACTTAGACAGATGTTTAAACAAACCATCGTGATGCAAACTCAAACCATTTCCCTTACTGTCGAACCTTAACTATTCCTTAGTTAAAAACGAAGCCAATCAAGTTGGGGTAGAACTACCTCTCAGACCTTAACTGAATAACATTTCTAACTTTGAAATCGGCAAAGTTCACTTTATATTCCTTTTACCAACTTCCTTACTTAACCCTCCTTCGAATAGCTATATTCGATTGACTCTTATCACTTATCTCTATTCGATTAACCCTTATCAATTAACTCTATTTGACTAACACTATTGGATTAACTCTATTTGACTAACGCTATTGATTTACTCATTTCACTTAACTCCTTTCGAATAAACTATATTCGATAACTCCTTTTACTTTCTTTTCGAATAAACTATATTCGATTAACTCATTTTACCTTCTATTCGAATAAACTATATTCGATTCACTCCTTTTACTTCTATTCGAATAACTATATTCAATTAACTCATTTTAATTTCTATTCGAATAAACTATATTTGATTAACTCCTTTTACTTCTATTCGAATAACTATATTCGATTAACTCATTTTACTTTCAATTCAAATAAACTATATTTGATTAACTCCTTTGCTTTAACTCTAATCGATTAAACTAACATCGATTAACTCCTTTGCTTTAACCCTAATCGATTAAACTAACATCGATTAACTCCTTTGCTTTAACTCTAATCGATTAAACTAACATCGATTAACTCCTTTGCTTTAACTCTAATCGATTAAACTAACATCGATTAAATCCTTTGCTTTAACTCTAATCGATTAAACTAACATCGATTAACTCCTTTGCTTTAACTCTAATCGATTAAACTAACATCGATTAACTCCTATGCTTTAACTCTAATCGATTAAACTAACATCGATTAACTTCTTTCGATTAAACTAATATCGATTAACTCCTTTTGAATAACTTCTAGTTCGATTAACTCCCTTTACTCTATTCGAATAAACTATATTCAATTAACTCCATTTGAATAACTTCTAGTTCGATATAACTCTATCGATTTACTTTAACTGATTAACACTAATTGGTTTACCCTATGGTTTAACCTAACTGATTTACTCTAATCAATTTATTCTATTCAATGAATTCTGATCGAATAACTCCTTTTGGCTAAACTATATTCGAATACCTCCTTTATTTGATAACTTCCTTTATTCTATTCGAATAACTAATTCGATTAACTCCTTTTCGAATAAACTATTCATTTATAAAGATTTACTTTAAGTACCGGTTCTTCACTTTATAAATGATTTCCTTTTAATCTAACTTATCCTTTGATTTTTTTAAATATTTCCTTTATAAAAATCCTTTTCCTTTTCTATATAAAATCCATTGATTTTATATAAATAATTCATTTTCAAAATACACTTTGAAAACCCCCTTTCCCATATCCAGTATTTCTTATGGTATTTAACATACCATATAACAACGATAAATATCGTCCAAACACACAAAATCTACAACAGATTATATATCACATCATATATCACAATACATGAATCACAGTAAAATAATTGTTGAGGAATCCAGTTGGATTCCTCCAACCTGTTTCTCTGCATCACAGATGTTAAACAATATAGATAACATCACTTTTAGTTCCATATGATATATTTTGTTAAACAGAATCAATATAGAAATTTAACTAACTGACTAGCAGTTCAATCAAACAGTCAACACACAGTCAATCAGCCAATATTTAACAGTTCTAAAAATATGTTGTAAAAATAGAACTGTACAGAGTTGGTGAGATTTACTCACATTGGTAGTTCATCGTTAAAGAACGATAAACTGTTTGTGTGATTTGAATCAAACAATATATTTCGCCATAAATTCATACGAGCCCCAATCCACTTCCAGTCAGCTTTATTGTGAAGCTCTCGTCCATACGGTCCTAACGCGACTGACGGTTCGAATTTCTGATAAAATATGATCGAGTTATACATGTTTTAAGTTTGAACTAATTTAAACTAAAAATAAACATGAACAAATTTCATTTGGGCTTTACCCAAAGAATCCTGTCCCATCTCCAATGTCAAAAGCCCAGGATGCAAAGGTCCTTTTTCCTGAAATCGATATCTGCTCCTCAATTAAACACGACAGCACCATTTTCCATTTCCTTTGATCACCCCACGCCCTCTTCAATCGATTTCGAAAACAAACCCCATCATCACCATCGTACTCACCATTTCTTCCTCCATCCCCTCTCACCAAAACTGAAGAGCTCGAACCAAATTCCTCTATCGCGTCATCAGCAGTTCGACGCTCGACATCGACAGTTATCACCGCCGAACAACCCAGAAATTTTCCAACACCAACTACTCGGCCTCTTCAACCCCAAACAAACCTCCACTTTCACCAACCATCACCACAGAAACCACCAACGTAAACCCTAACGCCACCGTATGTATTTCGAGTCTCAGCATAATCCGTCGCAACCCACAAAACATACACCATCTCGGAGAGAACACAACCCTGATCAAGAATAGATTTATCAAGGGATTTCTAGCATTTTTATTGATTTGTTTGGGAATTTTTCCTTTTGGCTGTGTGTGGTTTTACGGCTTATATAAGCCTGTGCTTGGGTTAGGTAACATTTGTGGCTGTGGCAGGGGGAGACGTGGCCTGTGTTTTCATCAGAGAAGGAGTTGGATATTTTTAATTTGGTTTTTTCCTATTTTATTGATTTTATATAGTGTATCTGTCTTCTAAAAATCGGTGTGACCACACACGATACCCAAAAATCACCAAACTGGACATACCGCTAGAGTTTGACATTACGGTCCCAACGAAACTGGTTTCGTCGAATTCCGACTCCGTATGCTCACACAGCGTATTTTTAACCATCGAAATACTGACTGTTTCTCACTCTAAAAATCCGTACCACCACACAGTGACTCTAAAAATCACAAAACTGGAAATCTAACAACTATTTGACATTGCGGATCCAACAAAACTAGTTTCGTCGAATTCCAACTTCGTTTGCAAAACCGGCTATTTTTAAAGCTTTGAATGACCCTTTTAAATATATAAATATATTTAAATATAATTATATTAAATATTTATAAATAAATATTATCGTATATATATTCACAGTGGAATACCATACAGCTCTAGAATATTCCTATATGAATTTCTAACTTGATATTTTAAATCTGGGTCAACTCGATAGTCGATTTATATTGAAATCCCTTTTTAAAATATAATTAATTCCTTTATAAATTATAAAGGAATTCCACGGCAACTTTTATGAAATTTGATTTGGACGTAAATCAAAATCTACACGACGAAATCTCGATATTTCTCTTCCACTAGAAAGATATACTCCAACGGCTCCATATGTTTCTTGTTTTACAGAAATCCGGCTTAAAACGAATCCTATACATTCAGTTGAAGTTCGAATCGCCAATTTATGAACTGCAGCGCCATTTCGAGCTCAATTTTAATTATATTATAACTTATACGTTCAACGATCGTTATTTAAATATAATCGTTATCGTAATCAAATTCTAAACTGAATTATATATTTCGAATTTCCCAATTCACAACATATCGCCATTTCAGCCAATTCTGATTATTTCAGAATTAAATATATTATTTTAATTAAATAAACATCATTATTTAATTCCACGACCATTTAATTCACTATACCACCATTTATATAATTAAATAAATTAATTCTAATACCTATGCCAATGCGGGTCATTACAGAATAGGAGATAAAGAATCTTAGGAATGCTTTAGAAGAACTGCAGATTCAGCGTTACATGTAGTATATTTGTATTGTACTTTTATTGTTTAATGGTTATTATCAGTATACTATGTATTTGGTTCTATAATGTTATCAATTTATCATTTGTTCAAAGATTTTATACTTTAAACAATGTAGGTAGAATTAAAAAAACAATAATACGAGCAATTAGTAACTATAGTAACTTTCTTAATATACATTCTATGATCAAGAATAGGGACCAGTCAACGTGACTAATGTGAATGATTATGACCAGACACTACAACCATGTTAATTATAGACAATCATCGAAAATCGAGCATAGTGGTTACAATATATACCTTGCAATGTGCCGAAGTGACAAACATTATGGATTAGGATGTGAATTAACACTATGAATTCAAATGGAATCTCTTTCTTCTGAAAGCAATAATGCAAGCTGCCAACTTGTCATAAAAACCTATTGTCAACATCAATAATCCATGAAAGATAAACAATTATGGCTACAGTGTAACTTTGTATGATTTATTTACTCACTAAAAAATGGATACAATATTAAAGAGAAGCGTGTTGTCAATATCAACCAATAAATCAGTTGTGGTAGATAGTTTATCATGGTTACAGTGACTTTGACCAAGTGTATATTCCAATGAAACTTCATTATAAGTACAGGTAAAGACTTGCTGATTTTTTTACTATCGTTCATAATCCATTCTGAAATGAATAAATTATAAAGGTTATGGTGCTATCACTCATCATCTTCATCCTCTTCGAACGAGTTTTCTCAAACTCGTATAGATAAACAAAGATTAATCACACATCAAATGGTGGATGCAATGCTCGTGAAAATCATGAGAGCAATCATACGAACCAAGGAAGGTGTGCATTTGGAAGATGGGATCCGTGGTACAGGAGAAATTACATAGCTGGTCACAATCAACTTATAATGGATTATTTTGCAGAAAATTCTATGTATGAGGAAGTTGAATTTAGACAGAGGTTTCGCATGTCAAAGAATGCCTTTAATAAAGTTCTCGATAAATTAACTGAAACGAATGTCTTTTTCACCCATAGAGTTAAAGGGCTTAATGAACCTAGGCTTTTTCCACTTTAGAAAGCAACGCCTGCACTTCATATACTATCGTACGGTGCTTCTAGAGATTCAATGGATGACAAATTATGAATGGGGGACTCTACAGAAATATTGAGCATGAAAGAATTTTTCAAAATCATTGTTATCCAATTTGATGACAAATATCTTTAGTCCCAAAGCCTTCATGATATTGGTCGATTATAAGTGATGGGAGAACAACGTGAGTTTCCGCATAGCAAAATAATATTTCACAACGGCTCATGTCCATTGCGGAATATTTGCTACCCCCTTTTCGCAATGGCTTAAAGCTGTTGCTTAAGCCGTTTGCAACGGCTCAAATCCATTGCGAAATGACTTTTATGGTGTAGTGATATAGAAAAAACATAATCACTTTCCTGTCCTTTAGCATATTGGATAATTTAGAGAAATGAAGTTAATTAAGGAAGCAAGCACAAAAAGTTAAAATAGTCTTTTAAACCAGCCAGGTCCTTAGAGCAGTTTCCAGCATTGACTAAACCAAATGCAATATGTTAAGAGAATTGCTAGGGACATGCTTGCATTCCTGATAGTGATCATTATTCCTCTAATACTTCTTTCATTTACTATCTTTACTCTTTTTTTACATCTTTTATCTCTTCATCAAACCAAAATTTTACTGTAACGTCTTTTGTCTATCATCTTTTTAACTTATTTTTTATTTATTAATATGAATATTGATTTAAACTTGAGCACCGAAGAGTGCGATGAGGAAGTTGAGCCACATAGTGAAGAAAATTTTAATGTGGATGAAAATCTTGAATCAAAGGAAGAAAATCAGGTTGAAGTTAAACCATATATCGGAATGGAGTTTAACTCACATGAAGAAGCAAACTCATTTTATTAAGGTATGCAAAATCCGCCAGTTTTGGTGCATCTATTAAAGCTAATCGACGATTAAAAAAGAGAGCCGTATGATTTTATTGATGTAAAATTCACTTATACGAGCATAGTTATGAAAGGCATGCCTAGGTGTGTAACGATCCAGAATTTTTAACCAATTTTGAATTGGAATTTTTATTACTTAATTTGAATTTAAATTTGAATTTGACATACATATATATGGTTTATAATATTTAATAATTTTGATAAGTTATATGATATATTTTACTTGAATTATAAATGAGAATGATTATTAATAAATTTGGATTTATCGATACTATTTGTCGTTTGATTGGATTTGTCAAACCATAACATGAATTAGTAGCGTTAGAACTAAGTGTTGTCCTTAGTTTTCATAGCATTTTAAAGGAAATGCAACCAAAAGATCACTTTCCCTCCTTAAGACAAGTGTAAGGACACTTTTAATTTTGCATGCCTCCTTTCATGCATGGTTTCCACTTGTCCCCTTATGTGTCTTTACCTCCTTACTCCTCCTTTCCTACATAAGGAGCTCTTTACTTCACTTTTTATCATCCATTTTCATTTTTCCTATCCTCCTTCTTCTTCTTAAAGTTTATGGCTATGGTTTCCATGGCATAAGTCGTCTTCTTTTCCACCATCGTCTTGCCGAAGTTTGTCATCCTCCTCCTCCTCTTATAATATATACAAAGAGAAAGATTAGTATATATTATATAACATATATTTTGGTGAAGTAGACGGTGCGCTGAAATACTGTCTGATGGTTCGCTCAACTAGGCTCGCCTACCGTGAAGATTTGGAAAGCTGTTAGGTGAGAACTCTTTAACCACAATTTATATATTTAATTAGTGGTTAGACTAATTTAAATATAGTGATGAATTATTAGTGGTTAATGATGATTGATGTTTGTTGTGATGGATGATGGATGCATAGTTTAGACCACACACACTATTAAGCGTTAGTGTTATAACGCTTGTGCACAATTATGATTTATTTAATTATGTTGATGATGGTTTCTATGGATGTTTAAATGGTTATTGATGTTGTTTTGCATACACTGTGACACAACAATTATGGTATCACATTGGTGATCGACAAATCTCCTTCGTAATCAGAAGCAATATCGTTATTGAATTTGAAGTTTAATAATTTGGAAAGACCATATGTATGAATTCATATATATTGATAAAGTCCTTTAAATGAATAAATAAATACCAGAACATTCTAGGATGACAAAGAGGATAGTGCCTTGGCATGGGTTTGGAAATAAAGTTTCCTGCTCTCCCTGGCTATCCCTAACTGATCCGACGAATAGGATGGTTAATTTGAAGTTATTTGAATTTAGAAATGAATTGGAAGTTGATTTATTAAGAAAAATAATATAAGTTGAATTTTAGATCCGAAAAAATTTGGAAAGTAAATCTAAATGATTTTAAAAGGGTTATATAAGAATATAATGGTTTTCTAAGATATTTTGAAGTATCATAGAATAATGGTTATTATGGTCAAAGTAGAGCTTGTCGCACAACGGTAATCTATGAATTTTAGATGCAAACTTTAAACGCTTATAACTTTTGCAATTTAAATCAGATTTCCATAAAATGAAAAATGTTGATTTTCATTAACAAGAACTTTCAAATGAGTGAAAGCAGATTTTAAATTTGAGTAATAATTTTCAAGTTATATTTGAAACCATTTTGGAAAAGGTCGATGTATGAACAATTGTTGACCATAATTATAAACATCTATTTTTAAATGTTTAAAAAATATGGAAAAAGATTGTACAATCCTTACAAATTATGAAAAGGTGTTTTGAATTGTAAAGTTTAAGTTTTGGCTAAGATAAACGATATTTTGATCAAAATAGTTAAGATAACTGTTTTGTAACGCTTTTGTAACACTTTTGAAATGGTACTGTAATGCTTCATTCGAAAACAATCTATTTTGAAGTTTTAAACTATAAATTATTTTCTGAACTATGAGTAATGATTTGTGGAATGTTTTCAAAGGTTTAAAAGTATTAGAAATATTTTATATGGAATTTAAATTGATATTAATAAGGGTTTCAATTTTAAATAATTGGATATGGTTGGAGATAAATCTTCGGATGTTTGATATTAATTCGGTAGATGATGACTCTTACTATTTGAGGAATTTAAAAAGCAGTTCATTGTTATTCTGCGTATAGTGTGAATTGGATATCGAGATTAATATTAAGTATAAGCTAATGGTATTTTTATCCAGATCTAATGTCAAAGAGTTGGATAAATCTTCTAAGTGAGATATGGGTTTCCCAATTTGATTGAGATAAGTTGGATAGAAATAATCCTTGGATATTTGATATGAAATTCTTTGGTGTAAACGTATACTATTTGAGCAATTTGGAAGATATTATTATTATATCATTATTTCACTTATAGTATTCGTTGATTATGAGAATTGATATCGAATATAAGTAGACACAATTTCTGTGTAACTTATGTTCAATATCGATTGATTTGGGTTTTGTCATGAATCATATTCAACAATGTCGTTCTTGAAGCCCAATAAGATTGAGTTGTGGAAATTCATATCGTAAATTGGGATTTAATTAAATCTTTGATTTGAGAAAATTTAAAAAAAAACATTAGGAACCAAGTATAATCTTTTAGTTAAGATTAAAGAACTGAATGTTGGAAAATCAATTTAATTGGAAACTATAGTTGAAATATGGATTAAAGGATTTTCAAAGGAAACTAGGTTTTGATAACGAGTTATCAAACGAAAAATTAATTAAGGATTTGGGGCTAAGTTATCTTTGATTTAAGGGATGTGTTGTAAAAGAGAAAGGTTAAATATGGATTTTATTATAATTTGTGAATGGATTTAAAGAAGCTTAATTTAACAAAATCTAAGATGGAAGGAGATTTGGTTGAAAGCCCGTGTGTTCCGTAATTGTGTTTTAAATGTTACGCTTATAATTTGGGAAGACCGGGATCGAATGTATGTCCGAAAACTATTCCAAGTAATAATATGATGTTGTGGAGCAATTGAAGATATTGATGACAGTAATGAAGACCAGGGCCTTTCATATCGTAAGGACAACTTGCGGAATGTCTTAAATGGGTAGCTCCCATTTGCAGATGGATTTTATATCAGCTAAGTAGCAAGAAGCCCAAACGTATGTGAAGGAATTTCGAATTGTTGTTTCGTTCAGACTCAGAACGGACATTTATGGATTGTGTGTGGTGGCCCGAACATCCCTGTAAAGGAAAGAACGAATTGCTTTGAGAACAAGACAAATCAGAACACAAACAGAAGAACATTTCATTGTTTATTACAACAATTCCATCAGAATACAAGAATATACAAAGTAAGAATAAATATTATACATTAGAAAAATATCAGAGATTCAAATTACATTACATAGCAGCGGAAAATAATATAAAACACAACTGAAAGAGATACACAGATACAGAGCTTTTTGAATATCATTCCAGTTGTAAACCAGGATCCTGTGAATATAAATCTGCAAAACTACAAGCTGCTCGTGTGGAAAATAGGGGCACCCAGAGTTTAGGTCAAAACAATAAACTCCAGGTCAGTCATGTGACTGCTGTGAGAACTAAAACAGTTAGTAATTTGATTTTAAAGTTAGGTAAATCAAGAGACCACACCATATAACATGGAATGGGTTTCCTCCCAAGAATACCAGTGCATAAACAAATAGCGCAATGCTAAATAAAGAACAATAAAGCTATTATAAGACTCAGGTCCCATCACACAATGCAACGCAATCTGGAGGATAGAGTTTTACCTTATAATAGCCAAATATGCTTGGTATGTGAAATCTCATCTTTTATTACTATTATAGGTGAAGAAATCAACTTCAAATATAATTGTATCAATCATAGATGACATAGTGCCCTATCCCACAATGTCGCCATACTAGGCTCTACAAATAAAATTGAAATGTCACGTATTGGAAATTGGGTTTCTATCATGAGTCGAGGCCAGGGATGGCTCCTCACCGCTTCGAGACACTCTAGCAAATGCCTTAGGACTACGCACTCTGGGTAACCCCTGGAATCGGTTGGGCCGGTCCTCCATTACGTTTGAGGATTGGCAATTCCTGAACACACGTTTCCCGCTCCTATCGGACCTATCCATCGGCTCCGAAGAGACTAATATATCCGAGGCGCCTCGCAATCCAACATCCACAAAGGTAAAAATGTAAAATGCCAGGCCTTGATAAAATACTAACACCACCTATAGCTGAAAGAAACGTCGTGTTCTCCCAACGATCCTTATCCCGTTTTTGACTCATACCGAGATGTGAGGCTAGCGAATTAATGCCATACACAAAGCTACGCTGTATTAAAGTCGTGCTTTGATCATCAACCACAAGACTCTGCTTTTCAACAGAAGCCTTGATCATTTTCATCTTAGCATGCCACACAGGCAATTCATGCCATGCGATTGATATCTATCGATATATAACCTCTGAGCTCGTACGTCTCAGAGAAGGGCGTTAAGCAAGAGAATAAATTCTCCGCCGCCAAATAAATATATATTTAATAGAAATCAATCAACACAGAATAAAATCCAATGTCGGATTCACATCCATTTACAAGTTCGTTCTGGGTCTGAATGAAACCGGAGGCACCTTATTCCTCATCCCGTATGTCCAATACAGGAGAGAGGTACTCGCATATCCGTCGATCTCCAAGTACGTCTGGACGATCACCACTTATTAACTCGTCTTAGGTGTACAGCCCAATCAAGACATCAGTAATCATCCAAACGATGTGAAGACCTCCGGTCTTCCACCACCGTCTTCATCGTCAACTTATCGTCGAATCAGTTATTCAGAATGGGTATAAATCCGGCCTTTTCGAATAACTCACGTATAAAATAAACAAGTGCTATAAAAACACAACATACGCCACATTCCAATTCTGAATACTCGTTTATTCAAATATTCACATTCTTTGGGAAAGATTTTCATTAATTTTATCAAAGATAAATTCTTTAGAATTTATTCTTTAATTTTCCTTTGGATGTCAATTCAAACCATGTTATGATTTTCCAAACTAGTCGGGATTAGCGCAGCTTATCGAAGTAATCATTTATTTAATTTCCCAATCCCAGCTTATTCATCCCATGGAGAAAAACCGGAATTACCATATAACTAACAACACGGTGTTATCGGTAATTTTAATTACCATTTCCTGTTCAAATCTAATTAAAGATTTAACTATCGCTAGGAGCAAAACTGGCGATACTCCATTCTGGATCATCTCCCAAATTTGATAATTTAAATTATCAATTCCCGTTTCAATCTAATTAAAGATTCATTAAAACTCCACTTAGTTTTAATTTTCCCAAAAATCAATGTTAATCATTATTTAACTTTTAGAAACACAAACATGTCGCATCGACAATCTTCACTGTACTATTGATTTCTACCGATATATAACCTCCAAGCTCGTACGTCTCAGAGAAGGGTGTTAAGCAAAAGAATAAATTCTCCGCCACAAAACAGATATATATTTTTGCAGAGATCAACCATACAATTCGAAATACAATGACAGACATGTAATCCTACCTTTAACTGGATTAAAGAACTAATGTCATTTAAAACACAGTTCACGACAAACCCAAATCACATTCAATTAATTATGGAATCTTCACGGAAAAACAAATCAATATATATATATATATATAATCAATATCAATTTTCGTATCCGACCAATAATATAAATGGAATATCGACAACGCCTTTTAAATCCCATATGTATTAACAGTCTTCCTCTACAAAATTTCATTTCGATTATTATCAAATCGAATTCCATTCAATTCCAATTTAATATGTATTAAATTGGAAAACTTTGCTTTGGAAAATTCCTATTAAATCTTAATAAAAAGATTTATAAATTACAAATCACATTTCATTGTAAATTGGGTTAAAGAACGAATGTCATTAAAAACACAGTTCACAATAAACCCAATTCACATTTCCTAGTCTCTAGCCGTAAATTAGTAAGAGAACAATTCCCTAAGCATTAACCACGAAGGCCGAAACCAACACCAGATCAGTACCTAGGAAACCATTCAACTTAGCTAATCTCCAGTCAGTTTCTAATTTTCTTAACTCCTTTCGGTTCAAGAATAGTATTATTAAAGATACCATTCACAACGAATCCAAAATCCAATTTGATATTAAATACAAAGCTCTGAATAGAAAATATATCGGCTTTATATTCAATATCAAATTCTGAAACCAACAAATATCATATTGGAATAACAATATATATATCTTCCAAATTCCTCCACAATATCCGTATAATCGCGAAATCCAATATCGAAATATTTCGAAGGTAATTTCGATTCCAATCCATTCCAATTCATATATTGGAAATTCTGGTTATTTTTAAAACCATTTCAAATCCAATTTATTTATTTAAAAATATTGGATTTCATAATTCAAGTGCATAACTAGTTCATTTCGATAAAAATATATTTTTATTTTTTTAAATATGGAATTTTTCACCCCAATTCTTTCTAAATCATTTATTATGATTTTACACAAATTATTGATATTTTTAATGATTGTATCAAGGCCCGTACAGTCGATTTCCATAAACGACCATCGAATTGCACTTACAACGACCTTTTCCAAATTTGATTTGGACATAATTCCAAATCCAACCGTTAGATTTCAAATCTCTAATATTCGTTAGAAAGCTCTTTTCGATACAAACCCAATGGTTTCGGTTTTAGGAGAATCCGACAGTCGGATCTCCCGTAATGTCCGTTCGAAGTCAATGGTCGAAATTCGCGAACTTCCGCAGCGCGGCGCGTTCTATTCAGGCCATTATATATATAATATATTATATATATATCGTCGATTTCCTTTTAAAACATAATTTATAAATTGTTTTAAATTCAAGTTCAAAACGATTTCAACTTCATATTCAATTTCCAATTTCCAATCAAAATTGAATATTCCATATCTTCGATATATAAATGATAGTATTTTCAAAACATTAGATTTCAAAATCAATTTCTTTTCGATATTCATTATAAAATGAATAAAATCGATATAAATATTGTTCACGTCAAAATGGCATTAATCTAATCAACACGGCAATATATATTTAAATATATTCGTGTCAATCCCAAAACGGACATCAAAATCAGGTTTTGATCTTTTACTGAATATTATTTTAAAATATTCATTATTTTAAAAAATTCATTCGTTCTGAACTGGAATCAAACACAGTCAATTACCATATAATTCGATTTATATGGATTTCATACACACATGTACACAACAACAATCAAACATAGTCAACCATCATCCAGAGTGCATTCCACACTGCATAAGCATCAAATATAAATATTTAACGCTTACAACAGCCTGTCAATCAATCGATCGACATACAACTATTTATTGGGACTAGTGTATGTCATATATCATCCCAATACCCGTGTGGGGTTTCAATCAACAAATAATGAATTTTATTTGTGCAGTTGGGCGATTTGTAAAATTTATCCTCCCAATCAATATTAGTCAAATGTGCGTACATAAACAAATCGTCTGATTTGTTTATAAATATTTATTTTATTCATATACATATTAAAAATTATATTTTAACTATAAAATATTTTTAACTATAAAATATTTTATTCTATTCCATATCACACAATCAATTTTCACAACACAGTCAAACGAATGAACAAGTCGTCCATGGTCTGTGGACGATGGGTGTTGGGTGCTGCTAAGCACCGTCTGCATCTTAGTATATATTTCAACCAGAAAATAAAATAAAAGTGACAAGTTCTCACCTTGGGGTTCCACTCCTCCATTCTATTTCTGAATTTCAGAACAGTCTGGATTTTCCTGACATTCCAATGCAGTCTTCTCCACGCTGTTCATATTGAAAATCATATTTTTATTATGATGACTATATATTTCAAAATCGCAGTTTTTTACCGCTACTCATATAAAAATCGAATCTTTCTATCGCAAATGAATATAAAAACATCATGTTTTCACATTGCCATTCAAACGATAAAAATCATATTTTTACCCGGCCATTATATATATACATATATAAACCAAATTTTTATATGGTATTCATATAAATAAAAATCACATTTTTAAATAGTTATACATATTAAAGTCATATTTTTAAATCGCTTTCTTTATGATAAAAATCATATTTTTATTTAACCATTCAAACAATAAAAATCGTATTTTTACTTTGTTACATATAGGATAAAAATCACATTTTTAAATCGTCACTTCATATATAAAAATCATACTTTTATTTCTATGTAAACAATATAAAGATCATATTTTTATTTCGAATGTTAATATATATATAGAAAAATCATATTTTTCTACCAAATCTTGTGTATAAAAATCCAATTTTTACTTCATTAAAAATTATACTTTTACTTCTCTATTCATATGATAAAAATTATATTTTTTACTTTGCTATTCATATGATAAAAATTATATATTTTTTACTTCGCTATTCATATGATAAAAATTATATTTTTACTTCGCTATTCATATGATAAAAATTATATTTTTACTTCGCTATTCATATGATAAAATTATATATGCAATAAAATCCTATTTTTTTCTCTAGCTATTGTTATTTAAACTGAAAAATCATTTTTTTTATTTTATAAGCTAAAACATTAAATAAATAAAGAGGAATAAGCAAAAAGAAAAGACCTACAGGTGTTTTGGGGGCGGTGGATGGCGTTGGTGGCGGTCAGAAGTAGGGGAGGCGGTGCAGGCGTTTCGGCGGTGGTGGCAGGGCCCCTACGGCAGCGGAGTTCGAGGTTTGGGGTTAATTTGGGGCTCGGTCTTCAATTGGGGAAAGAGGAGAGAGAGGGGAGGTGGTGGAGTAGGTGGCGCCAGCTGGAGGAGTGGCGGCGGCGGCCCAAGGGGGTGCGACGGTGGCAAGAAACGCAAGGCGACGGGTTTGAGTGAGGAGCGGGTTTTTGGATCTGAGGAAAGTAAAGAGAGAGAGAAACAAGGGGTTGACTTTATATATTATTTAATTTTAATTTTCCCAAAAAGTAACTTTTTAGTTTGAACTCCAAATCGGGCCCAACGACTGTCGCCCCTAACTAATTACCCCCATTCCGAATACAACGGGATATGTGTTGTAAGCCAATTCGACTGTTACGATCAGTTTTTCTCAAAATTAAAAGATAAATCATTATATATTCAATTTTAAACATACATTTCAATTTACCGGGGCCACATACGGACTCTAAAAATTACAGAAAAATTATTTCTGGCCTCGTATTGACAATACGGTCCTAATGAAACTAATTTCATCAAATTTGGAGACCGTTTGAAAATGACAATTTTCTGGTCGATCCAAATTGACTGAAACTGTCAAAACATGTTTTCCTTCGCCACGCTCACATATTGATCCCAAAAATTATGAATTTTGGAATCAAGCAATAATTTGACATCCCAGATCCAACAAAAGTGGTTTCATTGAAAACGGAGGTCGTTTGCAGAATGGCTATTTTTAAGGGCTATCTTTCCATAGCAACTATTCTGAATTTTCAACTAGGAATAACTTTTTATCCCCGATATGAAATTTCAATTTTTCGGATTCGTTGGAAAGATATTTTGAAATAGATTCTAATATTTTTGGTTTCGTTAAAATCCGGTTTATTTTGAATCATGTACATTCATTTGAAATCGAATTTTCAAACAACCGCGCCATTTCCAATTCCTTTTATATTTTAAAATAAATATTTATATTCTAACTTCGATTCAAATAAATATATACATTATAATTCTATTCAAAATAAATTCCTCGTTGTTATTGTTTAAAATAATTCATTTTAAATATTCAAAATTCATTAAAATTGCCAAAATAAAAATTTTAAATTGGTTCAGATTTTCCGGGTTGTTACATTGTGTGTCTGACATTGTAATTGACTGTGTAGCACTGATCTTTGTTAAATATATATTTGTTTGGTGGAGAATATATTCTCTTACTTAACACCCTTATCTAAGACGTATGAACTTAGAGGTTATATATCGATAGAAATCAGTGATGCGTTGTGAATGGACAATGTGGCATACTTAAGTTATGTGATGAGGTTTGGATGATCAAAGCAAGGCTTATTTAAGCATAGTTTTGTGTATATCGGGACCTCGGCAAGCCTAACACCCCGGTAAATGGCCAAAACAGGAAGAAATGTAGAAGGGTTATGGGGTGTTGCCTCCTTTTAGATAAAAGGTGTACTATGTTAGGGATCCCAAGTATTAACCTATGTGGTAAAAGCATCTACTTTTGTGGTTGTTGTTGGTGTGCGCTCGGAAAGGTCGGTAACGACTGGAAGATGACATACTCAAGTGTACACTAAGTCACCTAGTTAAGGGGTAAACCGGCCTTGTGTTGGCATGTGGAGCATCACTGTTGATCATCGGACATCCCTCTAGAGGTGTTCAAAATTCGGTTCGGAAGAAAGTTCCTTTGCCTGGTCATTGTTGAAAACCCAATCTCCGCTACGGGCCCGTACGATTTTGATTGTATACTATACGTCAGTATAATATATGGTACCTATGCTAGCTAAGATTGATATGTTTACTTTCGAAAGGATTTTTCACACTATATTATAGTATTGAAAGAGGATTTTCACGTATCAAATATTTTTGACTGCATAAGAAGAAACCTCGCCCATGTGTGCGTTTGCATTGTGTGTGTGCCGCGAGACTTTATGTTAGTTTCATTTTTCAAAGTCATTGCGAATTTCTATGCACTGGTATTCACATGGAATAAACCCGTTCCGCATTAGCTGCATGGTCCGGTGAATTATCTAACTTTAAAATAAACCGTAAAACAAATGTTTTGAGTTCTCACACCAGTCCTTGTTTGGCATGAGGCAACGTGATGGAGGATTCTCGCTCTTGGTTTGGTGGTGAGCGGGATACTCTTACCTCTACACGTCCCAAGAGGGGTTGATTAGGCATGAGGCTGCGGTAGTCGAGACGCTGGCCGTAAAACAAGGTGTTGGGGTACCATTGTAATGCCATGGTGGAGAATTAATCGTTGTCCGATGGTTGAAAAAGACCAGACCGCTACAAGGTGCGTGCCATGGCGCACGGCGCGCCGTTTGCGCCATTTTTGTTTATGGCGTGGCACATATGAAAAGGAACACCAAATGGCGTGCAACGCAGAAATGGCACATTGTACGAAATGGCACGCCTTTTTTTTGTTTTGTTTTTTGCATTTCAAACTGCAATAACTGCTACTACAAATACTCTTATCATCACTACAACCACCATCACTACTATTACTATTATTATCATAATAAGATGAAATGTGAATGACTTTGTTAATATCTTTATTTGAATTACATGGAAACATAATCACATCATTATTGTTTCCTATTCGGTTATCATCAACGAGTTAATAACCTTACAATTATGCAATTGACTAACCTTAGCATTTCGGCATTTAGAACTAAAATTTATTTTATTATCCAACATAGTTTAGATTCATTTTAATATTGTTAGAAATATATAATGTAATGTATAAAAGATCATAAAATATTGTCTAACATAGATGCAAAAGAAAATGAATGGGACTGAAAACTCATGAACGATAAATCAAGAGAAGCGACTTCGAAGGAAGAGAAAACATTCTCAGAAAATTAACATTCAATTAGCTCTAAAACATTCCCTTGGATAGAAATTTTTTGCATGTGTGAATATGTCCAATATCTTTATACGATTTGTCTGCAACATAAAAATATTTCATGATCTAATATTTGTTAAATACAATCGAGCATTAAATTTATCAAATTCTATTTTCTAGTTTATCAGTAAGGTGTATTATTATTTTGGATTTGAAAACTATTATGCTTGAAATTTTATGCTTTATATTTTTTTTAATGCATAAAAAAAATTGTTGCGTATGTTTTAGCAAAAAATATTGAATTTTTTTATTTTTTTGGTTAAAATATTAAATTTATTAATGCACCATTTGTCGCATTGTGTGCTAAGTCTCCGGAGAGGGTTTGCTTCTTTTTGCGTCATGCGCCATTAATAACACTGTGTATAAGACATGGTCATAAACGAACTAAATATGCGTCTATTCCTAGACCTTGCCTCAAACTTGATAAAACAACTCTACATATAAAAGAAAAGATAATGAGAAGTGGATTGTTCATGATTATATCAAAGAACACAATCATGAACTCTTACCATCATATGCTCACTATTTTCAGTGTCATAGGAATATTTCCTTACATGATAAAAGTACTATTGATGATTAGCATTCAATTGGTGTTAAAACAAGTAAAAATTTTGGTGCAATGGCTAAACAACGTGGAGGTTATGAAAATATTGGTTTCATGAAAAAGGATATACGTAACCATCTATATAAAGCGAGACGTTTAGAGCTAGAATCTGGAGATGCTAAAGCTATGCTCGAGTATTTTATGCACTTGCAAGAAGAAGATTCCAATTTTTTTATGTAATGGATTTAGATAAAAACAACCGTCTAAGAAATGCTTTTTGAGTTGATTCGAAGGGTCGTGAAAATTATGAAGTATTTGGTGACATCATCTCTCTTAATACTACATATATCACTAACAAATACAAGATGCCGTTTGCTCCATTTATTGGGATAAATAATCATTTTCAGTCCACACTGCTTGGATGTGCATTGGTTGCAAACAAAACCATGTCAACGTTTGTTTGTTTAACACAAACATGACAATGGACGAAAAAGCTCTCACTTCCATACTCACTGACCAAGAAAATGCCATGAAATCGGCCATTGCACAAACATTTTCGAATTCTCGTCATCGCTTTTGTCTATGGCATATACTGAGAAAAATCCTCGAAAACTTGGTCATGTCATAGTACAATGATTAATAGCAGTATACAACCATATGGTACAATGGATAGTACTTCTGCCGCTCCATTCAATCACTCCCAAAGAAATGGTATCAGGAAACGTTGTATTCGTTGATTATAATTAATTATAATTGATTATTAATTCCTTTAAGTTTAGGTAAAAATCCACATGCATTTCACCATTCGGATGCTTTTGAAGGAAACTACACGTTTCACAACGTGAATGCTTATGGAGGAAACTATACATTTCTCAATCCAAATGTTTTGGAAGGAAACTAAACACTCTTAAATATTAACTTGAATGTATGTTAATAGAATTTTCCTTGTACATTTGTACCCATATTAAACCATCCTCAGTTATTCTTATTTTATTTTAGGTTGGAAAAACTTTGGAGCATCTATTAGAACATATTGCTACAAGCACTGCATTGATGAATAATAAGAAAATTATTTCATGATTCATATTTTGTATGCATGTCATTTTTGGAATGAAGAAAATAGAAGTGTTATGTACATTAAAACATGTTTGATGCTTGCAATCTTCTTAAGTTGAAGTCATGCATAGCCGGCCCTGGCCCATTGCGAACTAGGCCACTGCACGGGGCAGCAATCTCGTGCAGGGCATCGAAAAAACCCTAACTAGGCGGAAACGCATGCGTAGAAGGAAGAAAGAAAGAAACGTCAGCGCGCTGTGAAATTGTGTGTAAAGGAAAAAATGGTGGAGGAGAAGGTGCGCAAGCGCAAGGAGAAGAGATGAATTAGGAGGAAGAAGAAAGTGATGCAGAGCGGGCAGCAATTCTCACCTTTGATTTCTGTCTTTTATTAATAGGTAACCCTAAATTTCTAAATTGAGCTCAAACATATCCAATCTAGGATGATATTTCTGCAATTTTCAAATTGTTTAGGCTGCCCCTCTTTTGTTTTATTGATTTGTTGGGATAGGGTTAATGGTATTTCTGATAGATCAAATTACAATTAAATCATAGTTTTGTTGTCGTATTGAACTTGGAATTTTTTTTATGCATAAATTTGTACTATAACACGCATCTTAGTAAGTTTCTCTCCAAGAAGATGAGCCAAGTTTATATAATATAAAAAGCATTGAAATTGATGTTCATGATATATTATTCCCTCATTCGGACAGCCACTATCAAATGTGAACAGAATGAAGTCAGAGTTCATTTCCTTAGATGAA
Organism: Allium sativum; assembly: GCA_030737875.1. NCBI lineage: Eukaryota > Viridiplantae > Streptophyta > Magnoliopsida > Asparagales > Amaryllidaceae > Allium > Allium sativum. Next base: position 265,210,274 of record CM060913.1, read on the forward strand.
AGGAAGCTACCACGAACATGAAGCATGACTGTTTGGGTATCAATATCTGTTCAAGTACAAAGATTGGAATGTATTAGACATAGTGTCGAACTTGAATAACAATTTTCCTCAAAGTAAACTTAATAACACGTTCTATCACTCATCCATTTTGAACACACTGAACAACTATTCGAAAATGAATAATAACCAGATCTAGAAAGGATAAATCCTGTATGTGTTGAAATTGACCAGAGCTTCATAGAAATGAAGTGTCTAAATATCACCTTAATCACTACTAGAAAAAATTGAGGCACGAATGCTTCGGAAGCCTCCTTGATCCAAAAAACATAAAATAAACGAAGAGAGCCAAATCATTAAGAGGGTCTCTTAGCAAGTATCATTGTGCAAAATTTTACATTAAGGGCAACATTTAATAAATCGCACTGGGCATTAAAAGTCCCAGGACCGGCTCTGAAGTCATGTGGAATGTTTTCTCTATTACTTTGCAGCATATTTGTACATGTCATGCATGATATAAGAGCTATGGTGCCTGTTAGTCATTTTGTACAGGTAGACACAGCATACTCTTTATCAAGCATATTTGTACACTCAGTTGTTCATGTAACACCCTGGATTTTTGAATAAACGAATTAACTAAAATAAAGAATAATTAATCTCAGACGTGAGAATTAAGGGAATGGGGTTGCGCCATTGTGTTCGTCTCGGAATTCTGGTTGAAATAGAGTCCGAGTTTGCGGGAAACGAGTACCGGATGAAGGAGTTATGGACGAACGAAGTTTGGTGGCAAAAAAAAAAATATTGCACTGGCGCACTTGCGAAGTGCGCCAGTACAAATTTGCACTGGCGCACCTGCCAAGTGTGCCCAGGCCGAGGCAGCAGGCCTGCACAGTTTTCTGGTTCAGTCTGACCCATGTTACTGAGTCCTTTCTGACTCCTTGCTGAGTCATTAGGGCTAAGGTGTCACCCTATCCGCTTGAATGGTTTTGATTAACCCTAAGATCATCCGATGGCTTAAATTAATTCAAAACTCTATAAAAAGACCCATAGACTCAAACCCTAAATCAGAATTAAAACTGAAACTATGGTCGTCATGATGTCATCTTGAACCCTAGAGTAGGCGCCACCAATTAGAGAGGAAGAACAACAAATCAAATCAGTTCTATTCAAACCTAACAATGAATCTTCTTCAAAGGAAAGCTAATACAACTTCAGAAATCAGAATTCAGAACTCAAGACCTCTTTTGAGTTGTGAGTTTGATAGTTTTAATAAAATAATTAGTAAATTAATTGGATTGAGTTATGATGCGGATAATTTGGATATGATGTGAACTATTGACTTCATGTTGTAATTATGTTGTATAATTGTGTTGTAATTTCTATGATGTTATGTTATGATGCTATCATTTACGATATAAAGTTATGATGCTATCACCCATGTTGTAATTATATGATTGGCTTATGTCTAGTTGAATCATCATGTTGTTCAGATGCTAGTTTAGGTATTGATTTAGACAAGAATCATAGGCAAGTTAGTATAACCTTACATGTTTCGTGACATCAATTTTAGATCTTAAGTTAGGCTATGACATGTGTGAGTTAGATGATAAATTCTACATGATAATTTACATGTTAGATGCAAGTTTACACCATTGTTATGATGCATAAATCACATATGCAAGTTTATACAAATATATGAGTTTGGGATATGAATCATGTTATGCAAGTTTAGGGTAATTGCCTATGCAAGTTTACACCTTCAGATGTAAATCTATGACATACATGATTTATGCAAGTTTGTGACCATTATCTCAACAAGTTCACACCTTTAGATTTGGATCCATGACATATGTAGTTTATGCAAGTTGTAACTTTGGCCTATGCAAGTTTTAGATGTAGAACATCATTCACACATGCAAGTTCAACCCTATGTTTAGATCTATGTTTTAATTATGTGTATATTGTGATGTTTTCTCTTTATTCCATGAGTTAGACTATTTGAGTCTAACGTATATTTTACCTTAAACGAACAAACGTACAATGTGGGGTAAAGGGGATAATATTAAAAAGGTTTAATTGGCATAAATGCCTTAAAAGGCATAAAATAAATTTTTGATGAAAATTGGTATGATTTTACATACCATAAATAGATGGACATAATTGAGTCAATTCTGGACATCTTAAATTTGGAATTGATTGATAATTTTAATATGGAAAGTAATTCAAATTGGGTAATGATTAATTAGGAGTAATTAATCGTCTAAGACACGAGGTTAGGCTCTTTTGTGGTGAAAGACTGCCCGGACCCGCCCGACAAATCCAGCTGCCACAAATGCCAGTCTAATGTGAGAGGTCTTAGGCATAAATTAAATACGTAACAATTGTAAAGACACGAGGTTAGGCTCTTTTGTGGTGTAAGACTGCCCAGACCCGCCCGGCAGATCCAGCTACCACAAATGTCAGTCTAATGTGAGAGGTCTTTATGAGGTTATGGTCTTAATGAATTAAGAAACACTTAACCAGATAAGCATGTAGTGGGACATGAGGGGGTTAAGTGGGCGCCTTGGGTGGCATGTGGAATCTAGTGGGTGCCTTTGGTGGCATTGGAAATACGATTAGAAACACTTAACCAAAATTGAAACATGTAATTGAAACATGAATAAGAAGTGGGTTAAGTGGGATGCACTAGAGCGGACCAAGCTTAGGTGGATAGCTTGTGTCAAGTAATGGGGGCCCGTTTCAACGAGTAACCGATACGTATCTTTGTGGGCTCGACCCAAGTCGAGGACGGGACACACATACTGGGCTTGACTGTAAGAGGCCAAACCGGGTTAGCGGTGGCAATGCAAGTCCAACGGGTTCATATGCGTGTGTGGACCCGGGCTGGTAGGTAAGACGTTGTTGCATCATGTACGTATAAGCCGTGCATCATTGGTGGTATCGGGTTGCCACTTTGGGGAGTGATACACCCCACTATGGGTCCAGCACGGGTATCTACGAGTTAGGGAGCCGATCGCTTGGGGGTAGTGGGTACACCTAGTGGAGATAGGGGCAGGCGGCACCTATGAAGGCAGATAGGGGTGCACGAAACTACCAATATCATTATTATGTTCTGTAGACGGGATCAACCTTAGGGTGACTAGTGGTGGTGCAGTATACTAGTGGTGGTGCAGTATAGCAATTATCCTATAATGTTGGTGTAGTTTAGTAATTATCTTATAGTGGTTTACGGGCGCTTTATCGATATCGTTGTTCACCTTCTTATTTATTCTGCCATATTCAATGATTCATGGTCATTCCCTTATTTTCCAACTTATGCCTTAGACTAGTTACTTTGTTAATTATATTGTTAAAGTTATCGCACTCGCCATACATTATGTCTGACCCCCTTTGTTTTCTCCTCTTTTCCTCCTCAGGTTGGAACTAGCACCAGTGGAGCTTTATTTTGGACTGCTGTAACTCTGCTTTTAGAAGATTGCTTGGATCGCTGAAGTAAATTTCAGCCTCTTTTATTTATGGCTATTTTGTATTGGGGATTATGTCTTTCAATTTATGTAATTTGGTAGTCAAGATGGATATTATGTACTTTGAATCTGGTTTTTGATGATGTAATCAAACATATGTGTTTTCCGCTGCAATGAAATAAAGTTTTAAATTTTTGAGTACTATTTATATCTGTCTTGTTGTTAAGTTTCTGTTCTATACTTACTTGAAACGCTCCATAGAAGTTAATGCATTTCCTTTGTGAGTGACATTAATGGACGTGGGGGTGTTACACGTGGTATCAGAACTGAAGGTTACCAGAACAGATATGAATTTTGAAAGTTGTTTTTCAAAACCATTTTTATAAAGAAGTACCTTCAAAAGTATGTTTGAGGAAAGTATTTTCAAGAAGAAAAGCTTATTTTAGAAAGCATAACCCCAAGGGCCATATATCTTTCCTTCGGTTCTTTTGTATTGAATCTTTCCTTTTTCGTTTCAGCATGTCTGAAGCATCTGGGATACCATAGGGTGTTCATGTACCCAGTTGGTTTTGTCAATATCTCGAGGCTAGGGCCACCACCGCAGGTCCAGTAAATGCTCCTCCTCCCCTCCTCCTCACGTCGATACTTTTGCTAAGATATGTAAGGACTTTGGATTAATGGGTGGAAAACCTTTTCACGGGACGGAGACATTTGTTGAAGCTCGAAATTGGCTAAAGGAAGTGGAAGAATTATTTGGAATCTTTGAAGTGGATGATGGAAGAAAGGTCTAGCTAGCTGCCTGGCTAATGAAGGATGAGGCCTCGTTTTGGTGGGAGGTCACTAATGGGGGACGTCCAGTCGATACATGGCCAGATTTTAGGCAGAGGTTTGAGGCGAAGTTTCTCTCGCGGGCTGAAGAGAATCTATACATGGAAAGGTTTTTGGCGCTGAAGCAAGGGAATCTATCGGTGAAAGAGTACGTCAACAAATTCAACCAATTGGCAAGATTTGGCTTGGACTTGGTGAATACTCCGGAAAAGAAGGCTCTAAGATTTGTTAAGGGTTTAAACGAGCCGCTTCATGGGTTAGCTATGACCCACATTCCCATGGGGGCTACCTTCAAGAGACTAGTTGACATGGCACTCATGCATGAAGAGGAGAAGGGCGCCAATGCTAAAAAGGCACCCGAGAAGAAAGGGGATCAAAAGAAGCCGCAACAGCAACAACATAACAAGAAAGGTGGCAAAGGAAACAATGCTAAGGGAAAGAAAAGATGCTTTAACTATGGGACACCCGGCCATCTAAGCAAAGATTGTAGGAAGAAAAAGAAGACTGGTTGTTTCCACTGTGGCGAAGCGGGACATCTTATTAAGGACTACCCAAAGAAAGGGCAGAGGGCAGGGTCTACCTCGGGAGGACAGGTGAAGGCTCTTATGGCACCAGGGCAGGGAAGGGGACAAGTTCAGGCTCTCGTGGTCCCACCGCTGCAAGAACGAGGTAGAGCAATTTCCGTTGAAAGTTCAGTTTTTCTGTTTGATCATCCTGTCCGTACTTTATTCGATTCTCGCGCATCAAATTCGTTTATCTCTACATCATTAGTTGAAACACTACACCTTGATACTAGTCTAGTTATTGATCCCTTAGTAGTCTCAAATCGTATCGGTGGGTCGGCTCATCTTTCTATGATTTGTCGGGATTTGAGAGTGTTTATCTTGGGCGTTGAGTTTGAGTGCAACGCTTTCGTTCTTGGCTTCATGGGCTATGGTTTAATTCACGGTATGGATTGGCTAACTAGATATGGGGCCATCCTAGATTGTGAAAGAAGGGTAGTTAGATTGTTGACTCGTTGTGGAAGGACCCTTGATATTTCTTGTGACCCTAGAGGTCCAGTAATGCTTAGCTACCTAGAATCCCTTGAAGCATCCGATGATGATTTACATTCTGTTCCCATAGTCCGTGAATATGCTTATGTCTTCGATGAGGTGAGGGGTTTACCCCCAAAACGTGAAATAGACTTTCTAATATATCTAGTAGATAATGCAAAGCCGGTTGCATTACCAGTGCGCCACATGGCTCCAAGAGAGAGAAGAGAACTCAGTAAGCAAGTGAAAGAATTACTTGAGAAGGGGTTCATCAGACGTAGTATATCGGAGTGGGGTGCTCCAGTAGTGTTTACCACGAAGGCGGATGGGTCCCTTAGACTTTGTGTGGATATAGAGAACTTAATAAGCTTACTAAGAAGAATGGACACCCACTGCCGAGGATTGACGATCTCTTCGATCAGTTAGTTGGCGCCTCAGTGTTTTCGCAGTTGGACTTAGCCACGGGTTTCCATCAGTTGAGAAAGGCTGAGGATAGCATAGACAAGACTGCCTTTAGGACTCCAGACAGTTTCTTCGAGTGGCTTGTGATGCCCTTCGGTTTGACAAACACCCCCGCATACTTTGTTGACTTGATGAGTGGGTTTTTTGGGAGTACCTTAATAGATTCGTGGTAGTCTTTGTGGGCGACATCTTGATCTTTTCTAAAAGTGAGGAAGAGCATACCCTACGTCTTAGGGAAGTGTTGGAGACTCTTCGAGCACGTAGCCTTAAAGCAAAAAATTTTAAATGTCACTTTTGGAGAAAGGGATTGCGATTCTTAGGGTACGTGGTTTCTAAAGAAGGGATAGCTGTGGATCCCGCGAAGATAGTGGCCATCCAAGATTGGAAGGTTCCTAAAAATGCTACTGAGGTGAGGAGTTTCTTAGGGTTGGCTGGCTACTATAGGAAGTTCATCAAAGACTTCGCAAAAATATCAGCCCCATTAACACGCTTGACGAAGAAGAACTTAGTTTTCATGTGGGACGTAGATTGTGATGATGCGTTCCAACGTTTAAAGAGAGCTTTGACCACAGCCCCAGTCTTAGTGTTGCCAGATGGGCGTAAGCCATTTACCGTTTATACCGATGCTTGTGGGACAGGACTAGGCGCAGTCTTAATGCAAGAGGGAAGGGTAATAGCCTATGGTGGAAGGCAATTGAGAGTACATGAGAGAAATTACCCTACACATGACCTAGAGTTGGCCGCTATTGTCTTCGCGCTTAAGTCTTGGCGTCATTATCTTCTTGGCGAAAAATTCGAATTATTCACTGACCACAAATCGCTAAAATACTTATTCTCTCAGAAGGACTTGAACTTAAGGCAGCAAAGGTGGATGGAATTCGTAGCATCCTACGACTTCGAGATAGCATATACCCCTGGCAAGGGTAACGTGGTGGCAGACGCCTTAAGTAGAAAAAGGTTGTCCTTGAATCCGTTGTTTGTTGAGCAGCGAAGCTTAGAGTTCATCTCTACGTTTGACTTTAAACCTTCCGTTGACTTTGTACCCGGTTTGCTAGCATCCTTAGAGGTCAGACCTACGCTTTTGGGACGGATTGGCGAGGCACAGCGAGACGACCCACAGTTGGTTGAGTTAGTAGAAAAGCTCAAGAGAGGGGAGTCATCGAGCCATCTCCGTAGGTATACCCTAGATGATAAGGGTTGGTTACGTAGGGACGGTAGACTTTGTGTACCATAGGACGAGAACTTGAGGAAGACCATTCTTGATGATGCACATCGTTCGAAGATGACCATCCATCCCAGTGGGACAAGATGTACATGGACATGAGACGAGTTTACTTTTGGGCCAGTATGAAGAAGGACGTGGCAGATTTTGTTGCTAGATGCTTGGTGTGCCAACAAGTAAAAGCAGAACAAAAGAAGCCCGATGGATTGCTTCACCCATTAGAGGTCCCACAATGGAAGTGGGAAAGTGTTTCAATGGACTTTGTTGACGGATTACCAAGGTCGAGGAAGGGTAATACGGGGATTTGGTTCGTGGTAGACAGACTTACTAAGCGCGCCCATTTCATTCCCGTAAAGAGTAAGAGGACTGCTCCATGGTTAGCCTCCGTATACATTCGAGAGATAGTTCGTTTGCATGGTGTTCCTTCTAGCATAGTGAGCGACCGCGATCCTATCTTTACTAGCGAATTTTGGAAAAGCTTGCAAGAGGCGGTAGGGACTCATTTATGTTTGAGCACCGCATATCATCCTCAGACGGACAGCCAGACCGAGAGGGTGAATCGTATTCTAGAGGACTTATTGAGGTTGTGTGTCTTAGACTTCGGAGGTACATGGGAGGAACATCTTCCGTTGGTGGAGTTCGCATATAATAATAGCTTTCAGTCTAGCATCGGCATGGCACCGTTCGAGGCTCTTTATGGACGGCCGTGTCGTTCGCCTACATGTTGGTGGGAGTCTACAGATAAGATCTTGCTTGGACCCGATATGATTAGAGAGACTTCGGAAAAGATCGATTTGATTCGAAGGAGGATGAAGACGGAGCAAGAGAGGCAAAAATCTTATGCTGACAAGAGGAGGACAGATCTTGAATTTGATATTGGGGACATGGTCTTTGTTAAGGTGTCTCCATTACGGAACGTCGTTCACTTTGGGTCCGTTGGGAAGTTAGCACCAAGGTTCGTAGGGCCGTTTCCTATTAAGGAGAGGATTGGGAAGATGGCGTATAGAGTGGAGTTGCCTGAGAGACTTAGTGGTGTACACGACATATTCCATGTATCACATTTGAGGAAGTGCTTGAACGAGACCGCGGAAGCGGTAGAGCCGAGCTTGCTTAGAGAGGTGGAGATCGAGCGTGATGCGACGATTCGACGAGCTCCTACGTGCATTCTTGGGTCGGAGATTAAGAAGTTGAGGAATCGAGAGGTCAAACTAGTCAAAGTGCAATGGGGAGATGATGAGAGCAACGCTACTTGGGAGATGGAAGCGAAGATGCATTCATTATACCCTTTTCTTTTCGAGGGTATGCCTTTTAATTTCTCCTTTATCGCTTACCTTGTACTTATCTTATCTTTAGTATGCCCTCTCACTAGTATCTTTGACCTTTAGATAGGGTAGTCCTATGGTTGAAACATGTGTTTGAGACATGTTATGTATGATGGATGCATGTGGATGCAGGTGGTTGCTAGTGGTTGCTCGTGGATGCATATACACACACTTTAGGCACTAGATCGGCTCAGTCACTTCATATTGCATATTGCATATAAATGTGTGTACATATTTAAGTAATGGACGTATAATGGTTGTACCATCATATGGATGTTGCATTTTGGTGAATGGTTGTGCACACATGTAGAAATGATATGTATCGATAGGGTTCTTCCGCATACATAATGGACGCATGGCACTATCATAGTTTGCATTAAGGAGGTCAACTGAATCAGTAGACCGCCTGATTTGGCATTAGATAAGGAACATATACACACACTTCTTGCATATGTTCATACAGCATTAGAAATTTTATAAGGACAATGGATGCCCGTGTTTGATGGTTGAGTAGATGATTGTTTGGATGGTAAGATATGCATTTCCCTAAATTGGAGATTTCGGGGCCGAAATCCTTTAAGGAGGGGAGAATGTAACACCCCGGATTTTTGAATAATCGAATTAACTAAAATAAAGAATAATTAATCTCAGACGTGAGAATTAAGGGAATGGGGTTGCGCCATTGTGTTCGTCTCGGAATTCTGGTTGAAATAGAGTCCGAGTTTGCGGGAAACGGGTACCGGATGAAGGAGTTATGGACGAACGAAGTTTGGAGGCAAAACAAGAAGAAGAAAATATTGCACTGGCGCACTTGGGAAGTGCGCCAGTACAAATTTGCACTGGCGCACCTGCCAAGTGCGCCCAGGCCGAGGCAGCAGGCGTGCACAGTTTTCTGGTTCAGTCTGACCCATATTGCTAAGTCCTTTCTGATTCCTTGCTGAGTCATTAGGGTTGAGGTGTCACCCTATCCCGACTGAATGGTTTTGATTAACCCTAAGATCATCCGACGGCTTAAATTAATTCAAAACCCTATAAAAAGACCCATAGACTCAAACCCTAAATCAGAATTAAAACTGAAACTATGGCCTTCATGCTGTTATCTTGAACCCTAGAGTAGCCGCCACCAATTAGAGAGGAAGAATAACAAATCAAATCAGTTCTATTCAACCCTAACAACGAATCTTCTTCAAAGGAAAGCTAATACAACTTCAGAAATCAGAATTCAGAACTCAAGACCGCTTTTGAGTTGTGAGTTCGATAGTTTTAATAAAATAATTAGTAAATTAATTGGATTGAGTTATGATGCGGATAATTTGGATATGATGTGAATTATTGGATGCATGTTGTAATTATGTTGTAAAAGTGTGTTGTAATTTCTCTGATGTTATGTTATGATGCTATCATTTACGATGTAAAGTTATGATGCTATCACCCATGTTGTAATTCTATGATTGGCTTATGTCTAGTTGAATCATCATGTTGTTCATATGCTAGTTTAGGTATTGATTTAGACAAGAATCATAGGCAAGTTAGTATAACCTTACATGTTTCGTGACATCAATTTTAGATCTTAAGTTAGGCTATGACATGTGTGAGTTAGATGATAAATTCTACATGGTAATTTACATGTTAGTTTACACCATTGTTATGATGCATAAATCACATATGCAAGTTTATACAAATATATGAGTTTGGGATATGAATCATGTTATGCAAGTTTACGGTTATTGCCTATGCAAGTTTACACATTTATATGTAAATCTATGACATACATGATTTATGGAAGTTTGTGACCATTATCTCATCAAGTTCACACCTTTAGATTTGGATCCATGACATATGTTGTTTATGCAAGTTGTAACTTTGGCCTATGCAAGTTTTAGATGTAGAACATCATTCACACATGCAAGTTCACCCCTATGTTTAGATCTATGTTTTAATTATGTGTATATTGTGATGTTTTCTCTTTATCCCGTGAGTTAGACTATTCGAGTCTAACGTATATTTTACGTTAAACGAACAAACGTACAACGTGGGGTAAAGGGGATAATATTAAAAAGGTTTAATTGGCATAAATGCCTTAAAAGGCATAAAATAAATTTGTGATGAAAATTGGTATGATTTTACATACCATAAATAGATGGACATAATTTAGTCAATTATGGACATCGTTAAATTTGGAATTGATTGATAATTTGAATAGGGAAAGTAATTCAAATTTGGGAATGATTAATTATGAGTAATTAATCGTCTAAGACACGAGGTTAGGCTCTTTTGTAGTGTAAGACTGCCCGGACCCGCCTGGCAAATCTAGCTGCCACAAATGCTAGTCTAATGTGAGAGGTCTTAGGCATAAATTAAATACGTAACAATTGTAAAGACACGAGGTTAGGCTCTTTTGTGATGTAAGACTGCCCGGACCCGCCCGGCAAATCCAGCTACCACAAATGCTAGTCTAATGTGAGAGGTCTTTATGAGGTTACGGTCTTAATGAATTAAGAAACACATAACTAGATAAGCATGTAGTGGGACATGAGGGGGTTAAGTGGGTGCCTTGGGTGGCGTTGGAAATACGATTAGAAACACTTAACCAAAATTGAAACATGTAATTGAAACATGAATAAGAAGTGGGTTAAGTAGGATGTACTAGAGGGGACCAAGTGTAGGTGGATAGCTTGTGTCAAGTAATGGGGGCCCGTTTCAACTAGTAATCCATACGTATCTTTGTGGGCTCGACCCAAGTCGAGAACGGGACACACATACTGGGCTTGACTGTAAGAGGCCAAACCGGGTTAGCGGTGGCAACGCAAGTCCAACGGGTTCATATGCGTGTGTGGACCCGGGCTGGTAGGTAAGACGTTGTTGCATCGTGTAGGTATAAGCCGTGCATCATTGGTGGTATCGGGTTGCCACTTTGGGGGGTGATACACCCCACTGTGGGGCCAGCACAGGTATCTACGAGTTAGGGAGCCGATCGCTTCGGGGTAATGGGTACACCTAGTGGAGATAGGGGCAGGCGGCACCTATGAAGGCAACTAGGGGTGCACGAAACTACCAATGTCATTATTAAGTTATGTAGGCTTGATCAACCTTAGGGTGACTAGTGGTGGTGCAACATACTAGTGGTGGCGCAGTATAGCATTTATCCTATAGTGTTGGTGTAGTTTAGTAATTATCTTATAGTGGTTTAGGGGAGCTTTATCGATATCGTTGTTCACCTTGTTTCCTTATTTACTTGCCATATTCAATGATTCATGGTCATTCCCTTATTTTCCAACTTATGCCTTAGCCCAGTTACTTTGTTAATTATATTGTTAAAGGTATTGCACTCGCCAGACTTTATGTCTGACCCTCTTTGTTTCCTCCTCTTTTCTTCCTCCCCCCTCCCCCTCCCCCCCCCCCCAATGTGCTCAGGTTGGAACTAGCACCAGTGGAGCTTGATTTTGGACTGCTGTTTCTCTGCTTTTAGAAGATTGCTTGGATCGCTGAAGTAAAGTTCAGCCTCTTTTAGTTATGGCCATTTTGTATTGGGGATTATGTCTTTCAATTTATGTACTTTGGTAGTCAAGATGGATATTATGTACTTTGACTCTGGTTTTTGATGATGTAATCAAACATATGTGTTTTCCGCTGCAATGAAATAAAGTTTTAAATTTTTGAGTACTGTTTATATCTGTCTTGTTGTTAAGTTTCTGTTCTATACTTACTTAAAACGCTCCATAGGAGTTAATGCATTCCCTTTGTGAGTGACATTAATGGACGTGGGGTGCTACAGTTCATTTTTTTAATAGCGATCTATAGCCATGTGTTGTAAGTTGAATGGCAAAAAAATTGTGCACATAGGATAAAACTTGTCAAAACAGCCTTGTAAACATATTTGCGTGCATGAAAAAAACTGTGCTTGGAAAATAATTTCACTTGTATGGGAAAGTAATATTCGCATTCATTTTAAATTGCATGGAAAATAATGTCACCTGCATGGGATTTGATTTCACGTGAAAGGAAACTCTCATTATTAAGAGAGTATAAGGGACAGTTGCTAGTAGGCACATGTCCCTAGCAATTCTCATATGTTAAGAGAATTGCTAGGGACAATTGCCAACAAGAGGATGTCCCTTATACTCTCTTAATAATGACGGTTTGCTTCCACATGGAATCAAATCCCATGTAGGTGACATTATTTTTCATGCAAGTTAATTAATGCATGCAAATATTACTTTCTCATGCACATGACATTATTTTCCTTGCACAGTTTTCTTCACGCGCGTATACCTGATAGTGATCGTTATTCTTCTAATACTTCCTTCATTTATAATCTTTTCTCTCTTTTACATCTCTTATCTCTTCCTCAAACTAATAGTTTACTGTAACCTTTTCTATTATCTATCGTCTTTTTAACTCATTTTTTATTTATTAATATGAATATCGATTTAAACCTTAGCGCCGAAGAGTGCGACGAAGAAGTTGAGCCACATAGCAAAGAAAATTTCAATGCGGATGAAAACCTTGATTCAATGGAAGAAAATCAGGTTGAAGTTGAACCATATGTTGGTTTGAAGTTTGACTCACATGAAGAAGAAAAATCATTTTATTTAAGGTATGCAAAATCTGTTGGTTTTGGTGCATCTATTAAAGCTAATTGACGATCAAAAAAAGAACCGCATGATTTTATTGATGTAAAATTCGCTTGTACAAGGCATGGTCATAAACGAACTAAAAATGCGTCTAATCCACGACCTTGCCTTAAATTTGATTGCAAAGCTACTCTATATATAAAAAGAAAGATAATGACAAGTGGATTGCTCATGATTATATCAAAGAACACAATAATGAACTCTTACCATTATATGCTATTTATTTTCCTTGTCATAGGAATTTTTCCATACATGATAAATGTACTATTGATGATTTGCATTCAGTTGGTGTTAAAACAAGTAAATTTTTTGGTGCAATGGCTAAACAACGTAGAGGTTATGAAAATATTGGTTTTATGGAAAAGGACATAGGTAACCATTTAGATAAAAAGAGACATTTAGATCTAGAATCTGGAGATGCTAAAGCTATGCTCGAGTATTTTATGCACATGCAAGAAGAAGATTCCAATTTCTTTATGCAATAGATTTAGATAAAAACAACAGTTTAAGAAATGTTTTTTGGGTTGATTCGAAAGGTCGTGAAAATTATGAAGTGTTTGGTGACATCGCCTCTTTTGATACTACATATATCACTAACAGATACAAGATGTCATTTGCTCCATTTATTGGGGTAAACAACCATTTTCAGTCCACACTACTTGGATGTGCATTGATTGCAAATGAAATTACGTCAATAATAGATTAGTTAGATTTATTATCATAGATGAAATGCCCTTTAGGGTGGTTGAAGTCAAAAGCTTTCGTGAATTTCCAAAAGAGCTACGCCCTTGGTTTTTCATACCAATAATGCAGAAGATTGTCGATCTAGTGTTAGAATTGTATAACTTGGAGAAGGCCAACATAATGAGTGTAATCGGAGAGAGACGAGTGAGCATCACAACTGATACCTAGGCGTCTGTGCAAAAGAAAATTTATATGGTTGTTACAACTCATTTTATGGATAATGAATGGAAGTTGCATAAACGAATAATCAATTTCATAAAAATCACTAGTCATAAAGGTTATGACTATAGAAGTAGTTTGGAGATGTGTTTGAGAATTAGGGAATCGAAAAAGTCTTTGCTTGAGTTATATGATACATATAAAGGTGTTAGTGATCAAAACCAGACTTCAAGAACCACAAGACCAATAACACGAATGAATGCAAACTTGGGTTCTCAATCAAGTGGGATCTTTCATGTAGAAATGAGACAAAAAAGAAAAAGAGAGAAAATGGAGGCGGTGGAAATTAATAATGAAGTGGATAAATATTTTTCGAATCCTTGTTAGAAACTTAATGGTGATTCATTTAATTTATTGACTTCGTGGAAGGTGAACCAAACATGGTATCCAATTCTTTCAATAGTTGCTAAAGATCTATTCTCGATCCCAAGTTCAATCGTGACAAGTGAAAATGCATTTAGTTTGGGTAGGAGAATTGTTGATCCATTTAGAGCTTCATTAACTCCAAAAATGGTTGAGGCATTAGTTTGTACCAATGATTGGCTTAGAGCAGAAGAACTTAATTTCTACAAGGAGCCCGTTAATGATGATATTTCTTTATACCAAGAACTAGAAGGACTCGAAAAAAGTATGCAAGATTACTTATTCTTCTATCGTTATAATTAATTTGCAGTATTTATTAAAATTGCATTACATCATACTCTTCTTTTATTAATATTCATCTAGTTATTAAAAAATCAGTACATGTTTAAGTTCATTTATGTAAGGATGACATAATATTTGCAACATATTGTTTGATAAGATCTTTTGCCATATATATAAAACTTCGATGCCAAGTTTACTTGACTTGGGGGTAAAGTAAACTTGGGTGTGAAGTAATTGGTCTTATAAAAGGAGCCTACAAGAGAGAGTGAAATGCATCCATTTATCTTTCAATCTTGTTTTAGGGTCTCTAACCTAAATCTATTTTCTTCAATTGTTATCTCTACAAATCAAATTCTTGAGTGGACGAGTGACCATAGTAATCAATCTCTTGTACTCTTCTTTGGTATTAATAAAAGGCTCTCTCTCTCTCAAGTGGACGTATACTAAAAAATTATTTGTGGAAACACTATAAATGCCTATGTTATTTACTTTTTGTTATTGCTCCTTTATTTCTCTTGTGTGGTGATTGTGATTGGCTTTTGAATTGGGCTGAGACTATTTATTAGACATTGATTGGTTGTTTTTGCACGTTTACCACGATCTCATCTTCCACTGATTTGGTTTTTTTTTGAGCAGTCTTGAGTCGAAATTTCTCCACAACAAGTATAAGCTTTTTGATTCTACAGGCTCTGTGATTGATGTTTAATGTTTATTTAGTAATATTTCTCAATTTATAATAATGCTGGCATTAGACTGCTTTTACACATATATCAAAGTTATCTATGTTTTTTTTGTTCATGAAAATGGGATATTATCATGGTGTCTATGGATATTTGAGCTACCATATTCTTTAGTTGAAAATGACAGCATGAGACTATACTCTTGCCCAGGCATATTACATAATAACAAATATCAATGTTCAATAATTTTTGATGATTTAGTCATAACTAGATAAACTAAACTATATATTTATAACAAATTTTTATATGAAGCTTAAAGTTGTATTCCTAGATCATTATAATACTACCACTGCAAGAACAAGTGGGGAAGAACACATTCTCTTAATTAAATCAAACATTAAACTTTATTTAAATCAGAAATACGTAGTGTTGAAACATAAATCAACTAGTCATTTGCAATGTCCAAATTTCAAGTTTCCATAAATACTTTGATAATAATTCATAATAACCATGTGCATAGCATGAGTTTATACGTGTTATAAATAAAAGATGGAAATTAAAGAAACATATTGATATAACGATATTGGACTATGCCTGTTATGCAGAAATTGCACAACTACGGAAGTGCAATATGCAGGATCTAGATTTGCCAATTCAACATCAATCTAATATGATAGCAATTATTCTATTACATCAAATAAATGATAAATAACTATAACAGAGAAACAAAGAGACACGATATTTATACTGGTTCCACTATCATCGAGATAGTGTACGTCCAGTCCAAAAGAGAGAGATTTTATTCCACACGAGAGAACACAAGAGATTACAAAATAAGGGTTTACATAACCAAGACCTCTAATTAGGCTTAACTAGAAGAGACACCATTGGGGATCGTTGGCTCCATGCCAGGATGGGTTTACACTAAAGTTTACCCCTTAATATATAGCCAGCGAAAATCCATATGAGTCATCAATTACATTGCCAATCAATATATGGTAGTAATATATTGGAGGAAAATTACTATAGCAACAAATGTGCAAAGATAGAAAGTAAATCAATCCGTTTCTTTTTCATAGATGGAAGAAATTAATCCCTTCATTTATTTCTTTACCAACTCATCAAATGCAATCAATGCATTCACATTATAAAAATATTTACTTTCCATATTTTTCAAATTTTTCCAATCAATTTGTGATTTTATATCACCTAAATTTAACACTCCACCTTGATGCAAAATGACATATCAGCATCTTGAATCAAATTCTCGTCACATCATAAAACTCATCAACAGAACTCCACCTTCGATCAAAATCTCACAATGAGATAGAAAATGTGACGGCCCGCCCCGCACCAGCCGACATTTCCAATGAAAGTGCGTTGTGCCAATGTCCAACTAGCACGAGACGGTCGCCAAAGAAAGGAATTTTGAACTAACAAGGAACCTATAAAATGTCTCACAGCGCATGGGATAAAATATAATAATAACATAACTTCGACATAAAACAGGTGAGACAGTGCATAAGCTGAAAACTAAACCATCACAGCAGCGGAATATCCAAAATACAACTTATGTTCCACATCATCATTATTACAACTTTTAAAACTATCTCCAAAGCAAAATAAGAAAGGTACACTACTATTGCCCAAAGTAGTGACCAGCACCGATACAGGGAGAATATCTCTGTATATCATACGTGGAAGCCTCCTGCTCGTCTCAGGTACAACTACTAGTGCATACCACCTAACCTGTCTCTAGTCTGCCCGTTTAAGAGCACCCAGAGTAATAAGAAGAGACATAAAACTCTGGGTTATACAAAAGTCTGGTATGAGCGATAAGCAGCAAAACAGAACAATAACAGGTATATATAACCATACCTGAACCTGGACCTGCAACCAAAGAGTTCGCATAACATGATGTACAGTACTCTATGGTAACACTAGCATAAGGTGTAAAGATAAGGGGGAAGGGGTGTGCATGTCATAATGCTGGCAAACAGTCAAGCATAACAACCATCCTCACATCTCTCACTCAGTGCGTAAAGCATACGATATCCACTGCTTTGATCACCCAAATCTTTGCTATGATCACTCTGCCCCATGGAGTCATGACGAGTCCACTATGCTGATCCATAGCCACTAGTCCTTGCTATGTCCACTCTGCCCCATGAAGTCATAATGACTTCACTGCACTGGCTCATAGCCATGCTATGATCACTCTGCCTCATGGAGTAATAACAACCCCACGGCGCTGATCTGTAGCTTAACATCCGTCTTGGTGGTGAATCAAAGTTATGGACGTCGATAACCCCTTTGCACATGTCCCACAGAAAATCCCAACTCATGAAGTTAACCCATTGGTTCCCATCTGGATCCTGAGTTCTACTTCCTATTTGGACTACCTTTGCATCTCGGGTTTTGGTCATCATCTCGGTTTGTGACTCTTCAGCCTCCATCATTCTCGATTTGATACTCAAGTCCAAAGCTCAACTCGTGGTTCGTGGATCCTACTCGTGGACCCCCTTCCGGGTCGGCTCGTGGGTCCTCCTCTTGGCACGGTTTGTGGTCTTGGGATCCATTTCGTTCGTGACCAAATCGGCTCGTGGGTCCTCTTGGCATGGTTCGTGGTTCGCAACTTCCTGGTCGGCTCGTGGGTGGTGCACCAAACTCCGGTTCATGGTCAAGCCTCCAGGCTATCGACTCGTGATGATGCTCCTAGGTGGCTCATGGTCTTCGAAGTGGAGCGTGCTCTGGTCCGCTCGTGATGATCATTTCGGTTCGTGAGGGGTGGAGTGGTCACGATCGGGTCGAGGTCGTGATGCATGCTAACGAACGTGACTGGTCTGACCATTTCCTGCAACTTTTCCGGCAAGCTATTTACGCCACTCGACGGCGTTTTTGACCAATCTAACTTTTTTATGCAATCCCAAATCATTCCAAACAGTCATAGCAACATGTATAATCAACCATAAACACCAAAACGATGAATAATCATGTCAATTTGGATCAAACATACCCCAAAACCCATGTTTTTCCCTTAGTCATGTTTAACCATAACTAATGATAGGATTAGCAAAACATATCCAAATTAACCCAAATTTTTATCAGAGTCCCAAAATAATATTTTAGAATTTTGTAAAAAAATTTCCAGATTTTTCCGAGTTATTATTTCGCTAATTAACACTAATCACTCCTAATTAACCATAATTAGAGAAAAACAATGCAAATGACTCACCTTTGCCACAAACTTAGATATAAGATCTAAAACTCTACTGTTTGGATCGAATTCCTAAGCAAACAGCAGCTCCAACTCTGATTTGGTGTTGATTTGCCTTGATTTGATGTAGTTTAGCCTAATACTTGATTAAACGGTGAGTAAAGATGATTCTAGAAGGTGGAGACCATTGCTAGGGTTGAGAGGATGTTAGTGGCGGCTGAAAAATGACAAAGAAAAGGTTTATCTAACCCTAAACAACCCTCATATAACTCTAATCCCGAAATACCCTAGTGGGCCTAGCTGCTAATCACATGGTTAAGCCCAATTAAGCTGTTTTCACCTTCTAAACCTTGTTTCAACCATATCTCCCAAACGGTAAGTCCGTTTGGCTAATGTGACCACTATACAGAAAGATAAACCATCATCCGAATCCAATAGAAGTGGTTTCAGGTCAAAATGCTTTACCAATCAAAAGTTATAGCCAAAACAAGATCAGCTTGGGGCAAAACGATCATTTAAAAATCGGCAAAAATCGTGAACATGGGAAATGATCCCAATAGTCATTCCCCAAAGTTACACAACTATATGACCTCATATGAAAAAGAAATAAATATTCTACGATCCTTCGATCCGTAGAATCCGGGTCGTTACACTCTCCCTCCCTTAAGAAATTTCGCCCCCGAAATTCCTCATCTAAGGAACAACCAATGGGTCGTGCATGCCTACCAACCATATCACGCAATCAAACATACAAAATAAACAAAACAAACCTATCCTAGCATGCAGAAAGACTAAATTGAAATGAAAACCTTACCAGGCAAAGAGTTCTGGATACGTCTCCCTAATACTCTCCTCTGTCTCCCAAACAGTCATTCTCATCCCCGCCCCCACTTAACCTTGACTAGATTCACCGCTTTGCTTCGAAGTATTTTCGTATCGTGCTTGACAATACGAATCGGCTTGTGGTTCCCAACCGCCTCGGGTTCTACTTCGATATCATCCAACTGATCAGGTGAAATAGCCACATCGGGGTCGTGCACGAATTTCCTTAAATGGGAAACATGAATGACGTTATGAACTCCCGCCATCTTGTCCGGCAACCTAACTTTGTATGCCAAATTCCCAACTTGCTCGAGAACTAGGAATGGACCAACAAATTTTGGTGTTAACTTGCCTATCCTACCAAATCGTATCACGCTCTTTAACAGAGAAATCTTGACAAACACCAAGTCGCCAACGGATAATTTTAATTCCCTTCTCCTCTTATCAGCATAACTTTTCTTCCTATCTTGGGCAGTCTTCATTCGTTGTTGGATAACCGTGATCTTGTCTGAAGTTTCTCTTATTACATCTGGCCCAAGCACAAATTTCTCACCGGTCTCTAACCAACATGATAGTGAGTTGCATGGTCTTCTATACAAAGCTTCAAATGAGGTCATACCAATACTGGACTGATAACTATTGTTATATGCAAATTCAACTAGACGCAAATGGTCATCCCATGATCCACCAAAATCCAATATACAAGCTCTCAAGAGATCCTCCAATATACGATTCACCATCTGTGTCTGACCGTCGGTTTGAGGATGGTACGGGGTACTGAGATGTAATTCTGATCCTAAAGACTCTTGTAAGCTCTTCCAAAATCCACTAGTGAACAATGGATCTCGGTCACTCACAATGCCCTTGGGAACTCCATGAAATCTCACTACCCACTTCATATACAGTTCTGCTAACTTAGTTGTTGTTCTATTCGACTTGACGGGTATAAACCTTGCACACTTGGTCAATCAGTCCACAATCACCCAAATGCTATCATGTCCTGATCTAGTCCTTGGTAAACCGTCAATGAAATCCATTGAGACTTGTTCCCATTTCCATTCAGAAATTTCCAATGGCCGTAACAAATCACTAGGCTTCTTTTGCTCAGCTTTAACAAGCTGGCAATTCATGCACTTGGATATAAACTTTCCAATGTCTCTTTTCATCCCTTCCCAGTAGTAGGTCTGCCTCATGTCTCGATACATTTTGTTACCACGGGATGTATAGTCAGTTTTGAGTGATGACATTCTCTAAGTACATTATCCCTCAATCCATTTACATTGGACACAACTAGTATCCCCATCTTTCTAAGCCATCCATCTCAATCAAGCCCGTACTTGTTCATCCCCTCGTCGATACCCATCTCTAACTTGGAGATGATTTCCAATAAATTAGGATCGTCCCTCTAACTAGAACCAATCCGCTTAATTAAAATGGGTCTGATCGTCAAACTTGCTAACATCTCTGGATCCAATTCGCACTTTGGTCTGAAATCATACCCTGCGATATGCTCTGGTTGCTTCCATTCAAGAAACATAGCCCCTAAACTGGCATGTCTTCTACTCAATGCATCAGCTACTGCATTGCCCTTTCCAGGTGTATATGCGATATCGAAATCATAGGAAGCCAAGAATTCTATCCATCTTTGCTTTCGAAGATTTAGATCCTTCTGAGAGAAGAGATACTTTAACGATCTATGATCGGTAAACAACTCGAATCTTTCTCCCAAGAGATAATGTCTCCACATCTTCAACGCGAACACGATCGCTGCCAATTCCAAATCATGGGTAGGGTATCTTTTCTCATGCGGTTTCAGTTGCCGACTTGCATAACCTACAACCCTACCTCCTTGCATCAATACAACACCTAGTCCAGTACCACAAGCATCCGTGTATACTGTCATCTCTTCATTCCCCTTAGGAATGACTAACACTGGTGCGCACGTTAACTTTTCCTTTAGGCTCTTGAATGCATTTTCACATCTTCGTTCCAAACGAAATTTTGTGTAACACCCTGTAATTATGTAACATTATGTTTCGCAAATTAAAGTATAAATAAATTTTAAATTAAGAATCAAGAGAAATGGGTTGCGCCATTGCATTCGTCCCGAAATTCTGCTTGGAAACGAGTCCGAGTTTTCGAGAAACGGAGTCCGTATGAGGGAGATATGACCCTTCGAAGTTTCAAGGATTTTCAGAACAGAAAAACAGCTCGAAATTCGAATTCAAATTCGAATTCAAAACCCAGAACAGGCTGGGCGGGAAATTTCCCGCCTAGGACTAGGTCGACCTAGGGGTCGACCATAGTTTCGACCTCCCAGGGACCAGGTCGACCATAGTGTCGACCTGGGGGTCGACCTGGTGCCGAATTCCAGTTTTTGAACCTGATGCATTGCGATGTATTTAGACGTGTTTTCTGACTAGATTCGTAATCCTAAACCTATATAAACCTCCCCTAATCCCCACTACTCCTCACACCATTCTTCTCTATCCTTATGCTGCACAAATTCTTAATGAACAAGATGACTTCTTCTTCTCCAAAGACTACATGATTCAATTAAAACAAGATTAATAAAATTAAGTGAGTCCTTCTACCTTCTTCTTCAAGCAACGCGAGATTCGCAAATTGGAGATTCAAATAAAGTTAAAGGTTCAAGAAGGGAAGCAAAGGCTAATTCAACGGCTTCGAGCAACGTCACGCGAATCATGGCAAATCACCTCAGTGTTATTATCCTTTTCTAAAACCGATCAATGTAAGTCAGTTACTTTTTAGATTTGAACGCCTAGATCTATTTGTGACATGTAATTAAATGGTTATGAGAATATGCATAATCCTTTCGTTTGAATCGGTGCTTGTATATGCCTTTGGATCTGATTCTCGATTATGGCCTAGAACTTATTGCGGCTAATTGTCAATGACTATGATTATGGGACTTTTTGCCTAAGACTATGACTATGAAGCCGTGGCCTATGAAACTATTGCCTATGACTATGAACATAAGACTATTGTGTATGACTATGAACAAAAGACTATGCCTATGACTATGAACATAAGACTATTGCCTATGACTATGATTCATAACTATGAGACCATGACTAGGACTATTCTGTGGTTAATTGCCTAGGACTATTTTGTGGTTAATTGCCTAGGACTATTTTGGTTAATTTCCTATGACTATTATGGTTAGTGGCTTATGCCCATAACATTATAGTTACGAATCATGATTGTATACCGAACTGGCATTATGTTGGATCAAATCACCTATGTCTCCCTTGATTATGTTGGATCTCATACTTAGGGTGGAATTTGCTTAGTTTATTCCTATTCGCTATTATGTACACCAAACCCATTGGATCCATTATCTTTGTATTTTTGTATTTTGGTTCGCTTTTTCATGCCTATCCTCTTATGTAAATTCTCGTGCTTATCCCCTATTCCTTTTGTTAGTTTCATGTCATGAGTACCTAGAAACTTGTGAAATCATGTTGTACGTACGACTACGGTGGGGGAATTTGGGTGTAGCTTAATTAAGATAATTTGGCATAACAAATATGTTGGCATAATCTGATTTGGCTATAACAGTAAATAATTTACATGCATATTAGACTTGGGCGTAAAATGGTAAATTGTTAACTGGCCGCAAAGTATGTAATTGGCATGTAAGCCAAGTTTGGATATAAACTGTAAACTAGAATATTAAATCTAGTTTTGACATGAACTGATCTAATTTGGCATAAACTGCAAGTTGGGTTAAATGATAGGTAAATCAAGATTTGGGCCTAGAATATAGGTATGTTAGTGGGCATGACAAATGAATATGATATAGGCCAATTTTTTTTTATAAGAGTCGTTAGCAATTTACATATAGACAAAAAGGATAAATATGTAAATCTAGGAAAGACGAATATACCTAACCTGAGGTTAGATTGAGTTATGGTATAAGACTTCCCGGAACCGCCCGGCAAATCCAACAACCATAACAATACCTATCTAATGTGGGTGGTTAGAGCATTGAGCCCAAAAAGACCTGAGGTTAGACTAAGTTGCGGTGTCAATCTTCCCGGAACCGACCGGCACATCCAGTGACCGCAACAATATATGTCTAATGTGAGTGGTTGGTGCTTTAAATGAATAATTTAAAGCTAAGAAACAGTTAAGTTAGAATGGGAGGGTTAAGTCCATAGGAACACTTAACCAATTTAACATGTTAACTAGACTAGTAGGTGGGGTTAAGTAAAATACACTTAGCCAATTTAACATGTTAGCTAGACTAGAAGGTGGAGTTAAGTAAACTTAGAACACTTAGCCATCATAGTGTGACAAATGAACAAGGTTAAGTTAAAACATGAAGGGACAACACTTAACCATTAGAACATGTGAATTAAATATATGTTAGGGTTAAGTTAACTAGAGGAGCACTTAACCAATACAAGATGAATGGGTAGGGTTAAGTAATAAGAAATACTTAACCAATATAACTTGATTTGTGGTAGGGTTAAGTCAACATGAACTACTGATAACACTTAACCAGTTTAACATGACAAATGAATGGGTTAATTTAACTTGAATTGACTAATGACACTTAACCAATCCAACTTGACGAGAAAGAGAACTAAGTAGTAAACCTTAGTTAAGAGGACTAAGTTGTAAACCTTAGTTAAGAAAATGACGATTCAGGAACTAAGTAGTAAACCTTAGTTAAGGGAACTAAGTAGTAAACCTTAGTAGAACACGAGAAGGAGCGAACGTCCATCTAATCTTGAAGAAGGATCCAACAAACTGGGTTATGAAGCACGTGGCTTCGAGGGGATGTGAGGGTACTCTTGGTATCCCTCTGTGAGGCTGCAGATGATCCGCCTGGGCTCACAGAGGTTAAGGTCTGCATTAGAAGAACCAAGGGTATGCCTTGGTTGCAATATAAGGCAACCTAAAGACTAGGATGGACCAGCGTGATTCAGCGAGACCAGAAGTCCTATGATAGCAACTCGTCGTTTACCTACCATCTTGAGTCAGTCGAGATACGTTCAGCGGAAAGGCGGAGAACTCCAAAAGACCATATACTTGCTATCTAGTTATGGGTGCGGATGGCCATAGGTTAGTGGGGGCATAGAGGGCCTGCGTATAGTTCTCATTTTTCAAGGTGTGCCTTTCATTAGTTGAGGGAGGGGTCAAGTGGGACCATAACCACTGGAAAAATAGACCTTAGCATCTGCATCGGCAGATATCTGAAAGCTCCCGACCGAGTTCCGTATTTCTTGATTTGACCTTCCACGAGACTCGGATCGCACATACGGAGGACATGTGCATCTAGACAGCGATAACAATTCACGACACATACGTGTGAAAAGCCTAGGAACATATACCGCTCTAGGTAATGTGTCCTAGACTAGGGGACATCGTTCGGTAGGTAGCATAATCCCTAGTTGGACCTAGGTCGTGTAAACCTTAAAAACCGAGAAACGTTCAATAGGTAGCATAAACCCCAGTAGCCTTGGGTAGCGAAAACCCTGGTTGGATCTAGAATGCGCTAGATAGAAAACCCTAGGTTAGACCTAGGTAATAAATAATAGATGTACACCTGAAACAACCACAATTGCGGGGATTGGGATCACGTATCTGTTCTTATCAGTTTATACAGATTACTAGTCAAGGATATAGAAATTAGAATAACAAGGTAGTGGCAAAGCAGAGAAGGTATATAAGTGCATCCAGTTTATCTTACCTTATCATATCTTGTGATAACCTTATGATTCCCGTCATCATGGTGTAGTCTTGTATTCAGTTAATTCATGCCATGTTGCTTTTTACCTGTTCACATGCTGAAAGTTACTGAACTTACCAGACTTTATGTCTGACTCTGTTTTCTTTCGTTTTCTTGTCTTCCGTTCCCCTCCCCCCCCCCCCCCCCGCCCCCTAGGTTCGCAGGGAGGGAATACTACTACATAGCCCAGTTTTCTTTCCAAGATGAAGATTAGTCGAAGTTTTGCTTGGATTCTCTTTTCCATTGCTATGGCTGACTCACACTACATTGGGGAATATAAATTTATTTTATGCTTCTTTATTTTGTAAGACAGATATTTTGGTATTGTAAAATAATTGTTGTACAAAATATTTGATCAATAAAATAAAGTTCTATTTTCCGCAGTTTTAATTTTGTCTGTCTTGTAATTTATCTGTATCTTTAACTATAACTCTCCACCGAAGTTGAGGCATTCCCTTTGTGAGTGACCTTAACGGATGTGGGGTGTTACACGTGGTATCAGAGCTGAAGGTTACCGGATCAGATAAAAAATTTGAAAAAAAATATATATTCATAATGGTTTTTAAAGAAGCATTTTTCAAAAGAAAAGTTTTATTTTCAAGGCATATTCCTCAAAAGCCATATGCACTATCTTCTGGTCCTCTGTTTGAATTCTTGTCCCCTTCTTTCTTGAGTCTTCAAGGCTCCTGGCTTTCTGGGAGGTAACCTCATCGCGGCACGGTTCCGTAGGCTTGATAAGACTACGATACCTGTTGAAGGGCAAAGTAGTGCCCGACTCCCATCTATAGCCATAGTAGTTTCACCTGCAGCTAGTCTTCTTTCAAGCTTTGAAGGGTTTTCCATGCGATAGAGGCAGCTTTTGAGAAACTTGTCAATATGATTACACAGGGATGGTAAAGATGAGGATGAGGGAGTTTGGCTAGGGAACTCAACGCAAGGATGAGAAATTCATGGATATAAACCCGACTCACGAAGAAAGAAGGAATTATAAAACCTAAGACAAGAGGAATTATCTTTTCCATGGTATAATGGGGCGTATAATTAAGGACAAGGGCAAGGATGAGGGACAGGTTTTTATGAAGGGAGGGTGCATGCTTCCAACACCAGAATACCTGAGAGAGAGATAGTAAAAGTCTCTGTTGGAAAAGTTTAGCTTTTCATTTTGATCAACCAGTTAGTACTCTTTTGATCTTAGCGCTTCGCATTTGTTCATATCTACTTCCATAGCTGAGTCTCTGCACCTTAGTACTTGTATAGTAGAAGATCCCATTTCAGTCTCAAATCCAATTGGTGGTTCGACCCGTTTATCTTTGGTTTGTAAGGATTTGAGAATAGCTATAATTAAGTATTGGGTTTAAGCGTAATGCTTATGTTTTTGGGTTTCACGGGCTATGGGTTGATTCTCGGCATGGGTTGGTTAGCTAGTAATTGTGAAGGGAGGGTAGTTAGACTTTTGATTCGCCTCAGAAATACCCTCGAGATTCCGTGTAAAAAAAAACCAGTTAAGCTTAGCTAGCTAGAATCACTTAATGCATTTATCAACGATTTGCAATCCATTAGGGTAGTCCATGAGTATGCAGATGTTTTTGAGTAGGTTAGGAGTTTACCCCTAAAACGTGGGATAGACTTCCGCATGTATCCAGTTGACAATGAAAAGCCAGCTACCTAATCAACGACAGTTTTGGAAATGGAGGTCAAGAAGCTTCGCAATCGTGAAGATTATTTAGATAAGGTATAGAATAGTGAAGCTCAAGAAGATGCGACTTAGAAGACTGAAGACTAGATACACGCATCATACCCTTTTTCTTAAGGGTACATCCTTGATCTCTTTTTCTAGGAATTCTATGCATACTTTCTAGCTTTTAAGGTATATCCTCTAGGGCGTATCATCGATCCTTAGGTAGAAGCCAATGGATGGAAACATGTATTTGAAACATGTTATGATTGATGGTTGCAAATGGTTGCTCGTGGATGCATATACACACCATAGGCGCTAGAACGACTCAGTCACTTTCATATTGCATCAGCATATATGTATTTGCTTAACGGATTTAACTGGATTTGTTATCATATGGATATTGCATATGGATGAATGGCTATGCACACATGTAGTATTTACATAACTAGGGATGCTTGCATACATGATTGGACGCATGGCACTGACATAATTCGCATTAAGGAGGTCAACTAAATCAGTAAACCGCATGATTTTACATTAGATAAAGACATATACACACACTATGCATATGAACATGAACGCATTAGAAATCTTTTTAAGGACAATGAATGCTTGTGATTGAATGGTTGATTAGATGGATTATTGGATGGTAGGATACATTCTTCCTAACTTGAAGATTTCGGGGACGAAATCCTTTTAAGAGGGGGAGAATGTAACACCCCGTAATTCCGTAACATTATGTTTCACAAATTAAAGTATAAATAAATTTTAAAATAAGAATCAAGGGAAAAGGGTTGCGCCATTGCATTCGTCTCGAAATTCTGCTTGGAAACGAGTCCGAGATTTCGAGAAACGGAGTCCGTATGAGGGAGATATGACCCTTCGAAGTTTCAAGGATTTTCAGAACAGAAAAACAGCTCGAAATTCGAATTCAAATTCGAATTCAAAACCCAGAACAGGCTGGACGGGAAATTTCCCGCCCAGGACCAAGTCGACCTGGGGGTCGACCATAGTGTCGACGTCCCAGGGACCAGGTCGACCATAGTGTCGACCTGGGGGTCGACCTGGTGCAGAATACCAGTTTTTGAACCTGATGCATTGCGATGTATTTAGACGTGTTTTCTGACTAGATTCGTAATCCTAAACCTATATAAACCTCCCCTAATCCCCACTACTCCTCACACCATTCTTCTCTATCCTTATGCTGCACAAATTCTTAATGAACAAGATGACTTCTTCTTCTCCAAAGACTACATGATTCAATTAAAACAAGATTAATCAAATTAAGAGAGTCCTTCTACCTTCTTCTTCAAGCAACGTGAGATTCGCAAATTGGAGATTCAAATAAAGTTAAAGCTTCAAGAAGGGAAGCAAAGGCTAATTCAACGGCTTCGAGCAACGTCGCGCGAATCATAGCAAATCACCTTAGCGTTATTATCCTTTTCTAAAACCGATCAATGTAATTCAGTTACTTTTTAGATTTGAATGCCTAGATCTATTTGTGACATGTAATTAAATGGATATGAGAATATGCCTAATCCTTTCGTTTGAATCGGTGCTTGTATATGCCATTTGATCTGATTCTCTATTATGGCCTAGAACTTATTGTGGCTAATTGTCAATGACTATGATTATGGGACTTTTTTCCTAAGACTATGACTATGAAGTCGTGGCCTATGAAACTATTTCCTATGACTATGTACATATGACTATTGCCTATGACTATGAACATAAGATTATGCCTATGACTATGAACATAAGACTATTGCCTATGACTATGATTCAAAACTACGAGACCATGACTAGGACTATTTTGTGGTTAATTGCCTATGACTATTTTGTGGTTAATTGCCTAGGACTATTTTGTGGTTAATTGCCTAGGACTATTGTGGTTAATTGCCTATGACTATTATGGTTAGTGGCTTATGCCTATAACATTATAGTTACAAATCATGATTGTATACCGAACTGGCATTATGTTGGATCAAATCACCTATGTCTCCCTTGATTATGTTGGATCTCATACTTAGGGTGTAATTTGCTTAGTTTATTCCTGTTCGCTATTATGTACACCAAACCCATTGGATCCATTATCTTTGTATTTTTGTATTTTGGTTCGCTTTTTCATGCCTATCCTCTTATGTAAATTCTCATGCTTATCCCCTATTCCTTTTGTTAGTTTCATGTCATGAGTACCTAGAAACTTGTGAAATCATGTTATACGTACGACTACGGCGGGGGAATTTGGGCGTAGCTTAATCAAGATAATTTGGCATAATAAATATGTTGGCATAATCTGATTTGGCTATAATAGTAAATAATTTACATGCATATTAGACTTGGGCGTAAAATGGTAAATTGTTAATTGGACGCAAAGTATGTAATTGGCATGTAAGCCAAGTTAACTGTAAACTAGAATATTAAATCTAGTTTTGACATGAACTGATCTAATTTGGCATAAACTGCAAGTTGGGTTAAATGATAGGTAAATCAAGGTTTGGGCCTAGAATATAGGTATGTTAGTGGGCATGACAAATGAATATGATATAGGCCAAATTTATTTATAAGAGTCGTTAGCAATTTACATATAGACAAAAAGGATAAATATGTAAATCTAGAAAAGAAGAATATGCCTAACCTGAAGTTAGATTGAGTTACGATATAAGACTGCCCGGAACCACCCGGCAAATCAAGCAACCGTAACAATACCTATCTAATGTGGGTGGTTAGAGCATTGAGCCCAAAAAGGACCTGAGTTTAGACTGAGTTGCAGTGTAAATCTGCCCGGAACCGACCGGCACATCCAATGACCGCAACAATATATGTCTAATGTGAGTGGTTGGTAATTTAAATGAATAATTTAAAGCTAAGAAATAGTTAAGTTAGAATGGGAGGGTTAAGTCCATAGGAACATTTAACCAATTTAACAAGTTAACTAGACTAGAAGGTGGGGTTAAGTAAAATACACTTAGCCAATTTAACATGTTAACTAGACTAGAAGGTGGAGTTAAGTAAACTTAGAACACTTAGCCATCATAGTGTGACAAATGAACAAGGTTAAGTTAAAACATGAAGCGACAACACTTAACCATTAGAACATGTGAATTAAACATATGTTAGGGTTAAGTTAACTAGAGGAGCACTTAACCAATACAAGATGAAGGGGTGGGTTAAGTAATAAGAAAAACTTAACCAATATAACTTGATTTGTGGTAGGGTTAAGTCAACATGAACTACTGATAACACTTAACTAGTTTAACATGACAAATGAATGGGTTAAGTTAACTTGAATTGACTAATGACACTTAACCAATCGAACTTGACGAGAAAGAGAACTAAGTAGTAAACCTTAGTTAAGAGGACTAAGTTGTAAACCTTAGTTAAGAAAACAACGATTCAGGAACTAAATAGTAAACCTTAGTTAAGGGAACTAAGTAGTAAACCTTAGTAGAACACGAGAAGGAGCGAACGTCCATCTGATCTTAAAGAAGGCTCCAACAAACTGGGTTACGAAGCACGCGGCTTCGAGAGGACGTGAGTATACTCTTGGTATCCCTTTGTGAGGCTGCAGATGATCCGCTTGGGCTCACAAAGGTTAAGGTCTGCATTCGAAGAACCAAGGGTATGCCTTGGTTGCAATATAAGGCAACCTAAAGACTAGGATGAACCAGCGTGATTCGGCGAGACCAATAGCCCTGTGATAGCAACTCTTCGTCTACCTACCATCTTGAGTCAGTCGAGATACGTACAGTGGAAAGGCGGAGAACTCCAAAAGACCATATACTTGCTATCTAGTTATGGGTGCGGATGGCCATAGGCTAGTGGGGCATAGAGGGCCTGCGTATAGTTCTCATTTTTCAAGGTGTACCTTTCATTAGTTGAGGGAGGGGTCAAGTGGGACCATAGCCACTAGAAAAACAGACCTTAGCATCTGCATTGGCAGATGTTTGAAAGCTCCCGACCGAGTTTCGTGTTTCTTGATTTGCCCTGCCACGAGACTCAGTCGCATATACGGAGGACATGTGCATCTAGACAGCGATAATGATTCGCCACACATACATGGGAAAAGTCTAGGAACATATACCACTCTAGTTAGTGTGTCTTAGACTAGGGGGCATCGTTCAGTAGGTAGCATAATCCCTAGTTGGACCTAGGTCGCGTAAACCCTAAAATCCGAGAAACATTCAATAGGTAGCATAAACCCCAGTAGCCTTGGGTAGCGAAAACCCTGGTTGGATCTAGAATGCGCTCGATAGAAAACTCTAGGTTAGACCTAGGTAATAAATAATAGATGTACACCTGAAACAACCACAATTGCAGGGATTGGTATCACGTATCTTTTCTTATCAGTTTATACAAATTACTAGTTAGGTGGTGCATGGATATAGAAATTAGAATAACAAGGTAGTGGCGAAGCAGAGAAAGTATAGAAGTGCATCCAGTTTATCTTACCTTATCATATTTTGTGCTAACCTTATGATTCCCGTCATCATGGTGTAGTCTTGTATTCAGTTAATTCATGCCATGTTGCTTTTTACCTGTTCACATGCTGAAAGTTACTGAACGTAACAGACTTTATGTCTAAATCTGTTTTCTTTCGCTTTCTTGTCTTCCGTCCCCCCCCCCCCCCCCAGGTTCGCAGTGTGGGAATATTACTACTTAGTCCTGTTTTCTTTCCAAGCTGAAGATTAGTCGAAGTTTTGCTTGGATTCTCTTTTCCATTGCTATGGCTGGCTCACGCTACATTGGGGAATATAAATGTTATTTTATGCTTTTTTATTTTGTAAGACAGATATTCTGGTATTGGAAAATAATTGTTGTACAAACTATTTGATCAATAAAATAAAGTTCTATTTTCCGCTGTTTTAATTTTGTCTGTCTTGTAATTTTTTTGTATCTTTTACCAATAACTCTCCACCGAAGTTGAGGCATTCCCTTTGTGAGTGACCTTAATGGATGTGGGGTGTTACAGTTTGATTCTTCTTGGTCAACTGAGCTAACGGTGCCGCTATCTTGGAGAAGTCTTGGATAAACTTACGATAATATCCAGCAAATCCCAAGAAACTTTTACGTTTGTTGCGTTCTTGGGCGTAGACCAATCCTGTACCGTAGCCACTTTCGCAGGACCCACGACAATACCATTCTCTGAAACAGCATGGCCCAAGAATGTTACTTCCCACCTCCAGAAGTAACACTTAGAAAACTTTGCTTTCAATTGGTGTTTTATCAACACCTCCATCACTATCCTCAAATGTTCCTTGTGTTCTTCCTCTGTCCTCGAGAAAACCAAGATATCATCCACGAACACAAGAACAAACTTAGATAGTTGATCTCTGAATACCCTATTCATAAGATCCACAAAGTATGCTGGTCCAATTGGGAGAACACTCTTTCTCCCTTCAGTTGATCAAACAAATCATCTATCCGCGGAAGAGGATACTTATTTTTCCTAGTCACTTTATTCAACTCGCGATAGTCCACACATAACGAAGGGAACCATCTACCTTGGTAGCAAATACAACTGGTGTTCCCCACTCAGAAACACTTCTTCTAATAAATCCCTTCTTCAAAAGATCGCTTACTTGCACCTCGAGCTCTCGCTGCTCCCTTGGTGCACTATAGGTTTGGCATCTTTCACTAAATCAACACGAAACTCAATCTCTCGGTGTGGTGGAAGTCCGGTCACTTCCTCGAAGATGTTCGGATACTGGCCAACCACGGGCACATCTGACAACTCATCATGCGGGATGTCGAGGGAATTTAGAAAACTAGCCATTACACCATCACTATGTAGACCACCAAACACTACCCTCCGCCCATCATCCGCTCTAACTGTCACCAAAAAGCCCTCACAGTCTACCACCACCCCATACCTTTGGAGCCAATCGACTCCCAAAATAATGCCAAACCCAGTAAAGCCCAAAACACAGCAATTACAAACAAACATGCTCTATGACTCGATAAGACCACATTACGACAAATCATACTAAGGCTAGTCGAACCACTAATCGGGTTCGTCACTACTAAAGGTCTATCGACTATCTCGGGTTCCAATCCCAACCTATCTACCAGGTCACTAGATATGAAGGAACGGGAAGCTCCGGTATCAAACAATACTCGAACAGGAACATCATAAACAGAAAGCATACCTTGAATGATGACATTCTTCCCTTTCTCCGCCATAGTTGGGGCATTCGACGAAGAAGGAACAACATTAATAACATATGCTTTCACAATCTGCTTCTCTTTAGGGGGTTGCGGACATTTATCCTTGTGATGTCCCACTTGGCCGCAGTTGAAGCACTTCCTGTCCGTTGGCTTTACTCGACATTCTTTAGCATAGTGGCCCTTCTTGCCACAGCTAAAGCACTCAACATCTTTCTTATTCTTCTTCTGACCATCCTTAGCTTGGTTCTGACTCTGCTTCCTTTTATTCTGAGAATTATTCTTGCCTCCACCGCTTGCTTGTGGCTTTGGCTCTCCTGAAGATGCAACAACAGCTTCTGTCTTTGACTTAGGGTAAAGACTCTCCGATCTAAATGCTTTCCCAACAATTGATTCAAAAGTCTCATCAATATGGTTTATAAGCCTTTCCCCCAAATACTGATCTAAGCCTGTTATGAATTTCTCATTCTTCTTCTCGGGAGTGTCAATAAGGGATAATCCATACTTCGATAAAGTATCGAACTCAGCAATATACTCCGAGACTGCCCTACCATTCTGCTTAAGCTCCAAGAACTTCCTAAACAATTCTGATTTCTAAGCAACTGGGATGAAATTATCACTAAATCGGGCCTTGAACTAATCCCAAGTAACTTGATCCTCAGGAGTAGCTGCCTTAATAGCATTCCACCAATTCATAGCCCGTCCTTGCAGCTGACGGGATGCTAGCTTCCTCTTCATCGCATCATCGATCCCTAAGTCCTCGAAGAGGCGCTCACAACTATCGAGCCAATCCTGAACTTCTGTAGCCGATTCTGTTCTGTGGAACGGCTTCCCACCAAGACTAGTGTAGTCCTTACAGAGCTTGGCGAAATCGGCCCTAGGCGCCTGCACCGCTGCACCACCACCATTTGCAGCACTAAGAGCTACCCTCTAAACATCCCTAAGCATATCTCTCATGAAGTCAGTGAACATCACCCTCATATCAGGGACATTCCCATTATTAGCTCCTCTACCAGTACCCCTCGTATGTTGGCTCATCGTTCAATCTGTAAGGAGAAAACAATCAACCATCTCTCCAGTGGTGCCAATAGTGCGACTCCGTCCTTAGATATACCAATACTATATATATAACTTTTGAAAACCAAATTATAACAAATACGCACTCTCATATACGTATACTATCTCTCCCTGGTGTCTTTCCCTAGGTTAACTACGCAACCTAGAGTTCTGATACCAAATGTGACCGCCCGCCCCCGCACCAGCCGACATTTCCAATGAAAGTGCGTTGTGCCAATGTCCAACTAGCATAGGACGGTCGCCAAAGAAAGGAATTTTAAATTAACAAGGAACCTGTATAATATCTCACATCGCATGGGATAAAATATAACAATAACATAACTTCGACATAAAATATGTGAGACAGTGCATAAGCCGAAAACTATACCATCATAGTAGCGGAAAATCCAAAATATAGCTTAGGTTCCACATCATCGTTATTACAACTTTTAAAACTGTCTCCAAAGCAAAATAAGAAAGGTACACTACTAATGCCCAAAGTAGTGACCAGCAGCGACACAGGGAAAATACCTACGTATATCATACGTGGAAGCCTCCTACTCGTCTCTGGTACAGCTACTCGTGCATACCACCGAACCTGTCTCTAGTCTGCCCGTTTAAGAGAACCCAGAGTAATAAGAAGAGACATAAAACTCTGGGTCAGACAAAAGTCTGGTATGAGCGATAAGCAGCAAAACAGAACAATAACAGGTATACATAACCATACCTGAACCTGGACCTGCAACCAAAGAGTTAGCACAACAGGATGTACAGTACTCTAAGGTAACACTAGCATAAGGTATAAAGATAACGGGGAAGGGGGTATGCATGTCATAATGATGGCAAACAGTCAAGCATAACAACCATCCTCACATATCTCACTCAACGTAAAGCATATAATATCCACCGCTTTGATCACCCAAATCCTTGCTATGATCACTCTGCCCCATGGAGTCATGGCGACTCCACTGCACTGATCCATAGCCACTAGTCCTTGCTATGTCCACTCTGGCCCCATGAAGTCATAAAGACTTCACTGCACTGGCTCATAGCCATGCTACGATCACTCTGCCCCATTGAGTAATAACTACCTCGCTGCACGGATCCGCAGCCTAACATCCGTCTTGGTGGTGAATCAAAGTTATGGACGTCGATAACCCCTTTGCACACGTCCCGCAGCAAAGCCCAACTCATGAAATTAACCCGTAGGTTCCCATCTGGATCCTGAGTTCTACTTCTGTTTTAACTAACTTTGCATCTCGGGTTTTGATCGTCATCCCGGTTCGTGACTCTTCAGCCTCCATCATGTCTCGATTTGAAACTCAAGTCCAAAGCTCGACTCGTGGTTCATGGATCCTGCTCGTAGACCCCCTTCCTGGTCACCTCGCGGGTCCTTCTTTTGGCACGGTTCGTGGTCGTGGGATCCATTTCATTCGTGACCAACTCGGCTCGTGGGTCCTCCTCCTGGAAGGTTCGTGGTTCGCAACTTCCTAGTCGGCTCGTGGGTGGTGCACCAAACTCCGGTTCGTGGTCAAGCCTCCAGGCTATCAACTCATGATGATGCTCCTAGGTGGCTCGTGGTCTTCGAAGTGGAGCATGCTCTGGTCCGCTCATGATGATCATTCCGGTTCGTGAGGGGTGGAGTGCTCACGATCGGGTCGGGGTCGTGATGCATGCTTACGAACGGGACAGGTCTGACCATTTCCTGCAACTTTTCGGGCAAGCTATTTACGCCATTCGACGGCGTTTTCGACCAAATTAACCTTTCTATGCAATCCCAAATCATTCCAAACAGTCATAGCAACATGTATGATCAACCATAAACACCAAAACGATGAATAATCATGTCAATATGGATCAAACATACCCCAAAACCCATGTTTTTCCCTTAACCATGTTTAACCATAACTAATGATAGGATTAGAAAAAAAACTTATCCAAATTAACCCAAATTTTTATCAAAGCCCTAAAATAATATTTTAGAATTTTATTAAAAAAATTCCAGATTTTTCTGGGTTATAATTTCGCTAATTAACACTAATCACTCCTTATTAACCGTAATTAGCGAAAAACAATGCAAATCACTCACCTTTGCCACAAATTAAGATATAAGATCTGAAACTCTACTGTTTGGGTCAAATTCCTAAGCAAACAGAAGCTCTAACTCTAATTTGGTGTTGATTTTCCTCGATTTGATGTAGTTTAGCCTAATCCTTGATTAAACGGTGATTAAAGATGATTCTTGAAGGTGGAGACCATTGTTAGGGTTGAGAGGATGTTGGTGGCGGCTGAAAAATGACAAAGAAAAGGTTTCTCTAACCCTAATTAGCCCTCAAATAACTCTAATCCCGAAATCCCCCAATGGGCCTAGCTGCTAATCACCCGTTTAAGCCCAATTAAGCTGTTTTTCATCTTTTAAACCTTGTTTCAGCCATATCTCCCAAACGGTAAGTCTGTTTGGCTAATTTGACCACTCTACGGAAAGGTAAACCATCATCTGAATCCTATGGAAGTGGTTTCAGGTCAAAACTCTTTACCAGTCAAAAGTTATATCCGAAACAAGATCAGCTAGGGGCAAAACGGTCATTTAAAAATCGGCAAAAATCATGAACATGGGAAATGATCCCAATAGTCGTTCCCCAAAGTTACACGACTATAGGACCTCATATGAAAAGGAAATAAATATTCTACGATCCTTCGATACGTAGAATGCGGGTCGTTACAGAAAACAAAAATGAATATTTGCTTAATGGGTTCCAGCAAAGCTACCCCCATCACACCGTGTTAGCGAGATCACACCACGTCGCCGCCCGCCAACAAAATGTTGCAAGTATCCAAAATAAAAAAAGAAGGCTGACACCAAAGTAATCTCAACACTGCCAAGGCCAAAAATAATTCTCTCAATCACCAATTCAAATACAGAGCCAAAATCCAAATCTCTGTACGCACAAAAAATCTCTCTCCTTCCACTTAGTTATTACAAACTTCACCCACCGCCTGCGAAAGATGCATCTACCACCATGAGCTTCACCACGCATAAACCAACGGTCTAAAAGTGCTTGCAATAACACCGACACCCGTCTAACACTTGACCTGAGCTCCTTCCTTGATTACCCCGGATCCCTCGAGCATCATCAACATGAAGACCCCTGTCTAAACCATAATGATCTCTATCTCGACACCCGTCTATCACTTGACCTGAGCTCCTTTCCTGGCCATCTTGGATCCCTCGAGCATCATCAACATGAAGACCCTTATCTAAAACATGATTAAAAGTTCCCAAATCCAATGGTCCCTTCAACTCAGTAAACTCCATATCACGTCAAAGTTCCCATATCGGAACATTCTTCTCTCTCAACATAATCTCCTCCACCAAAGTCTTCCTTTTCTCCTAAAATAGTAATAGCATAATCACCACTGAATCTACCAACCTTTGTATAAATAATTGATGCACAATTTAAAACAAATCGCCTTGCTCTGATACCAATCTATTATGGAATAATTGCTCTGATACCAAACTGTTAGGGTTTTGTGCGCAGCGGAAGCTTGACAAAACGCCAAGAAAAAACAGGATCTTTATCACCTAATCACTTGAAGACGAATTTAATTGAAAATAACAACATAACAAATCGGAAATAATAGTAGTACACTAATATTCCTCCCAACCACCCTCTTTATTGATTCACCAAAAACAAATTTTGTTTACACTCAATGGATTACAACCAAAAAAATAAACAAAATACAATGAATCAATAACCTTATTGAGATAGGCAGAGAATATCTAGATGACTACAAATATTGTTGGAGTAGAAGAGTGATGAAGAACGACGACAAATCCCTGGACAATCTGGAGGCACCAACTGCGTCTTTCAACAGTAAATAGGAATAGCTGCCCTCAGCCCAAATTCCTACACCTTCCTCTCCAGGGCGCAAGCCCATGGAGGCACACAACCTCACCAGATATTCTCACATGGTTTCTTGTTCTTTGTTAATTGTCTCAATCTAACCAAGAAGGCTGCATATATATAGGAGAATAGAAAGCCTAGGCAAATATCCAAGTTGCCTCTTCAAGATATCTCCAAAATATAACCATTCATTTCTTTCCTTCTATGATCAAATCAATCAGTTAACAAATAAATCAATCAATCAATCAACCAGTTAGTCAATTAATTAATCAATCAATTAATCAATCCAATCAATCAATCATTTGATTGATTACATCCTCTTCATAAAATATTTGAATCAAAAAATTCAACAATGCCTACCTCTTGAGCTTAACAACTTTTATTACTTCTTCACTTCAAAACGAAGTACAACATAAGAGGAGTATGATTCACTCACTTTAAAAAAGATATGGAAATAGAGATCTTACTAAAGACATTTTGATGGAGAACACTCATTGTCTAGTGAATAAATTCATTTGTGTGTGTGTGTTTGTGTGTGTGTGTCTATATATATATATATATATATATATATATATATATATATATATATATATATATATATGCAAGGATGAAGAATATATTGGAAATAAGGATGAAATCTCTTCAGATTAACTTTTTTGAATTTGTTCATGAGGGAAACCGACCAGAGCTGTAAAACCCTCCTTAGTGCATCAAGCCTGGTCCACGAGCACCACATAAGTGGCTGATCTTAGCGTATGCACATGGTAAGCTCTTAGAACGTCATTCCGGGTTTCGAACCCATGCCACTATTACCATGACGCAAAGTCTTTAACCGTTGGGTTACTGTTGTGGACCTCTTTAGATTAACTTGATTTTATTTCAATACAAATAAAACACACTTTATTTGTTTCTACATATATTCCTATTTGATTAATTCCTTAAATCGAGTCTGTTGCAATAGCCCAATGGTTAAGGTCTTGTGCCATGGTAACAGTGGTGCGGGTTCGAAACCCGAAATGGCATGCTAAGAGCTTACCATGCGCATACACTAAGATCAGTCACTTATGTGGTGCTCGCACACCAGGCTAGGTGCACTAGGGAGGGTTTTACGACTTCGTTCGGTTTCCTTCCTGAACAAATTCAAAAAATATCCATAAATCGGTTAATCTATCTTTTTTGATAAATAGATTATCTTTCTTGTTTCACATATATGACTGACCACAGAAATCAATTAACATATTCACCCCTTTAATATTTGAAATAAATTAAAGTCATCCAAATTCAACACCAGTCAACTATCTGATATTGGGAAGTCGACTAAAGGCGACAAATCAACTCAATTTTAAGAAGAAGATGTTGAGTTAGAAATCACCTACTTTACAGGAATTTCTTTGTTGCTTCCCTAATAAATTACTTTAGAGAATATTATATCTCGAAAAGAGGTGAAATCCATTCACAAAAATCTTGTTTGAACTATGTTAATCCTCTTGCATTTTAGATTGTATCTTCAATATCAAATTTGTAAATACCTCTTATACCTCCTGATTATTCAAGCAAGTGATAAAGGGCAAAGTTTGATTCAATTTTTTAACTTTATATATTTGATTGGCTAATCCTATTTAAAAATGTAAAGGTGATAGATAGCCCTTCAAGATTTTTAAAAAAATACTCCAAGACAAAAGAACATTCATGTCATTCACCCTTTTTTCTTATTATTCTATATTTTACCTTCTATTTCTCTTACTTAACAAATCCTAATGACTTTTTTATATAATTCTCAAAGCTTATGCTTGAAATGATGGATGCTGGTGATAATAATGCAAATCTAAAGGAATAAGAAGAGGTAAAAGAAACTTGAATTTCATTGGATTTTGATTTATTTTTATTTGAAATGCACAATTTGTAGAAGATCGATTAAGCGGCTAACTGTAAAATTACATAGTAGAAATGCGTGATATGTAAAAAGAATTATGCGCGTCATATGTTGATTAATTTTTTTTCTTGGAGATGAATTGTTATTTCATGCATTGTAATCATGCCAAGGATTAATTTTTACTAGGTAGAGGCATAAATTCAAAATTTTGGCAATATAATGGGTTTGCTTAGTAAAAATACAAGTATAATGGTTTTTGTCATTTTTTTGGAGGCAATTAAACAACTTTACGTGCTTAGATAGAATTAGGCGCTTTGTTTCCATTTCAGTTTATTGGTTTATATAACTGTCATTTAATTTTGTATAAGTTATGATTTTGTAATATCATAATCAAAAATCACTTATGTAATAGAAATCTTAACAAAGAAAAATCAGCCTTAATAACAAAGTAGAGGAGACCATTCCTGTGGAAGAAACATTGATAGTAATTGAGAACATGGTTTATTTTATTTCTTTAATATACTATACAGTTTCAATATTAAATTAATCTAAATCTATCTTGTTCATCAATTTTTATATGATTTGATTAACATCTTTTTATCCAAGTTAAATTTATGTTTAAATTTTATCAAGTTCAATTCATGTCTTAATTTTTCCTGTCCCGAAATGATAAATCCATCTTGTTCATCATTTTTTATATGATATGATTAATCAAATAGTACTATGCACCATTTCAAATCTTATAAATATCATTCGATAGCTCACCCACTATCTCGCTTTAATCTCCTTTCGAAATGAAATAGCAAATCTCGCTGTAAATATCTTTTAAAATATATGCTTTGAGATATGATGATATTTGACGATATATCAAAAGAAATGAGATATTGAAATATCGATTGTGATTTTCAATTTTTTCAAACTAAAATTAAATTTGTGTCCAACCCAAAACAATAATTTAAAAATTGAATTCTAACTGCTTTAACATTTTGTTACTTTAATAGTAAACCCCTCCTTTTTAATTGCTAAAACTAACTCTTAAACATTTAGCTAAACTAATCAGCCACATGCGAGATATTGAATCACATCTCAAGTCACTTGAAGAATAGTCCTTTTAAGATACATTAATGACATATTTTGCTAATTAGCTTGTTAAAAGCTAAATTTTATATTGATTTGTCATGATACTCTTTTTGGTAGAAGACTTGAAAAGAATCATGTTTAGTATTTATTTTTGTGTGCATATTTTTCATATGTTTTATGACTGAATCGTATATTCATATATGTCCTATAATCTTTAAGATTTTTATATATGACTGAATCCGATATCTCGTTTCAATCTCCTTTCGAAACGAAATAGCAAATCTCATTGTAAATATCGTTTTGAATATATCCTTCGAGATATGATAACATTTGATGATATATCAACCGAGATGACATATTGAAATGTCGATTAATATTTTGGATTTTTTTCGAACTAAAATTTAAATTTGTGTCCAATCCCAAATAATAATTTGAAAAATTCAAATCTAATTGCTTTAACATTTTGTTATTTTAATAGTAAACCCCTCTTTTTTAATTGCTAAACTTAACTCTAAAGCATTCCCCTGAACCGATCAACTACATGCGAGATATCTGAGTCACATCTCGAGTCACTTGAAGAATAGTCCTTTTAAGATATATTAATGAAATAATTTGAAAATTAGCTTGTTAAAATCTAGATATTATATTGATTTATCATGATTCTCTTTTTGTTAGAAGATTTGAAAATAATATGTTTAGTATTTATTTTTTTATGCATATTATGCATATGTTATATGACTATATTGTGTGTGTGTGTTCTATAATCTTTAGAATTATCATATTTGTTATTTATTTTACATGCATATTGCATATAAAAGTATGTATTTCATGTTCTACTTATGTGTAACTGATAAATGTTTTGGATCATTTTGTGTTCTATGTCCTATAATAATTCATGTCCATAAAGCATAAATAATAAGCTACATAATCTATTTGCAGCATTTTTTTTAATTAAAGTATGAGATTTACTTATTGGAAACTATTAAATTCCATTTGAAGAAAAATGATTTGTTAACTAAATGTAAAAGGTTTATCTGTGTTATATCATTATAAACTTTATTTCCAAAAAATTATGCTTTGATCTTGTCCTATTCAGGTCATATTTTAGTAATGATTGAAGACTATTTTATTCGATGTAGACAATTTTCAACTTGCATTGTTTCAATTGGTAGCACATAAGCAGATTGAAACATATAGGATGATAGGACGAAGCTACGTCCATCCCACTGGAGATTCTAACAAACACGAACTGTATGTAACTTCATCATATCTCTGTCCAATAAGAGATTCAAATAAAACAAACCGGACAAGATAAGTTTTGAATTCAAACATTATTTATTAGGATCGTATGATATTTAGATAATAATAAAAAACATTGAGCATTTTCAAGTGGAAATTTTCTCCTACGTCATTTCTTGTAAAAGTTTGTCCTGAATGAAATTTGTGTGGACATAAACCGAATGCTTTATGGCTTCAAACCGAATTGACTATCATACAATCATACAAAATCTATAGCTTTATATTTGAATTCAAATGTTTCTGTGCATGAAGCATTGAAAAACACACTAGCTTACCTTAGTAAACATAAATCAAAATCCTAACCATAATTATTTGTATTGAAAATGGTGAGATGGGAATGATAAATAGATAATGAACAAGCAAAAAATGTTAATACATTGCTAGTGCATGACTTTAAGCTGTATATTGAAAGTCTAAACAAAATCATTAATGACAAATCAATTTTTAAATCAATCTACAAAAAACAAAATAAATTACATATATTTAGGCTTACAAACGAAAAGCTAGCTAGCTATTGAGACGCAAAATAATATATACAAATAGCAAATCTTTGGATTTGTTTGTTGAATTCAAAAAAAAACCATTCTAATAGCAGAAAGTTCTTATGTTTAAATTTGTGTATCATTTTGTGTATAAATAGACATTCATAAACATCTAATGTAAACATAAAGTTGTGTAGACAATCATGACTCAAGAATTGTAGAACTCAAGCATAAATGCAAAGAGATCGAAGT
Organism: Allium sativum; assembly: GCA_030737875.1. Lineage (NCBI taxonomy): Eukaryota > Viridiplantae > Streptophyta > Magnoliopsida > Asparagales > Amaryllidaceae > Allium > Allium sativum. The sequence continues at coordinate 265,253,115 of CM060913.1, forward strand.
TAATCCATAGCTATCACTGTTTAAGATGGAAGCTTAAATGATCGCTATTTGAATACACAAATAAATGACTCAATTTTAAAGGGATAATTGATAAATGGTCACAATAGCGAGAGTGATTTAGTGGAAGAATAGTGCCCAGCCAAGGTAAAGAGTTTTGATTCCACACTGGCGCAAAATGATTTTTTTTCCCACCAGTTTGTTAGACGGACATTCTTCCTAGGTGCGCTATAGGATCAAAACCAATAAATATGGCATACATAGCCTTGCACATCGCACTGCTAATCTCGTAATTTTTATGGTCAGCTGCATTGATAGTTTGTACTTGCAGAAGATCTTCTACAAGAACATAGAAAAGAAAATCTTTCACAAATAAGCCGTTCATTCATTATCAACCTCCTAATCCTATCAACTTATCTTGAAAGAAGTTGATAATAAATTTGCATGTTATGCTTCTTTAAATTATACAAATTTGTCTCTTTGGTTCATGACATGAGCATGATAAATTACACAAGCCTATGCCCATTGAATGACAACACATACATACAAAGATGCATATACATATGCAGAGTTATGAGAAGCATGGCGCACATAACGGTAAACTAAAATATTAAACCCATATATGGATGAGCTCATCTATTCAAAACTGTGGAGTTAAATTCTGGAGAGAATTGATGAAATGAAAATTATCTTTTATTACTGAAGAGGAATTACAGAAATGAATGTTAATTAGCACTCGGCTTGTACAAATGTCTTTATATATAGAGTAATGTAAATAAAATAGGAAATGGGCCAAGCCCATGAGAAAAGAAGATAACAGGCTTTAAGCCAATCGGGGAGAGTATGAAATAAACGAACGGGTATATTCATTCATTTCTAACCCCCCCCCCCCTGAAACCAAACCCTAGTTAGGTTTCCAGAGATAAAAATGGCGGCTCGATATTCTGATTGATGGCAGAATCAACTTGTTAGGCCTCCAAAACAGATGATTCTGGAAAATTGCTTAAGTTTATTAGAACTTAAGCATGCTTCAGTCTTGTTGAGAGAGGTTAAATTGGAGTTTGAAAGGATTTGATCCGAATCTGCTCAAACCCTAGCTGAACAAGCCTGATCCAGTCATCAATTGGAAGGTCAACGTCTTCAATCAGGTATATAGATTATTCTGTTAGATCTATTGATGGGATCTGCTGAATCGACGTTGAGTTCTTCCTTCAATCTGGTGAAATTCTGTCTTGAGAGAAGTTTAGTATATCTGCTTTCTGGTGCTGAGATGGTATATACCCTACTCTCAATTTTCCTTGTATGATTTATTCACGAATGAAATATTGATCAAGTTCTATGTGCTTAGTTTTTGAATGCAAAACAGGATTAGATGTTAACGATATAGCACTAACATTGTCACACCAAATTACTGCTCTCTTTTCTGTTTTAATTCTAAGTTCACTTAGCAATGATTCAATCCATAAAACTTCTGCAGCAGTACTAGCTACACATCTGAATTCTGCTTCAGTACTAGACCTTGAAACAGTACTCTGTTTCTTTGCACTCCATGAAATTGGGTTTTCTCCTAGATAAATACAATATCCAGATGTTGATTTCCTGTCATCAACATCTGTTCCCCAATCAGCATCCGCATATGGATTGATGTTTAATGGTTTACTTGCTTTAAACACAAGACCATGATCCAGAGTACCTTTAAGATACCTAAGAATTCTTTTAACTGCAACCCAATGTGTATCTAAAGGTTTTTGCATATACTGACTTGCCTTGTTAACACAATAGGGTATATCTGGTCTTATTATTGTAGCATATTGAAGAGCTCCGCTGCTTCTATAAAAGGTTGCATCCTGAAATTCTTCACCCTTTTGTTTAGAGAGTTGACTGTTTATAATCATAGGTGTTGGCAAAGGATTGGCTTTGTCCGTTTTGTCTTTTAGAAGAATCTCTGATATATATTTTCTCTGATTAAGATGGATCTCTGATTCTGATGTTTTGACCACTTCAATTCCCAAAAAGTAGCTTATTTCTCCTAAGTCTTTAATTGAAAATTTTGAATTCAATATTTTTGTAATGTTTTCAATCTCTGACATGCTACTTCCTGTAATTATAAAATCAACAACATAGATTAGTATATAAGTTATTTCAGTTCCAGATAATTTTGTAAATACAGAGTTATCAGATTTTGTAGATTTGTAGCCATAATTGACAAGTGTTGATTTCAACTTGTTAAACCAAACTCTAGGAGCCTGCTTCAACCCGTAGATTGCTTTGTTGAGCTTGCACACCCATTCTGACTTATTGCCTTGATAAAAAACCTTCAGGCTGCTGCATAAACACCTCTTCCTGCAATTCACCATTAAGAAAAGCATTATTAAAATCTAGCTATTTGATGCTCCAATTTCTACTTAAGACTATTGTTAAAATTATTCTAATGGATGAAGGCTTCACAACAGGTGAAAAGGTTTTAGAAAAATCAAAACCCAACTGTTGTGAGTAATCTTTAGCAACCGTTCTAGCCTTATACTTAGAAATTGAACCATCAGAGTTTTTCTTTAATTTGTACACTCATCTACATCCAATTATATTTTTGTTTTCTGGTTTCTTAACCATAGACCAAGTTCCTTTCTTAATTAAAGCATCATACTCTTCTTTCATAGCTTGTTTCCAGTTCTCACATTGTGATGCTTCATAGAAAGAACCTGGTTCATCATGTACAACAGCAACATTGATATGCTTTGGTTTGAAAATACCACATTTTGCACGAGTTAGCATAGGATGCTTGTTAATATTGTCTCTGACATTATTATCGTGACTGTTGTTCCCAGGTAGCTCACTAACAGGTGATTGATAACTGGTTGGTGATTGACTACCTCTCTCATCAGATGCTTGAAATGATTCATTCTGATTGTCATAGTTTTCTTCAAAAACATTCTCTTGGCCTGGCCTTCTTGAAGGCATTGTGTGCTGAGAGTCTGTGGTAGTATCTCTCATATTTCTTTGAGGTGGTACTATCACTTGAAGTTCTTCAGGCAATTCAGGTTTGATTATTCTAGGCTCAACAACTTTTTCAGTTGTCTTTGCTTTTTCAGTACAAAAAGGATATATATGCTCATTGAATTTCACATGTCTAGAGATATATATTCTACCAGATTTATCTAGACATTTATATCCTTTCTGTTTGGTACAATATCCTAGAAAAGTACATAGAGTAGATCTAAAATCCAATTTATGTGTATTGTAAGATCTTAAACAAGGATAACACTCACATACAAACACTTTCAGATGATTGTAATCTGGTCTAATTTTGTAAAGAATTTCTTATGGGCATTTAAATTTTAAAACCTTTGTGGGTAATAAATTTATTAAATGCACTGCAGTATCAAAAGCTTCAGGCCAGTATTTCAGAGGCATTGAAGCTTGAGCAAGCAAAGTTAGACCAGTTTCAACAATATGCCTATATTTTCTCTCTATTAATCCATTTTGTTCTGAAGTGTATGAACATATGATTCTGTGATTGATACCTTTTTTCTCAAAAAATGATTTTATTGGTAAAAATTCTCTACCACCATCTGTTTGAAAGGTTTTTACTTTAAGACAATCATATTTTCAACCTTGTTTATATACTGGATAACCACAATACTTACATCAGATTTAGATTTTAACATGTATATCCATGTAAATCTAGAATATGCATCAATGAAGGAAATATAATATTTGTGCCCAAACACAGAACATGTAGATGCTGGACCCCATAAATCAATAGCAACTAATTCAAGAGGATTAGAATATTCTGTTTGTGAGTCTGGAAATGCAAGTTTATGAGATTTTCCCAATTGACAAGAGGAACAAACATATGAATCAGAAATGGCATTTGTATTCAAATTCATATCATCCATGATTTGTTTAACAATTCTAATACTAGGATGTCCTAGCTTACAATGCCATAGATCAAACTTTCTATTACACTCAAAATCATTAACAATAGTCATCATGCATTCTTTGTTATTAGATTTAGGGTTTTTGTGATTTGTAACATCAAATATGTACAACCCTTTATATTCTTTACCCTGCAAAATGATTTCTTGGGTTAATATATCTTTGACAATGCAAGAATTTGGATAGAATTCAAAATATACTTTGTTGTCCTTTGCAAATTGGGAAACACTCATTAAGTTCTTTTTAATAGAAGGAACACTCAACAAATTTTTTAAAATAAGTTATTTGGGTCCATTTAGACTTGCATTTCCAGTATGTGTAATATATGCAGTCTTACCATTACAAACTAAAAGATTTTGCATACCTTTGTATTCTTTATTCCCCAAATTAAGATTGCTTAAGTTGTTGGTAACATGCTTAGTAGCTCCTGAATCTGGATACCAGCAGTCATCATTTGCATCATCTGTTGAAGTAGTGTCTGTGTAACAACCCGTATTTCAATAACATGTTAAAACGAGAATCAAGGCAGAATTTAATTTTAAATTCTGAATCAAGTAAAACAGGCTATGCCATTGCGTTCGTCTCGGAAAAATACGCGAAATAGAGTCCGAGTTTTCGAAAATCGGAGTCCGTATGACCCGGTTAAGGCCCAAAGAAGTTTTCGGAAAATTTGAATTTCGAAACGTGCAGAAATGGGGCCAGGCGGGAAAATTCCCGCCCAGACAAGTCGACAGGCATGTCGACAGGCATGTCGACAGGCATGTCGACATGCATGTCGACAGGGCTGTCGACTTGCCCTGTCGGCTGATTTTGATCTGGTGCACCTATTTGCTATCTTGGCTAGGTTTTTGGGCCTGGTTTGAAATCTGACGGTTCTGGTTGGTCCTAGGGTTAATCTAAGGGCCTAAAACTATCCTAATCTCTATAAAAAGATCCTAAACCTACCCCTAAACCCTCATTATTCACTCATGTAACTAAACTATGGCCAAATTTCTACTCTCATGGCCTCCATCTCAAATCCTTAGAGCCTATGCACTCAAATCAAGTTCAAATCAAAAGATGCAAGCTTGCTACACCAAATGGAGGCCAAATCAACATAGCTATGCGAGTTTCATGAAGGTTCTTCATCAAAGGAGCCACCTTTCTTCATCAAAATGATGCATGATCCCTTTCCTAAGCCTTGCCTATGTAAGTTCTAGCTACTTTTGGGTCAAAACGGTATTTTAATGTTGACATGGGATAAAATGAGGCTAAACATGATTATGCGAACATATATGAACCTTACCTTGCCTCTTGTGTTCATGTTTATGATCTTAGGCCATGTGAGTGACTTAATCATGCCTCTCATGCTATGCATAACCTAGCTTAACTTGCAAGTTTGGATCTTTATGCATGAAATGCTAGCATGAACCTTTAGGAACCATTTTACTTGTGAAACCTTGGCTAAGACTAGATTTTGGGGCTTATGCATGTTTATGAACCCAAACCCCTTTATGCTATCATGTAAGTTTGTGGCCAAGTCTTTTATGAGATTATGCATGTTTATGGCCAAACCCTTTTCGTGATAATATGCATGTTTGTGGCCAAATTACCTTATGACACTATGCATGTTCATGGTCAATTTCTTTATGATGTTATGCATGTGGAAGCCAAGCCCTTTTTGGCATCATGCATGTTTTGAGACCAATATGTGGCATAGCATCCTTACTATGTTGACTCGCTTTGCTTGCGTTGGGAAAACACGATTTTGGGTAGTTAGATAAACATGAACATGTCGCAAAATCTTAACTTGAATATGACATGTGTTTATACTTGAAAATATGACTTGAAGGATAACATGGAAGATGACATGTAAGTATGCATAAAAACATGAGCTTGGGAATTTACCTATTAAGTTAGGTCTACCCTTTGGGAATTTACCTATTAAGTTAGGTCTACCCAAATGCTCGAAAAACGTGTAACGTGTTTTGGAAACATGATGAACTTAGATAATATGAGTGTGGCCAACTCGAGGTTGGGTTGAGTTTGCAACGTAAAACTACCCGGAACCAACCGGCCTAACTAGTAGTTGCAAACAATAGGACCCAATGTGAGAAGTTGGTCATGTCGCGCTTAAGACCCGAGGTTAGACTAGGTTGTGGTGTAAATCTACCCGGACCCGCCCGGCTTAACTAGTAACCACAACAAGGTCTAATGTGAGAGGTTGAGGGTGCATTAATTAAATTAATGCCACATAATAGGGTTAAGTTAATTTGATTAATGAGGCTTAACCAAATATGATATGGACAAGTGGGTTAAGTAATTTGATTAGGCTAATGATACTTAACAAAACATGATAAGCTTGGGTAGGTTAAGTAACTTGATTTGCCTAATGACACTTGACCATTTTTATACGACTAGTGGACAGGATTAAGTTAACCAACACTTAATCAATCCAACACGATAACGTGATAAGGTTAAGTAAATTTTCTTAATGACACTTAACCGTATAATACAGTTAATGGATGGGGTTAAGATTAGGCTTAACTAATCTAAACATGGTAATCGGATGGGGTTAAGTTAGCCTAGACTTAATTAATCCCACTTGGTAATTTAATGGGGTTAAGTTAAACACTTAACTAATTTAACACGATGATTTGATGAGGTTAAGTGACCTATACTTAACCAATCTAACCCGTTAATTTGATGAGGTTAAGTTAATATATACTTAACCAATCTAACGTGAAAGCATGATAAGGCTAAGTCACGAATCACTCGAATACGCTTGACCGATTTGACTCGGTAATTTGACAAGGTCAAGTTAATTGATATAATTAACCAATCAAAAATGATAGTTAGACGAGGTTAAGTTATGGATTGCTGGATATACTTAGCCAACTTGACACATGGTTTGTAGGGTTAAGTCTTGGACTTGGATACTTAGCCAATTTTGACAGGGTTTGTAGACGGGCTAGGTTATGAACTTAAGTGACACTTAACCCATTAGATAAACCCTAATTCGGAGGATTAGGTAAATAACCATAGTTAACAAGGGTAATGGAAATAAGGCTAAGTGGTAAACCTTAGTTAAGGGAAACTAAGTAATAATTCTTAGTCAAGGAAATCTGGACCACTTCTTAGATAGATGAGTAACCCGATACGGTAGGTCATCGTTTAGGTATACGCGTAGGAGCAGGCTATCTGATTTAGATAAAGGCTCCAACGAACTGGGTAACGAAGCAGCGGCTTCGGGGAACGTGAGGATATTCTTGGGATCCCTCTGTGAGCTGTCAGGTCATTATACTAGGCTCACGAGAGGTTGAGGTCTGCGGTAGAAGAACCAAGAATATGCCTTGGTTGCTATGCGAGCGACCTAAAGACTGGGGTGGATAGCAGTGAGTCGGCGAATACATCAGGTGCCCGAGATAGCAAGTTCGTCGATCATCTACCATCTTGAGTCAAGCGTGTACGTACGGAAAGGCAGGGAACACCCAACAGACCATGATTGCTATCTAATTATGGGTGAGGTAGGCCGTAGGATGTGGGCTGGCCGGAGTGTAGTTCTCATGCAAGATTTTCTCTTGTGTTGCCTTTCACTAGTTGAGGGAGGGGTCTCGTGGGACCATAGCCACGTGTAGAAAAGCAGACCTTAGTATCTGCATCGGCAGATAAATCTAAAGCTCCCGACCGAGTCCTGTATTTCTTGTTTTGCCCTGGGACAGGACTCGGATGGCACGATGTGATACATGTGCACACAGTTATAGAAAAACGATTCACGATGAATGCGGGGAAAAGGGCGCGGTCGAGGGTTAGCGTAATCCCTAGTGGCCTAGGTGGTTTAACCCAAACCGAAATACGAAAGCGTGCGATAAGTAAGCGTAATCCCTAGTGGTGCTAGGTGGCGTAAGTCCTAGTAGTTTAAAACGATGATTCCTATGGAAGAGCCTAGCTAGAACAAGGGTGACAGTCCGAAACGATTTCAAGGATATTACGACATGAGAAAGCCCGTACGAGGTACAACAAAGGACTGAACTTATATACATGGAAAGAAACATATGATTTGAGTAACCTATATATGCGATCTTAGGTTGACATGGACCATAACACGACTTTGAGCACGGGACATTCATGGTTTACACATGACGCGGGTAGGGATACTAGTACGAGAGGTGCAGAGAAAATATACATGTTAGGACTAGATACCTTGGGATAATGTACTCGTTAGAAATCTGACGATGTGATACCTTGACTTATCATAACACCGCGGTTTATCATGATACCTTGGTTTACCTTGCCACAGTAGTTCAACCGGCCATCCTGGTTTATCTGTCTTGTAGTTATCTTTATGTTTACTTTCAGTTTATGCATGTCATGTTACCTTTACCTGTTTTTATACTGGAAGTAGATAGGACTTACTCAGTCTTTTTGACTGACCCGTTTTGTTTCGCCTCTTTTCTTCCGTTCCCCCCCCCCCAGGTTACAGGGAGGAAACAATGCTGTTTAGTTTGGACTTCTTCTGCCTGAAAGTCATCATGGATGGCTTGGACTTCTCTTGGCTATGGCCACTTTACTGTTTTTACTTGGGGAATAATTTATAAAAGGTTTTTATGCTTCTTTATTCTTGCAAGACAGGTTTTGATGTACTCTGATGTAAAAGGCTTTAGACCTTATTTATTCATGTTATGAAAGTTTGATTTTACTTCCGCTATTTATATATGTTCTTTCTTGTGATATTTCTGTGCATGTTTACCAATAATGCCCCTCTAAAGCTAGTGCATTCCTTTGCGAGTGACCCTAGCGGAGGTGGGGTGTTACATTTGGTATCAGAGCAGAAGGTTACTAGACTGGGCAAAAGTTTTTAAAGACCTTCTGAAAATTATTTGAAAAACCATTTACAAAGAAGCATTTTTCAAGAAAATTTTCTTTTAAAAAGAAAAAGGCTATTCCCCAAAGGCCATTAGCATCATCCTTGTTTCCTTGATTTAATCTCTTTTCCTTTCTTTCCTCCATCTGAAGTCACAGTGGTTTTGACTGCGACTAGTCTTTCTAGCTGCGTAAGTATTTCCCGTACGATGGAGGTGGTTCTCGAGAGACCGTTGCAGAGTTATGCATGAAAGGATAGTAAGAACAAGGATAAAGGATACGAGCTCAAGGATGAGCAACTTGTTGGTATGGCTTAGTCCTCAAAGGAGGGAGAAAGATGAACAATGAAACCCATGACGAGAGAGTACCTTTGGCATGGTAAAACGGGGCGGATAGTTAAGTATTATGGGACAAGGACAAGATCATCGGGAGGGCAGTAGTATGCTCTCATTTCTAGGGTACCTCGGAAGGAGGGTAACGATCTTGTTAAAGGTTTAGTTTTCTTCTCTATCATCCCGTCGGGACTTTGGTTGGATCACCGCATCTTTTTAGGTCTGCTTCGATAGTTGAGTCTCTGCACCTTAGTACTAGCGTAGTAGAGAATCCCGCTTTTGTCTCAAGTCCTATTGGAAGATCGGTCCATTTACTCATGGCTTGTTTGGATTTGAGAATGTCTATATCAAGTGTTGAGCTTGGAAATAATGCTTATGTTTATAAGCTATGGATGGATTCTAGGGATGAAGTGGTTATCCAGCAAGGGGTGCCAATCTCGGTTTTGGAAAGAGGGTAGTTAGATTCTCGACTCATCTTGGTCTCGTGTAACCTTTTTGGGCCCTATCATGGCTAGTTACCTAGAATCCCAGGATGCAGTTGTTGGTAATCCGTTTGAATAGAATTCGCCGATAAGACGGACGGTTTACTTCATTTATGCATGGGTTATAGAGATCACCCTAGTAAGTGCGCTTGATAACTTGGTTGGCATCTGTTTACTTTCAAGAGGAAGTTCTTCTACGAGAAATACCCTGTGGTACGAGGTCCGAGATTCACTAGTGAATTTTGGAAAGCTTGCATGAGATCATGAGTACGCAGTCATATTTGCGCCAAGTATTCTAGGAAAAGGATAAGTGCAAGTGGAACGAGAGGCGACGAAGGAATGAGTTCCTGCTCATGTTATGGAAACAGGAATAAGAAGCTACAAAATCGCGAAGTTAAAAGACGACTTTGATGGTCAAAGACTAGATACGCGCATGATATCTCTTCTTGGGAGTATATCGTTGATCCCTGTTTTCTGTAGAGCTTACTTGTAGGCTATCTTTTGTGGGCATCCTCTCGGTCCCATTTTCTGTTACAAACCCCGTAAGGAGTTTGTCCTGTTTATCTTCTCGACCCTGTTTCAGGGAATCTTAGGTAGAACCCTATGGATGTAAACATGTATTTGAAACATGTTATGGTTGATATGGTTGCAAATGGTTGCAAGTGGTTGCTCGTGGATGCGCGAATTTACATTAGATATTAGCTCGACTCGGTCACATTTCATATTGCATATGCACGAGTATTTATACTTGTTATGGATGAAATTGAATGTGTTACCATGTGGACGTTGCATATGGATGAATGTTTGTGCACGCATATAGTGCATATATATGACTAGGACTATTTGCATACATGTTGGATTCATGGCACAAAACATATTTTTGCATTCAAAAGATTTTTCAGGCCTAATCATTAGCATTAGCCAAGGAACATGTACACACACGTTTTGCATATATTCATACAGCATTAGAAATCATCTAAGGACAATGGTTGCTTGTGGATGATGTTTTGAGTAGATGGATGATGGATGGTAGGATATGTTCTTCCTAACTTAGAGATTTCGGGGACGAAATCCTAAAAGGTGGGGAGAATGTAACAACCCGTATTTCAATAACATGTTAAAACGAGAATCAAGGCAGAATTTAATTTTAAATTCTGAATCAAGTAAAACAGGCTATGCCATTGCGTTCGTCTCGGAAAAATACGCGAAATAGAGTCCGAGTTTTCGAAAATCGGAGTCCGTATGACCCGGTTAAGGCCCAAAGAAGTTTTCGGAAAATTTGAATTTCGAAACGTGCAGAAATGGGGCCAGGCGGGAAAATTCCCGCCCAGACAAGTCGACAGGCATGTCGACAGGCATGTCGACAGGCATGTCGACATGCATGTCGACAGGGCTGTCGACTTGCCCTGTCGGCTGATTTTGATCTGGTGCACCTATTTGCTATCTTGGCTAGGTTTTTGGGCCTGGTTTGAAATCTGACGGTTCTGGTTGGTCCTAGGGTTAATCTAAGGGCCTAAAACTATCCTAATCTCTATAAAAAGACCCTAAACCTACCCCTAAACCCTCATTATTCACTCATGTAACTAAACTATGGCCAAATTTCTACTCTCATGGCCTCCATCTCAAATCCTTAGAGCCTATGCACTCAAATCAAGTTCAAATCAAAAGATGCAAGCTTGCTACACCAAATGGAGGCCAAATCAACATAGCTATGCGAGTTTCATGAAGGTTCTTCATCAAAGGAGCCACCTTTCTTCATCAAAATGATGCATGATCCCTTTCCTAAGCCTTGCCTATGTAAGTTCTAGCTACTTTTGGGTCAAAACGGTATTTTAATGTTGACATGGGATAAAATGAGGCTAAACATGATTATGCGAACATATATGAACCTTACCTTGCCTCTTGTGTTCATGTTTATGATCTTAGGCCATGTGAGTGACTTAATCATGCCTCTCATGCTATGCATAACCTAGCTTAACTTGCAAGTTTGGATCTTTATGCATGAAATGCTAGCATGAACCTTTAGGAACCATTTTACTTGTGAAACCTTGGCTAAGACTAGATTTTGGGGCTTATGCATGTTTATGAACCCAAACCCCTTTATGCTATCATGTAAGTTTGTGGCCAAGTCTTTTATGAGATTATGCATGTTTATGGCCAAACCCTTTTCGTGATAATATGCATGTTTGTGGCCAAATTACCTTATGACACTATGCATGTTCATGGTCAATTTCTTTATGATGTTATGCATGTGGAAGCCAAGCCCTTTTTGGCATCATGCATGTTTTGAGACCAATATGTGGCATAGCATCCTTACTATGTTGACTCGCTTTGCTTGCGTTGGGAAAACACGATTTTGGGTAGTTAGATAAACATGAACATGTCGCAAAATCTTAACTTGAATATGACATGTGTTTATACTTGAAAATATGACTTGAAGGATAACATGGAAGATGACATGTAAGTATGCATAAAAACATGAGCTTGGGAATTTACCTATTAAGTTAGGTCTACCCTTTGGGAATTTACCTATTAAGTTAGGTCTACCCAAATGCTCGAAAAACGTGTAACGTGTTTTGGAAACATGATGAACTTAGATAATATGAGTGTGGCCAACTCGAGGTTGGGTTGAGTTTGCAACGTAAAACTACCCGGAACCAACCGGCCTAACTAGTAGTTGCAAACAATAGGACCCAATGTGAGAAGTTGGTCATGTCGCGCTTAAGACCCGAGGTTAGACTAGGTTGTGGTGTAAATCTACCCGGACCCGCCCGGCTTAACTAGTAACCACAACAAGGTCTAATGTGAGAGGTTGAGGGTGCATTAATTAAATTAATGCCACATAATAGGGTTAAGTTAATTTGATTAATGAGGCTTAACCAAATATGATATGGACAAGTGGGTTAAGTAATTTGATTAGGCTAATGATACTTAACAAAACATGATAAGCTTGGGTAGGTTAAGTAACTTGATTTGCCTAATGACACTTGACCATTTTTATACGACTAGTGGACAGGATTAAGTTAACCAACACTTAATCAATCCAACACGATAACGTGATAAGGTTAAGTAAATTTTCTTAATGACACTTAACCGTATAATACAGTTAATGGATGGGGTTAAGATTAGGCTTAACTAATCTAAACATGGTAATCGGATGGGGTTAAGTTAGCCTAGACTTAATTAATCCCACTTGGTAATTTAATGGGGTTAAGTTAAACACTTAACTAATTTAACACGATGATTTGATGAGGTTAAGTGACCTATACTTAACCAATCTAACCCGTTAATTTGATGAGGTTAAGTTAATATATACTTAACCAATCTAACGTGAAAACATGATAAGGCTAAGTCACGAATCACTCGAATACGCTTGACCGATTTGACTCGGTAATTTGACAAGGTCAAGTTAATTGATATAATTAACCAATCAAAAATGATAGTTAGACGAGGTTAAGTTATGGATTGCTGGATATACTTAGCCAACTTGACACATGGTTTGTAGGGTTAAGTCTTGGACTTGGATACTTAGCCAATTTTGACAGGGTTTGTAGACGGGCTAGGTTATGAACTTAAGTGACACTTAACCCATTAGATAAACCCTAATTCGGAGGATTAGGTAAATAACCATAGTTAACAAGGGTAATGGAAATAAGGCTAAGTGGTAAACCTTAGTTAAGGGAAACTAAGTAATAATTCTTAGTCAAGGAAATCTGGACCACTTCTTAGATAGATGAGTAACCCGATACGGTAGGTCATCGTTTAGGTATACGCGTAGGAGCAGGCTATCTGATTTAGATAAAGGCTCCAACGAACTGGGTAACGAAGCAGCGGCTTCGGGGAACGTGAGGATATTCTTGGGATCCCTCTGTGAGCTGTCAGGTCATTATACTAGGCTCACGAGAGGTTGAGGTCTGCGGTAGAAGAACCAAGAATATGCCTTGGTTGCTATGCGAGCGACCTAAAGACTGGGGTGGATAGCAGTGAGTCGGCGAATACATCAGGTGCCCGAGATAGCAAGTTCGTCGATCATCTACCATCTTGAGTCAAGCGTGTACGTACGGAAAGGCAGGGAACACCCAACAGACCATGATTGCTATCTAATTATGGGTGAGGTAGGCCGTAGGATGTGGGCTGGCCGGAGTGTAGTTCTCATGCAAGATTTTCTCTTGTGTTGCCTTTCACTAGTTGAGGGAGGGGTCTCGTGGGACCATAGCCACGTGTAGAAAAGCAGACCTTAGTATCTGCATCGGCAGATAAATCTAAAGCTCCCGACCGAGTCCTGTATTTCTTGTTTTGCCCTGGGACAGGACTCGGATGGCACGATGTGATACATGTGCACACAGTTATAGAAAAACGATTCACGATGAATGCGGGGAAAAGGGCGCGGTCGAGGGTTAGCGTAATCCCTAGTGGCCTAGGTGGTTTAACCCAAACCGAAATACGAAAGCGTGCGATAAGTAAGCGTAATCCCTAGTGCTGCTAGGTGGCGTAAGTCCTAGTAGTTTAAAACGATGATTCCTATGGAAGAGCCTAGCTAGAACAAGGGTGACAGTCCGAAACGATTTCAAGGATATTACGACATGAGAAAGCCCGTACGAGGTACGGCAAAGGACTGAACTTATATACATGGAAAGAAACATATGATTTGAGTAACCTATATATGCGATCTTAGGTTGACATGGACCATAACACGACTTTGAGCACGGGACATTCATGGTTTACACATGACGCGGGTAGGGATACTAGTACGAGAGGTGCAGAGAAAATATACATGTTAGGACTAGATACCTTGGGATAATGTACTCGTTAGAAATCTGACGATGTGATACCTTGACTTATCATAACACCGCGGTTTATCATGATACCTTGGTTTACCTTGCCACAGTAGTTCAACCGGCCATCCTGGTTTATCTGTCTTGTAGTTATCTTTATGTTTACTTTCAGTTTATGCATGTCATGTTACCTTTACCTGTTTTTATACTGGAAGTAGATAGGACTTACTCAGTCTTTTTGACTGACCCGTTTTGTTTCGCCTCTTTTCTTCCGTTCCCCCCCCCCCAGGTTACAGGGAGGAAACAATGCTGTTTAGTTTGGACTTCTTCTGCCTGAAAGTCATCATGGATGGCTTGGACTTCTCTTGGCTATGGCCACTTTACTGTTTTTACTTGGGGAATAATTTATAAAAGGTTTTTATGCTTCTTTATTCTTGCAAGACAGGTTTTGATGTACTCTGATGTAAAAGGCTTTAGACCTTATTTATTCATGTTATGAAAGTTTGATTTTACTTCCGCTATTTATATATGTTCTTTCTTGTGATATTTCTGTGCATGTTTACCAATAATGCCCCTCTAAAGCTAGTGCATTCCTTTGCGAGTGACCCTAGCGGAGGTGGGGTGTTACAGTCTGCACTGCTATTTTCTAGCTGACTTTTATTACCATTTTTTTGCACATTAACCATGTTAATGTTTCAACTATTGTTGGATTGGCCAGGATTAACACTGGAGTTATATTTGAAATATCACTTATTTGCAGTATGACCAAATTTTTTACAAATTTGACATCTGGTTCTTGAGTTATTATTTCTGCCTCTACCTCTGCCTCAATTAGATTGACTACCTCTCTGAACATTAGGTTGGTTTCTTTGAACATTTGCTTGAGTTTTACCTCTACCATAGGCAGTGTAATTGATAGATAAATCTGAATTGACATTCTTTTTATGATCAGTTTTGCCTTCGTGAGCCAACAATGTTGAATAAACATATTGTAAGGTGGGTGTAGGATCCATAGATAGAATTATTGCTGACACAGCCTCGTAATCATCATCTAACCCACTTATTATTGACAGCTCTTGTTCTGATTCAGGAATTTTCTTCCCTGTAGAATTCAATTGATCACAAATGTTCTTTACTTTTAACAAATACTCATGCTTGCATCTCCCTTTCTTATACTGTGAAGTTGTCTTTTGTAATGCATGATTCGAGCTGAGGATTGAGCAGAAATGTAACGACCCGGATTTTTGGCGACTTTGGTTATCGACATATTATGTCGATAACCAAAGTCTCCAAAAATCCGGGTCATTACAAGAAAATTTTCTCTCAATTGTGGACCAGACTTCATTTGCGGTCTTGACACCAATTAACTGGGGTAAAATAGTTGCTCCAATGGATGACATCATCCATGCACAGATAAGACTATTTTACCTTTGATATGACAAGAATTCTGCATTTTGCACAAGTTTATCTTCGTTGTCTCGAGTATATTTAGGTGGAACCATTTTTGTTCCATATATGTAGTCCTCAAGACCATATCCTCTAACAGCAGTTTCTACTTGTAATTTCCATAACAGGTAATTTGATTCATCAAGCTGTATCGACATCAACTGACCTTGCGGTTTGATCTTTATTTCATCAAATCTTGGATGGGATCAGGTGGTTGATTCTGACCAGTTGAGACTCTACCACTGGAGACATTTGCACTGGCTGAATCATCAGGACCAGCCATGACAGAAAAACAGAAGCAGGTTGACCCAAAAATAGGTAAGGATCTCTGAATTTAGAAAAGCTTTGAATTGTGAAGATAAAGAAACTCTTTATTTGATGATTGAAGCAACCTTAAAGGCTTGAATGATGAATTTTTTTAAGAAAGAGCTTGATAAAAGTTTCTGACAGGCCTTTCTGGATGGCTTCCTTATCAACTAATCTTATTTCTTTATTTTCTTGATCAGCTTTCTTGCAAGATTCAGAATTCTTTTACCACAAAAGCTTCAATGAACGAACTGTTGCAGCCTGTAATAACACAGGTGAAGCACTGTTCCTTTGTTGTGGCCAACAACTCTCAAATGACAAGGTAAAACCTTTAATGAGAGGGTCCAAATGATGATATCAAACTGATGGACAATAACCTCTGTTAAACAGAGATTATATTTGCGTAGGACCAAGCAGAAAATGCTGTTAAGCACAAATTCTTGCTCTGATACTAAGTTAAATTCTAGAGAGAATTGATGAAATGAAAATTATCTTTTATTACTGAAGACGAATTACAGAAATGAATGTTAATTAGCACTCGGCTTGTACAAATGTCTTTATATACAGAGTAATGTAAATAAAACAGGAAATGGGCCAAGCCCGTGAGAAAAGAAGATAACAGGCTTTGGGCCAATCGGGGAGAGTATGAAATAAACAAACGGGTATATTCATTCATTTCTAACTTGTGGCAATAATGCAGCCTCAATAGGGTATAGCTAAATGGATATTCATATGTTCTAATGTCATCCAAATTGTGTTTCTATTCAGACTATCAATCTCAAAAGCCATAGCTATAAGAGGCAATAACATGCTTGTGGGATGCAAGGATAAGTTCTTCACTTTTTACCCAACACAGATTTTCTGCCGCAGATATGTTAGTATAGATTTCAGTGTATCCTTTTTCCTCTCTCAAAACCTCTGCAAACAACAACGAAAGCAAAAAATTTGAGAGATTGCTTGCATCTGAAACAAAAATCCAGAAAATAGTACACAACACAATACATTACATGTAAGGATGCAGACTGCAATACCAAATTAGTTTCCAATCCATGGTATCTTAACAAAACTGAACTGAAATCAACAAAAGAGAGAAATATGGATGTCAAAGGTTAGACAAATAAAAAGCTAAAAGGAAATAGGAAGTAAGAGTTACGAAATCACACCTACCATGTTTTGAAACAATCTCGATTTTCTGGATAAGTCGAAAAAAAGAAATTGACATATCTACATAATTTAAGCACGACTAGAGTTTTTTACATGCAGATAACTGATGGAATAGACTATGGACTTCACATTTTTAAGAAGCAAAACCTTTTATGTTATCTGTGCTGAACTTCGAAATATATCACAAATTCAAGCTTATTAAATTCCAAATTTGGTGCACTAAAACTTTTCATAATGGAAATGCAAATATCTCAGACGAATGCTTGGGCACTAAGCCTATATTGAAATAAACAAGTAGTTCAACAAGAATTTTGCACAAGTCTCGTTACAAATGTTTTCAGAAGCATGACAATCTAACAATATTTACATATTCTGTTTCCTAAGATATGTGTCTACGTATATAGCATACAAGCAAAGATATTAACACTGAATCCATGTTAAGAAATTAGTACTAATAACCATTCTTACTAAATCTAAGCAATGAAAAACTCCTCAATATCCTTGCGCAATCAAATATCAATCACCATTTTCACATAGCAAAATTTATGTCGATATTAGGACTACTAAACACTTGGATTACTCCAAATTCAGAAGAAAAGAAAAGGCCAAAGAGAATCTGAACTGGAAAAGAAAAAACATAGAATCAATAAGGATAGAAGTGAATTTCAACAAGATTTTTCATTTTTCCTATCAACTAACCACACAAATAATGGAAGTGTCATCTCAAACTTTAGAACTCAACAGTGCCTGCATTCAAAAGGTTTTTTTTCTATTGGTACTAACACGTTTGAACACCAATATCAATATGTGTTTGTTTGTTTGTGTAATACTTCCACTACTATCTGCAAGAAGGCAGAATGCTCAACAAAATAGTTGGCTCTCTCAGCTATTTGATTAGTTTTCCAATTCAAAATCAGTTTAAAAATAGCGTAATCTGATTTAGTTGTTTGTCCAAGAAATCAAAACCAGGATTTTTTTAAAATAGGGAGGAAAAAACAAAACACTTCTATATCAAAAGACAGCTAATTTACTAATAATAAATTTTGCTATAGCAGAAGGAAAGAATTCTTCAATAGCAAAAGGAATGCTCTGACGATGTTCCACAATTTTGCTTTCCAGAATTTCCATCCATTTCTAAGAGACGTTCCATACACAAAATAAAAATAAATGTCGTTAAACCTACAAATAATAAATGTACCCAAACCCTACAATAGCTTATTTGTCACCATTTAAATCGCTGATTTTACCCTTCACGCTATGCTTAATTTAATCTATGGAAGATAAAGTATAGTCAGAAAGCACGATCAGAGAGGATATATACAAATGAGCATGGACGAAGTGTATAATAAAAGTATAGAAGTGGTACTTACTGCTCGGTTATTAAAAATATAAACAGTAGGAAACATTTTGTGTAAAATCTTACTTCGATCAACAACAAAGTTTTATTGAGGTCGAAGAACACAACCTTAACCGCTCGGCCAAACCGACGACGTTGACCAAAATAATTTGTATAATTTCTTTGTCACAAAATAATGTAATCGTCGTTAGCTTCAACCACGCTGCTTTGCGGACGGACACACAATAATTTTACCTTAAGGTCGCCAGCCATTTTTGAGTTTTTTGCAGCCAACAATGTGTTATGCATCCATCATCTTCAACCAATTTTCTGGAAGCTATATTTGCAAGTGGAGGCAGAACTAAGAGTGTTTGTATAAATCAACATGAAGCAGACAATTCCTCAAACACCTTGGTCAAAAACAGTGAAAGCCTAACTGACAATAATCAGTCAACACCGAACGACAGTGCATAGTTCAGGGATGACGTGGAAAACTATCTGATCGAAACTACGCTCACTGGTCAATAATCGAAGCACTGGATTGTGTGTGCATGTGCACACATGCACAGCCATGCCACATACTGGGTTATGTGTATTTTCTATTTATGTTGTGGGCTTGTTATTGTTAAGGCATGTTTGCAATTTACCTTATAAATAGTGGCAGTATGATCAGTATGGGGTGTGTTGAATTCTGTGGAGATTTTATTCTCTAAACTATCTTCAACGTTATTGTCTCTCGTCAATAAGAAAACTAATTCTTGCTGGTGTTTGATAATATTCCAACGTTCAATTGTCATCTGTTTTTAGTTCTTTTCAGCTAATTGTCTTTATTCTTTAATCTCTGCAAGTACCTACCTCACCATCATGTCTAACATGTCCACAAGAAGCAAGACGAAATTAACTGGGCCAAGCACGTTAGTATCAGAGCCAGATGGCTCAGAAATGCATCAGCGAACAGATGAAGAAAGAGAGGAAAATTCTGGTAATACAGCCGATGAATACGACATTGAAGGGACAAGGCAGGAACGTATTAACACCCAAACTGTTGTACACATCTGAGATTTGCAAGAATCACATTAAGAACTAAACAGCATGGTAGATCTCATGCAAGAAACTCTTAATAGTATTGCTAAGGATTTCAAAGAGATGAGAATCCAACAACATAATCAAAGAGCTCCTTACATTCCACATGACCAGCGTAATCTTCTAAACAGAATCAAGATTCCTCTACTTCATCGCCATCAAATCCATCATACCTTGACCACCATGCCTCAAATCCTAATAGAAATGTCACCACTATTCCTGTAAACTCTCAAAACCCCCCAAAGTTTCTACAAAACACTGTTATTAAACTTGATTTCCCCACTTGTAATGGCGACAGCGAGGTGGTTGAATGGCTCAACCAAGTGAAGCACCTCTTCCAATACCACAATATGCCAAAAAACGAATGGGTACCCACTTGTTCATTTCACTCGAGGGAAGACGCTCGAAAATGGTATAATTGGTTGATCAAGAAAGTCAAGAATTATGAGTCATGGGGTATATTCAAAGATGAACTGCTTGTAAGATTTGCACCGGAAGAGTTCTTAAAACCATACGAGGCTATTTCTAATCTCAAACAAACCACGACTGTGGTGGCTTACTTATCACAATTTAAACATCTTGTTGGCTTATGTGATGCCATGCCTGATCAATTTATGTTGGAAAAGTTTGTGGATGGACTCAAATAAGAGATCAAATATGATGTGTTGGCCTTACACCCAGTGGATTTCAAACAGGCAGTGAGCTAGGCAAAAGTTTTTGAATGTAAAAGGTTGAGCAAACGCAAACTCAAAAGCAATAGATTGATCAAGAAAACTGGAGGCCCAAAAACATTCAAGAAGGAAACCACCAGTAAGGAAGTCAATGCCAAAATGAAAGCTTTAACGCCCCAAGAAATACTGGAAAGAAGACGCAAAAAATTATGCTTTGGGTGTAAAAAAGTGGCATACAGGCCTTCAATGTAAAAATAAACAAGTCTACATTATGGAAGGGCTCATGTCTCTACAAGCTGAGAATGGTGAAGAACTTCAATGTGAAGCCGAGTAAGCCGAAACCTTGGAATTAACGAAACCAGATCAATCTATTACCAATCAGAGTAAAGAAGAATAAACATACGCCATTACATTGAGCGCTATGTGCAGTATTCCCACCCTATCTACTATCAGGGTTTGTGGATATATTAACAAACATATGGTATAAGTACTCATCGATTCGGGCTCTACTCACAGTTTCCTCAACACCGAACTATCCACGAGATTAACTCTAAATGTTCAAGAAACTCAAGAATACATAGTTCAAGTTGCAAATGGGGAGAAACTTCATGGTAAAGGCATCTGTAAGGGTGTAATATTCAAGTGTCAAGGTTGCGTCATGGCTGTGGATTTACTACTAGTGCCACTTGAAGATTGTCAGGTAGTTTTAGGGGCCCAATGAATGAGAGAACTGGGTGAAGTGTCTTTCAACTTTGCTCAGTTACAGATTAAATTTCAATGGAAAGGAAAAAGCTATTTATGGCAAGGCATTAAGTCCAGCAACAAGGTGGTAGATAGAAGGGCTATAATCATGGAGAGCTCTCAATGCCAAGTGTTACTGTTATTATGTTCACGGCAAGTCAATTGCAGTTCATCAGAAAAGGAAGTTTCAGTACCTCCAGAGATACAAAAAATATTGACTAAGTTCCCAACTGTCATTTCTTCATCACAATACCAACGTCCTCCACGTGAATGC
Source organism: Allium sativum (assembly GCA_030737875.1). Classification (NCBI taxonomy): domain Eukaryota; kingdom Viridiplantae; phylum Streptophyta; class Magnoliopsida; order Asparagales; family Amaryllidaceae; genus Allium; species Allium sativum. Next base: position 265,274,500 of record CM060913.1, read on the forward strand.
GACCACAAAATACCATTAACCCTTCATCAAAACCGGTATGTTTGAGGCATTATCGACACTCATACCACATCAAGAACGAACTAGAAAAATAATAAGGGAAATGCTTGAAACCGAAATAATAAGACCTGGCTCAAGTGAGTACACTTCCCCTGTCATCATGATCTGGAAAAAATATGGCTCATAGAGGATGTGCGTTGACTTTCGAGCCCTTAACAAGCAAACTGTTAAGGACAAGTATCCAGTTCCCTTAATCGATCATTTATTAGATGAATTGCATAACTCTGTGTTTTTTTACTAAATTAGACTTGCGATCTGGTTACCATCATATAAGAATGCATCCAAATGATATTCACGAAACAGCTTTTAGAACTCACGAAGGTCATTATGAATTTATGGTAATGCCTTTCGGCATATCTAATACACCTTCAACTTTTCAGTCGCTTATGAATAATATCTTTAAATCGTATTTACAAAAAAATATATTAGTTTTCTTTGATGGCATCCTAATCTGCAGCCAGACTTGGTCTGAGCATATACATCATCTATCTTCGACTTTGGAGGTACTTAAAGACAACCATTTAATCATCAAGCCGACCAGATGCTCATTGCAAAAAGCTAGATTGCATACTTAGGACATGCTATCACAAAAATGGTATATCAGTGGATCCATAAAAAAATTCGTGCGGTAAAAGATTGGCCTCTACCAAAGAATGTGAAAAGCTTAAGGGGTTTTCTTGGACTCATAGATTACTTGTAACAATCCGGAAAATCAGAACCAATTTTAAAAAAATTATTTTAGCTATTTTAATGAATTTTGAATATTAAAATGATTTATTTTAAATAATAACGATTTAAAATTTATTTAAATCGAAGTTAGAATGTATATATTTATTTTAATTATAAAACGAGCCTGAAATGGCGCGGTAGTTTAAAAATTCGATTTCAAATTTCAAATGAATATACAGAATTCAAAATAAATCGGATTTCAGTAAAACTTGAAATATTTGAATCTGTTTAATTATATCTTTCTGAAGAATGTGAAAAATACAGATTTCATAAGGAGGATTGAAAGTTATGTCTAGTTTAAAATTTAAAATAGTCACTATGGAATTTAATATAAGTGAAAATAAGGCTCAAGTCCCTAAAAGCAAACTTAATTAGCCTCATATTCGGTCATAAACTTATTATAAATTAGGTCCCTATTTTTAAAAAGTAGCAAAAAAAGGGGAAAAAATAAACAAAAAATACGAAAATTATTATTTAATTAAATAATGCAGTCGAAAAAAATCACTCAAAAAAAAGTTAAAAAACACGCAAAAAGCAAAAAACAGCAAAAAAATAAAATAAAACAATGCAGTTAAATGCATAATATTATGCACGAATTACAATTTTATGCATATATATGTGCTAGTAATCCAGTGTTGAATTCGCATTTGATTTTTTTTTTTCATATTTCTGTGCAAGTATTGCTTCATTCTTGCATGAAAATGTGCACTAATTCATAACCGTGAAACTCAGTTCATTCTGATTTGCATTCAATTGTGCAAATAATCCGTAAACATGCACACATGTGTGCAACAAATCTGAAGGCTAAAAAGTTAGCTAAATTTCCTTTATGCAGTAGTTGCACACATGTATGCAACTTTTTTGTTTTTGATTGGCATGGACTTCTGGGATTATTTTATGATTTTAGATTTTTTTTTTATATACAGTGCCGCATTGTTTTCTGGCTGGAAATGGAGGAGGCGACGTGAAAAGAGGTAGAAGGCAGAACTACAAAGTAGGCAACGGATCCACAAATGTAGGAAGCGAGAATTCAAATATAGGGGGTGGATTTACATTATAAACTATGACCGGATGTGAGCCTAATTTTGAAACTTAATAGGGACCTGTAAAAAACGCACCCTTAATATAATATATAGCCCTTAAAAATAGCCATTGTGCAAACGACCTCCATTTTCGACGAAACTACTTTAGCTGGATTCGGAATGTCAAATTATTGCTAGGTTTAAAATTCCATAATTTTTGGAATTAATATGAGAGCGTGGTAAATTAAAACGCGTTTGGTAATTTCTGTTGAATTGGATCGACCATTAAAAAGCCCATTTTTCAAACGGTCTCCAAATTCAACGAAATTAATTTTGTTAGGACCGTATCGTCAAAACATAGCTAGATTTATTTCTTGGAAATTTTTAGAATCAGTATATGGCCCCGGAAAATTAAAACGTACGTTCAAATCTAATATTTAATGTTTTATATTTTTATTTGAAGAATAACAGACTGAAACAGTCGAATGGGCTTAAAAAACATATTCCATTGTATCCGAAATAGGGGAATTTAGCTAGGGGCGAAAGTCATTGGGTTTGATTTGGAGTTCGTATGGATTAATGGGTATTTTTGCAATTAACGAATTAAAATAATTAAATTATAAATACCCGGCCAATTAGAAATTTCCATAACCCTAATATTCAATTCAATGAAACCCGTAACCCATCAGGAACGAATGGCGGCTACTCTTCCATCCTTTCTCCCCCAATAACTTGCGATCCTCTCCACGAAATCATATGGTTCTTAAGGCGATTTTGCACAGGACTCCATCATCTTCAAATCCATACCAACCTGGTAATTTATCATCGTGTATTTTGGACGAACCACCTCCTCAAAGTCTGTCGCGTCGCCCTTGTTTACACCCCTGAAACCGCCGTCGAGTTCATTAGGAATAGGACCCGTAGGTGCGCTTCACGTAGCTCTTTGACGTGGTATAACCTGATCGGCTCCAAACTACAAGGATTGGAAGAAAATTCAAAACCTAGTTTTGAATCGAAGTAGAAAGTAACGGCCTGAAGAATGAGGTACATAATTTAATTGTTTACAACATTTAAAAGTGTTGCGAAATTGAATTTAATTATAAAAATCATATCTTTTTGATACGATGTCGAAATCACATGAAACAGGAACCATTGTGACCGTGACAACGTCTTCTACATTTTAGAAGAGATGGAGAAATTTTGGAGCTTACTATGAATTTAGGCAAAGTCAAAACCAATGTGAAATTTCTGAATTCAAAAATAAATGAATAAAATTATATTAGGTTGCAGACGAAGTTTAGTAGCTCCTGACACCATCGTCCACAGACCATGGACGATTTGGTTGATAGTATTGTGTGGTAGAAATTGATTGTGGTTGCAACAAAATTGGTTGTGTTTGTGGTATATTCATTGTGTTGTTAAAATGAATGATATTGTGAAAATCATTGAAAATAAAACCCTTGAATCACCGCGAGGCCTAGGTAGCAGAGGAGCCGTGCTGGGAACGGTGCATATGTTAATTAACCTGCCATTATAATGCCGAATTTTTTTGAAATATTCATGTGTTATAAAATATTCATGTTTGAAATAAAAATTGTTTGAACAATAAAAATCACATTTTTATTGTATGCACATAATATGTAACTCATGTTTGAAATAAAAATTGATTGAACAATAAAAATCACATTTTTATTGTACATATATAATATGTAAAATGTTCATGTTTAGAAAGAGAAATGCTTGAACAATAAAATTACATTTTTATTGTATATATAAAATGCGTAAATGATCATAGTTTGAATATAAAAATATGTTAACAATAAAAATTACATTTTTATTGTGTATGAAGGAAGATGAAAAATGATCATTGTTTGAAATAGAAAAGTTTAACAATAAAAATTTACATTTTTATTGTGTATAAGTAACGATGAAAAATGATCATTGGTTGAAATAGAAAAGTTTAACAATAAAAATTTACATTTTTATTGTATATAAGAAATGATAAAAAATGATCATTGTTTGAAATAGAAAGTTTAACAATAAAAATTTACATTTTTATTGTATATAAGAAATGATGAAAAATGATCTTTGTTTGAAGTATAAAAGTTTAACAATAAAAATTTACATTTTTATTGTATATAAGAAATGATGAAAAATGATCATTTTTTGAAATAGAAAGTTTAAAACTAAAAATTTACATTTTTGTTGTATATAAGAAATGATGAAAAATGATCATTGTTTGAAATAGAAAAGTTTAACAATAAAAATTTACATCTTGATTGTATATAAGAAATGATGAAAAATATGCATTGTTTGAAATAAAAAAGTTTAACAACAAAAATTTACATTTTTATTGTATATAAAAATGATGAAAAATATTCATTTTTTGGAAGTAAATGACTAGACAATAAAAATTACATTTTTATTGTATGTTTAATTCATTAAAAAATGCATGATTGAAGAAAAAAAATTGACAATAAAAATTATATTTTTATTGTATGTTTGATTCATTAAAAAGAATCATGTTTTAAACAAAAAATTAGGTAATAAAAATTACATTTTATTATATTATGGATTTTTAAATAATGACATTAACATGTTAGCAAAGTAGAAAATGTTCATTTGTTAAGTAATGACATTAAAATGTTAGCAAAGTAGAAAAATGTTCATTTGTTAAATAATGACATTAACATGTTAGCAAAGTAGAAAAATGATTATTTGTTAAAATAATGATATTTACATGTTAGTGATGTTAAAAAATAATCATATGTTTTGTTCATTAAAAACATTAACTTGTTAGCGATATTAGAAAAATAATAATATGTATTGATTCATTAAAATAAAATTTCCATGTGTAAATTTTGATTCTTAAAAATATTCTTTTTAACATGAATATGAAATGTACAAAATTATTTGAAGAATAAATGGTTTTGAAATCGTCGAACGAATTATATATAAATATATATATATATATATATATATATATATATATATTAAAAGAAAACGAATCGTGTGCGGTAGTTCGTGCTTTGAAATCGTAACTTTAAACGATTATGCCAAAAGATCCGATCGTCGGATTTTCCCAAAACTGGAACCGTTGGGTTCACTATGGAAAGATCTTTCCAACGATATTAAGTTTATTAAGATCCAACGGTTAGCTTTCGAGAAATGTGTAATTCAAATTTGGGTAAAAACAGCACCAGGGGCGCATAATGACCTGAAACGTCGTTCGAATTCAATGGGCTATTTTTATATAAATAAAAATAGCGATAAATCGTTATAAAATATTATAAACGGTATGGAATGGAAATAAACCAATTTCCCATGGTTTATAAAGAAATGTGGACGGTTAGATTCTTTGACATTAATATATAGGATTAAATTGAATTTAACCAAAGAAAGGAAATGATTTGAATTATATATATTCGAAAATTATTTGAAAAGGCCGAGTTAAATCTCATTTCAAATAATTATACGACGATTGAAAGTCGAAGATATTGAAGACGGTGGTTGAAGACCAGCGATCTTCACATCGAATGGATGACTACTGATGCCTTTAATTGGAGTTGCTACCTTGAAAGGGTTACAGTGTTAGTTGTCCGGACGTATTTGTTGATTATTCGGATATGCGAGGGCCTCTCTCATGTATTGGACATATGGGATGAGGAATAAGGTGCTTCCGGTTTTGTTTAGACTTAGAACGGACTTTTAAATGGATATGTGTCTGAATTGGATTTTATTCTGTGCTGATTGATTTCTATTAAATATATATTTGTTTGGTAGTGGAGAATTTATTATCTTGCTTAACACCCTTCTCTGAGACGAACGAGCTCAAAGGTTTTATATTGATAGACATTTCGTATGGCGTGAATTGTCAGTGTGGCATACTTAGATGCAAATGATAAAGGCTTTTGTTGAAAAGTAGAGCCTTGTGGTTGATGATCAAAGCACAGCTTTAATTAGCATACCTTTGTGTATACCGTTACTTCGCGAGCCTCACACCCCGGTATGAACCAAAAACGGGAGTGGACTACAGGGAGGACATGCGTTTCTTTCTAGTTAGGAGTGCTGTCATGGTATGGAGCCCAGAAATTTTTACCTATGTGGATATTGGAAAGCGAGGTACCTCGGATTTGAGTCCCTATTGGCTCTTGATTTATGCTCCATAGGGTAGGAAAACGTATTGTTCAGGAATTATTAATCCACAAACGTAAGAGTGGATAGGCCCTGAAGATCCAAGGTGCAGTTGCGGATGAGCCTGAGACATGAGCTAGATTGTCTCGAATTTGGTAAGGACGGTCCCTTGCCTTGGTTTATGATGGAAATCCAACTTCCAGTATGACATCGTGCGGTTTTGATTGTAAAACTATATGTGGCGACATAGTATATGGTAGTTATGCCGCCTATGATTGATACATTATGATTGAAAATGTTTTTGAAACATATAGACGCTAATAATAATATCAAAATATTTTTGTTTATACGTATCAAACATATTTTGGCCATTATAAGGTAAAACTCTATCCATCAGTTTGTGTTGCATTGTGTGATGGGACTTGAGTCTTATAATGGCTTCATTTTTCTAAAAGCATTGCGTTGTTTAAATGATTTACTTATTTTACGCACTGGCAATCCAATGGAGTAAACCCGCTCCGCGTTAGCGGCGTGGTCCTGTGATTGACCTTATTATTAAATAGGTTAAGTAAGATTTCTCATACCGGTCCCATGGTTGACTCATAGTTTGTTTCACTTTGCAAACTCGGGTGCCCTATTTTCCGCACGGGAAGCCTTGTATTCAGGTTTTAGCAGACTCATTCTAGATAGATATGGAGCTGAAGATGGATTCTATCATTTCTATTATGCTATTCAGACTTCATTATGTATATTATGTTTGATTCCGCTGCATACATTTTATTTTAAGCTGAAACTGTATTCTATACTAAGTATGATCCTATTATGCGTTGTAACTCTAATGATTATACTATTTCCATTGTATTTTGATGTACATTATCTGTTGTAATGATATATTCATGTTCTGCGGTTATTGTTTATGTGTTATATTCCAATGATTATCCTTGCTTCTGTAGCATGGGGGTTTTGGGTTATCATAGTTGGTATCAGAGCTTTGGTTAACCTTAGCTCCAAAATATAACATACTAACGAACTCGTCAGAAATAGAATCAGTAGTATTCTAAGACGAGTGACTCATCATAGATAGGATTAGTAATGTCCTAGAATGAGTATAGCAAAATAAAATACACCCCCATAGATGCATTTATACCTAAATATATATATCTCTATGCTTTACAATATCTTTTCTATTGGCCTAATTCTTTGTCTGCTATTTGCAGACATAGTAGAAAATGAGTGGTAGAAACAGAAGAAGTAATTCTATGTTTTAACAATCTAATGAGCGAATTGTGCTCCCACAGTCAGAACTAGATCTAGAAGTTCTGGTAAAGAAGTATCGAAATCTGGGTGGAGTACCATTCTTGGGCAAGGAGTCGGTTATTGAAACCCAAGCATGGATGCATTCTTATGAGAGAATTTTTGAAGGCTTAAAGCTGGGATATGATCAGAAAAGATTAATAGCAACTTGGACACTCAAAGATGAAGCTTTAATCTGGTGGGAAACTGTTACTGAGGAAAATCCAGAAGGTAATATTACCTAGGATATATTTAAAGAAATTTTCAAAGAAAGGTTTATTCCTCCGGAAGCAACTGAGTGGCTATATGACGATTTTTACCATCTGAAACAAGGAGATATGACCATCCAGGAGTATCAAAATAAATTCAATGAACTTTCTTATTTTGCCCCGAAGTTAATTGAAGATCCGTTGAGGAAGAATCTGAGGTTTATTAATGGACTTCAAAGAAGGTACGAAAGTAGAGTAATTTCTCATGTGAATCTTCCTTTTTCTAAGATGATACAAATGGCTTATCGCAATGAGGATCTTGGTAAGAAAGGTGTTTCTGAAGATGAAGAGGAAGGCAGTTCTAGCAACAAAAGGAAGTTTAGAACTGATAGCCCTAAGGCAAGTTCAAAGCCTGAGGTCAGTAAGAAGCCTAAATCCAATAAGAAAGGGGAAAAAATCTAAGAAAGAACCATTAACGACTGTTATATGCTCTAACTGCAATAGACAAGGACATTTGGTAATAAATTGCAGATCTCTAAAGAAACAAAGAAAGAAGGGATCTAAATCCAATAAGAAGTTTTAGGAGAGTAGAGAATGCAATCTTTGCTACCAGATGGGCCATGTAAAGCAAGACTGCCCGGACCCGCCCGGCAAATCCAGCTGCCATAAATGCCAGTCTAATGTGAGAGGTCTTTATGAGGTTATGGCCTGAATGAATTAAGAAATACTTAACCAGATAAACATGTAAAGTGGGACATGGGGGTTAAGTAGGTGCCTTGGGTGGCACGAGGAATCTAGTGGGTGCCCTTAGTGGCATGTGAAACACGATTAGTAAGACTTAACCAAACACACAAGAAAATGAACATAACTAAGAGGGTTAAGTGGGATATACTAGTAGTGACAAGCTTAGGTGGGTAGCTTGTGGGGGCCCATTTCAACCAGTATCCCAAACGTATCTTTGTGGGCTCGACCCAAGTCGAGGACGGGACACGCATGCTGGGTTTGACTATAAGAGGCCAAAACGGGGAGCGGTGGCAACGCAAGTCCAACGGGTTTCATATGCGTGTGTGGACCCGGGCTGGTAGGTAAGACGTTATTGCATCGTGTAGGTATAAGCCGTGCATTCTCAAGTTGTATCGGGTTGCCACTTTAGGGGAGTGATACACCCCACTGTGGGGCCAGCACGGGTATCTACGAGTAGGGAGCCGATCGAAAAGTGGGTAGTGGGGTACAACTAGTGGAGATGGGGGCAGACGGCACCTATGTAGTCAGCTAGGGGTACGCAAGGCTATTTAGAAAGTTCCTGTGTGAGGCAAGTGGGATCAAACTTTAGGGTGACTGGTGCAGTGCAGTGTAGTAATGTGCGGTGTAGTTTAGTAATTATTCGTTAGTAATTAGGTGTGCCTTTACCGTTATCTTTAACGTTATCTTAAACGCTATCTTTATCTTCCTAAGAGTTCATAGACATTTACTTGTCTTCCAGCTTATGCCTTAGTCTAGTTATTTTGATAATAGTATTGTTAGAATTATCATACTCGCCAGACTTTATGTCTGAGCCCCTCTATTTCTATCCTTTTTCCCCCTCCAGGTCCTCAGGTTGGGCCCAGCTCCAGTGGAGTTTGATTGAATTGCTTCATCTCTCTTTGGAAAGCTTGGACCGTTGAAGTAAAGTCCAGCTTGTTATCTTTTTAATGGCTATTTATGTAATGGGATTATGTATTTTGTTTTTATAAAGATGGATATTGTACTTGGTTATGATCTATGGTTTTATGATGTAACAAACATGTTTAATTTTCGCTGCAATAAAATGAAGTTTTAAATTTCCATGTACTATTTATTATCTGTCTTGTTGTAATTTTTCTGTTCTATATTCACTTATAACCTCCAAGGAAGTTAATGCATTTCCTTTGTGAGTGACATTAATGGACGTGGGGGTGTTACACGTGGTATCAGAGCTTAAGGTTACCAGAACAGATATTTTTTTTAGAAAAACTATTTTTCTAAAGTATTTTTGGAAGAAGTGTTTTCAAAAACATGTCTTAATGAATGATTTAAGAGGAAAGTTTTTATGAAAAACATAATCCCCAATATCCATATATCTTTATCTTTTGAATTCTCCATTTTGAATCTTTCCTTTTTCGTTTCAGCATGGCTGAAGATCTTAACCTACCTGACGGTGTAACGATACCAGGATGGTATTGGAGGCTATTAGAGGCTAGGGCCGCTGCGGGTCCAGCCAATGTTCCTCCACCACCAGTTGCACCCGTTCCTCCTCCTCCTCCTCGCGTAGATACTTTTGCAAAGACGTGCAAGGAACTCAAGGCTATGGGTGGAAAACCTTTTCTAGGGTCAGAAACGTTTGTGGAAGCTAGAGATTGGCTTAAGGAGGTGGAAGAATTGCTAGAAATTTTTGAAGTAGAAGAAGGGAGGAAAGTTCGTTTAGCAGCTTGGTTAATGATGGGGGAGGCCTGGTTTTGGTGGGAGGTCACTAATGGGGTGCGTCCTGTTGACTCTTGGGCGGATTTCAGACGTAGGTTCGAGGCGAAGTTTCTCTCAAGGGAAAAAGAAAATCTATATATGGAAAGGTTCTTGACATTGAAGTAAGGAAGCTCATCAGTGAAAGAATATGTTAACAAATTTAATCAGTTAGCAAGGTTTGGCTTGGACTTAGTGAACACGCCGGAGAAGAAGGCACTGAGGTTCGTGAATGGCTTGAATGAACCGTTGCAAGGGTTGTCTATGACCCACATCCCTATGGGGGCCACCTTTGAGAAGTTAGTAGAAATGGCGCTCATGCATGAGGAGAAAAGCGCTAAAGCTGATAAGGCACCCGAAAAGAAGGGGGATCAGAAGAAACCACAACAGCAAAATAAGAAGGGTGGTAAAGACAATAACGGCAAGGGAAAGAAGAAATGTTTTAACTGTGGGACACCAGGCCATCTCAGCAAGGATTGCCGAAAGAAAAAGAAGACTGGTTGTTTTCATTGTGACGATGCAGGGCATTTAGTGAAGGACTGCCCAAAGAAGGGGCAGAGGGCAGGAGCTACCTCGGGAGGACAGGTGCAGGCTCTTATGGCACTAGGGCAGGCTAGGGGACAAGTTCAGGCTCTCGCGGTCCCACCGCTGCAAGAACGAGATAGAACCATTTCCGTTGAAAGCTTAGTTTTTCTGTTTGATCATCCTGTCCGTACCTTATTCGATTCGGGCGCATCGCATTCGTTTATCTCTACATCATTAGTTGAATCACTGCACTTAAACACTAGTTTAGTAGAGGATCCCTTAGTTGTTTCGAATCCAATTGGGGGCTTTGTCCATGATGTGTTTGGATTTGAAAATTTCTATACTTAGCGTCGAGTTTAGATGTAATGCTTATGTGTTGGGCTTCACAGGCTATGGGCTAATTTTATGAATGGATTCGTTATCCAGAAATGGGGTTGTTCTTGATTGTGAAAGGAGAGTAGTTAGGCTTGTGACTCGCCTTGGCAACACTCTCGAAATCTTTTGTAATCCCATAAATTCGATTATGCTAAGTTATCTAGAATCACTTGACGCGTCTGAGGAAAATCTACGATCTGTTAGAGTGGTCCGAGAATATTCGGATGTGTTTGAGGAGGTGAAGGGCTTTCCTTCGAAGCGGGAGATAGATTTTCGAATATATCTTGTGGATAATGCGAAACCAGTATCTTTGCCAGTACGCCACATGGCTCCACGTGAAAGGAGGGAACTCGATAAGCAAGTGAAGGAGTTGCTTGAGAAGGGGTTCATAAGACGAAGTATATCGGAGTGGGGTGCTCCAGTAGTATTTGCCACGAAGGCGGATGGGTCCCTTAGACTTTGTGCGGACTATAGAGAACTTAATAAACTTACTAAGAAGAACAGACACCCACTGCCGAGGATTGACGATCTCTTCGATCAGCTAGTTGGCGCCTCAGTGTTTTCGCAGTTGGACTTAGCCACTGGTTTTCATCAGTTGAGAGTGGCTGAGGATAGCATTGACAAGACTGCCTTTAGGACTCCGGACGGTTTCTATGAATGGCTAGTGATGCCCTTCGGTTTGACAAATGCCCCCGCATACTTTGTTGATTTGATGAGTAGGGTGTTTAGGGAGTACCTTAACAAATTCGTGGTAGTCTTTGTGGATGACATCTTGATCTTTTCTAAGGATGAATAAGAGCATGCCTTACATCTTAGGGAAGTGTTGGAGACTCTTCGAGCGCATAAGCTTAAGGCTAAATTTTCCAAATGTCACTTCTGGAGGAAGGAAGTACGATTCTTAGGGCACGTGGTTTCCAAAGAAGGGATAGCCGTGGATCCCGCGAAGGTGGTGGCCATCCAAGATTGGAAGGTCCCTAAAAATGCTACCGAAGTGAGAAGTTTCTTGGGGTTGGCTGGCTACTATAGGAAGTTTATCAAAGACTTCGCAAAGATATCAACTCCATTGACATGCTTGACGAAGAAGAACCTAGTTTTCACATGGGACGTAGATGGTGATGATGCGTTCCAACGTTTGAAGAGAGCTTTGACTTCAGCCCCAGTCTTAGTATTGCCAGACGGGAGTAAGCCGTTTACTGTTTATACCGACGCTTGTGGGATAGGACTAGGCGCAGTCTTAATGCAAGAGGGCAGGGTAATAGCCTATGGTGGAAGGCAGTTGAGAGCGCATGAGAAGAATTACCCCATGCATGACCTAGAGTTGGCCTCTATCGTTTTCGCGCTTAAGTCTTGGCGTCATTATCTTCTTGGCGAGAAATTCAAATTATTCACTGACCACAAATCTTTAAAATACCTATTCTCTCAAAAGGACTTGAACTTAAGGCAACAAAGGTGGATGGAGTTATTAGCGTCCTATGACTTCGAGATAGCATATACCCCTGGAAAGGGTAACGTAGTGGCAGATGCCTTAAGTAGAAAAAGATTATCCTTAAGTCCTTTGTTTGTTGAGCGGCGAAGCTTAGAATTCATTTCGATGTTTGACTTCAGACCTTCCGTTGACTTCATACCCGGTTTGCTAGCATCCTTGGAGGTCAGACCTACGCTTTTGGGATGGATTGGCGAGGCACAGCGAGACGACCCGCAGTTGGTTGAGCTAGTAGAAAAGCTCAAAGGAGGGGAGTCATCAAGCCATCTCCGTAGGTATACCCTAGATGATAAGGGTTGGTTACGTAGGGACGGAAGACTTTGTGTACCAAAAGACGATGACCTAAGGAAGACTATTCTTGACGAAGCACATCGTTCGAAGATGACCATTCATCCCGGAGGGGACAAGATGTACAAAGACATGAAGAGAGTTTACTTTTGGGCCGGCATGAAGAAAGATGTGGCCGAGTATGTCACTAGATGCTTGGTGTGCCAACAAGTAAAAGCGGAGCAAAAGAAACCCGGTGGGTTGCTTCACCCATTGGAGGTTCCACTATGGAAGTGGGAAAGTGTCTCGATGGATTTTGTGGATGGATAACCAAGATCAAAGAAGGGTAATACGGGGATTTGGGTTATAGTAGATAGACTTACTAAAAGCGCCCATTTCATTCCCGTGAAGAGTAAGAGGACTGCTCCATGGTTAGCTTATGTATACGTTCGAGAGATAGTTCGTTTGCACGGTGTTCCTTCTAGCATAGTGAGCGACCACGATCCTATTTTCACTAGCGAATTTTGGAGAATCTTACAAGAGGTGGTAGAGACTCAATTATGTTTGAGCACCGCATATCATCCTCAGACGGACGGCCAGACCGAGAGGGTGAATGGCATTCTAGAGGATCTTTTGAGGCTGTGTATCCTAGACTTTGGGGGTACATGGGATGAGCATCTTCCATTGTTTGAGTTCGCATATAATAATAGCTTTCAGTCCAGCATTGGTATGGCACCATTCGAAGCTCTTTATGGAGGACCTTGTCGTTCACCTACATGTTGGTGGGAATCTACGGATAAGATCTTACTTGGGCCCGATATGATTAGGGAGACTTCGGAGAAGATCGACTTGATTCGAAGGAGGATGAAAGCAGCACAGGATAGGCAGAAATCTTATGCGGATAAGAGGAGGACAGATCTCGAGTTCGATGTTGGGGACATGGTCTTTGTCAAAGTGTCTCCATTACGAAACGTTGTTCGCTTTGGGTCCGTTGGGAAGTTAGCACCAAGGTTCGTAGGGCCATTTCCTATTAAGGAGAAGATTGGACAGATGGCGTATAGAGTGGAGTTGCCTGAGAGACTTAGTGGTGTACACGACGTATTCCATGTGTCACATTTGAGGAAGTCCTTGCAGAGACCGCGGAGGTGGTAGAGCCGAACTTGCTTAGAGAGGTGGAGATAGAGCGTGATGCAACGATTCGACGAGCTCCTACACGCATTCTTGGGTCGGAGATCAAGAAGCTGAGAAATCGAGAGGTTATACTAGTCAAAGTGCAATGGGGAGATGATGAGAGCAACGCTACTTGGGAGACGGAAGAGAAGATGCATTCACGATACCCTTTTCTTTTTGAGGGTATGTCCTTTAATTTCTCCTTTATCGCTTATCTTGTACTTATCTTATCTTTAGAGTATCCTCTTGTTAGTATCTTTGACCTTTAGTTAGGAAAATCCTATGGTTGAAACATGTGTTTGAGACACGTTATGTATGATGGATGCAAAGTGGATGCAAGTGTCTGCTAGTGGTTGCTCGTGGACGCATATACACACACTTTTAGGCACTAGATCGGCTCAGTCACTTCATATTGCATATATATGGATGTATTTAGTAAAATGGATGTATGAAGATTGTATTATCATATGGATTCTGCATTCGGATGATGATTGTGCACGCATATAGAGATAATATGTTGCATTAGGGAACTTTGCATACATAATGGACGCATGGCACTATCATGGTTTGCATTAAGGAGGTCAACTGAATCAGTGGACCGCCTGATTTTGCATTAGATATGGACATATACACACACTTCTTGCATATGTTCATGAAAGCATTAGAAGTCTATAAGGACAATGGATGCCTGTGTTTGATGGTTGAGTAGATGGACGATTGGATGTTAGGATATACATTCTTCTTGACTTGAAGATTTCGGGGACAAAATCCTTTAAGGAGAGGAGAATGTAACACCCCGTAATTCTATTAATATTAATATTCACAAATTAAAGAATAACTAATCTCAGACATGAGAATTGTGGGAAACGGGTTGCGCCATTGTGTTCGTCTCGGAATTCTGGTTGAAATAGAGTCCAAGTTTGCGTGAATTGGACTTCGTATGAAGAAGTTATGGTCATCGGAAGTTTCAGAAAATTCAAAACAGCTCGCAGGAAATTTAAAATTCAAAACAGAAAGTGCAGAAGTGGGGTGGGCGGGAAAAATTCCAGCCCAGGCAGGTCGACTGGGGAGTCGACACTAGTGTCAACCTTCCCCCCTAGGTCGACTACCATGTCGACCTCCCCCCCCCCCCACCCCAGGTCGACTATAGTGTCGACCTGGGTGTCGACCTGGTCTGGCGGCTAGGGTTTCTGGCTGACCTGTTTTTAATTGAGTAATGACCCATTAGGGTTTCTGACCTAATCTGGTTGGCTGGGATTAGTTCTGAGATAATATGACGGTCTAAAATAAATCCTAACTCTATAAATACCTAGGTAGTCTCTCACCCTAATTCATATGAAAAATAGAGTAGCTACCGTCGTACCGCCACCATGGAATTCAGTCTAGCCGCCGCCAACTAAGAAAGAAGAAAAGCTAATTCAATTCTAATTCTCCCAACCCTAAAGCAAAGCAAAACTCTCTCTTCTTCTCTAAATTGTGAGTATGATAGTCTTAGCAAGATTATTATCATTTTAATTAGGTTGAGTTATGAATGGATTATGAGTAGATGATGTGAATGATCATATATGTTGTTGTAAACCCCTTTTGCTATCATGTATATTGTAAATCCAATGTTAAGTAATGATGATATCTTATATGTTGTAAATCATACTATGGTGATGTTATGTATAAAGTTTCTATGCTAAGTTGTGATAAATCATACATGTTAAAAAGCCATGATGTTACTATCTATGCTAGTTAGTTCATATGAATTAAATCATCATGTTTGGGCTATGTTGATCTATATGACAAGTCATATATGCAAGTTGGATTGATTAGAAAAGTTATGAATATATGCCATGACATCTATTATGACATCTAGAATTATGCTATGACATATGTGATATCCTATGCTAGTTCACACCATCATTATGTTGCCTAAAAACCCCATATGCAAGTTTATGTATAGATTTGGGCTATGATCATATCATGTAAATTGAGACATTTAACAAGTTGACACCTTTTGATCCTTAACATGTGTAGTTTATGCAAGTTTCACCCCTATTATGATTAGATTTATTTTAATTGTCTATATGTTGTGATAATTTATCTTTGTGCTATGTGTTAGACTATTCAAGTCTAGCCTATATTATGCGTTGAACAAGCGAACGTATAAATGTGGGGTATGGGTAATATTAAGGATCTAATATTAAAAAGTTGGGGTGCAATTGATATGATTTTGCATGCCATAAGTGGATGGCCATAATTGAGTCAATTATGGACATCATTAAAATTGGAAGTAATTAATAATTTGAATAGGGAATTATTAAAACTGGGGTAAAAGATTAGAAGTGATAATCAATGCTTAGGACACGAGGTTGAACTCGTTTGTGACGTAAACCTGCCCGGACCCGCCCGGCAAATCCAGTGGTCACAAATGTCAGCCCAATGTGAGAGGTCCTAGGCCTAAACTAAAGAATAATAGTTGTAAAGACAAGCGGTTAGACTCTTTTATGGTAAAAGACTGCCCGGACCCGCCCGACAATTCCAGCTGCCATAAATGCCAGTCTAATGTGAGAGGTCTTTATGAGGTTGTGGCCTGAATGAATTAAGAAATACTTAACCAGATAAACATGTAAAGTGGGACATGGGGATTAAGTAGGTGCCCTGGGTGGCACAAGGAATCTAGTGGGTGCCCTTAGTGGCATGTGAAATATGATTAGTAAGAATTAACCAAACACACATGAAAATGAACATGACTAAGAGGGTTAAGTGGGATATACTAGTAGTGACAAGCTTAGGTGGGTAGCTTGTGGGGGCCCATTTCAACCAGTATCCCAAACGTATCTTTGTGGGCTCGACCCAAGTCGAGGATGGGACACGCATGCTGGGTTTGAATTTAAGAGGCCAAAATGGGGAGCAAAGGCAACGCAAGTCCAACGGGTTTCATATGCGTGTGTGGACCCGTGCTGGTAGGTAAGACGTTGTTGCATCGTGTAGGTATAAGCCGTGCATTCTCAAGTTGTATCGGGTTGCCACTTTAGGGGAGTGATACACCACACCGTGGGGCCAGCACGGGTATCTACGAGTAGGGAGCCGATCGAAAAGTGGGTAGTGGGGTACACGTAGTGGAGATAGGGGCAGACGACACCTATGTAGTCAGCTAGGGGTACGCAAGGCTATTTAGAAAGTTCCTGTGTGAGGCAAGTGGGATCAAACTTTAGGGTGACTGGTGCGGTGCAGTGTAGTAATGTGCGGTGTAGTGTAGTAATTATTTGTTAGTAATTAGGTGTGCCTTTACCGTTATCTTTAACGTTATCTTAAACGGTATCTTTATCCTCCTAAGAGTTCATAGACATTTACTTGTCTTCCAGCTTATGCCTTAGTCTAGTTATTTTGATAATAGTATTGTTAGAATTATCATACTCGCCAGACTTTATGTCTGATCCCCTATATTTCTATCCTTTTTCCCCCTCCAGGTCCTCAGGTTGGGCCCAGCTCTAGTGGAGTTTGATTAAATTGCTTCATCTCTCTTTGGAAAGCTTGGACCGTTGAAGTAAAGTCCAGTTGTTATCTTTTTAATGGCTATTTATGTAATGGGATTATGTATTTTGTTTTTATGAAGATGGATATTGTAATTGGTTATGATCTATGGTTTTATGATGTAACAAACATGTTTAATTTCCGCTGCAATAAAATTAAGTTTTAGATTTCCAAGTACTATTTATTATCTGTCTTGTTGTAATTTTTCTGTTCTATATTCACTTATAACCTCCATGGAAGTTAATGCATTCCCTTTGTGAGTGACATTAATGGATGTGGGGTGTTACACATTTTGAGTAATACAGTCAAGAAGCTAAATCTAAAAGCGAGGGATCTTAAAGAATCGATTAGTGTCCATAATCCGATCGGTGGTTCCCTTGTTCTCGGTTTATATTGCAGAATGCCGATCTCTTATTCTTGTTACCAGTTCCCTATTAATTTGATTGTCATGAATTTTTCTGAGTTTGATGTTATTCTTTGGCCGGAATGGTTAACAAGATATGAAGCCGAGGTTAAATGTGCCGAAAGAATCGTTAAAGTTAAAACAAAGCTCGAAAATGTTATTATACAATTCCACGGCTCCGATTCCGATAGAAAAGAATTTTGGTCTGCGCTCAAAGTTACCCCAACTTCTCTTGAGAATATTCCTGTCGTTAAGAATTATGTGGATGTGTTTGAAGAAGTTGATAGCTTATCTCCGCGAAAAGAAATTGACTTCAGGATTGATTTAGTTCCGAATGCAAGATCAGTTGTGCACGCTATTCGAAGAATGACATTGAAAGAGAAAGAAGAATTGAGTAATCGAACTCGATAGCTTTTATGGAAAAGTCTGATCAGGCCTAGCTTTTCAAATTTGGGTGCAGCAGTAGTGTTTGTTTCAAAGTCAGATGGTACTATCAGATTGTGTGTGGATTACCAAGATTTAAATAAGTAGACACTAAAGAATAAATATCCATTACCGCGTATTGATGATTTACTAAATCGCTTGAATGGAGCGCAAGTATTTTCTAGAATAAACCTAGCCATAGGTTTCCATCAATTGCGTATTGCTGAAGAGTGTGTTCCTTTGACAGCTTTCAGAGATCCAGACATATTTTATGAGTAGTTAGTTATGTTGTTCGGCTTATGTAACGCTGCTGCTTATTTTTTCGATATAATGAACAGAGTGTTCCGCGATGTCTTGAATAAATTTGTGCTGGTTTTCATTGACGACATTTTAATCTTCTCTAAGTCAACTACCGAGCATGCGAAGCATTTGGAAGATGTTTTGGAAATTCTGAGAAAGAATGTATTAAAAGCCAAATTTTCTAAATGCATATTCTGGCAAGAAGAAGTAAAGTTCCTCAGTCATGTAGTATCGAAGGAAGGAATTTTAGTGGATCCAGGAAAAATCATAGTCATTCGAGATTAGAAGCAGCCTAGCACTCCTACAGAAGTCAGAAGTTTTCTAGGATTGGCTGGCTATTATCGGAAATTCGTTAAAGATTTTTCGAAGTTATCTAGTCTATGAACGAAACTTAACAAGAAGCATACAAGGTTTAATTGGACGCCTGAATGTGAGGCAGCTTTCCAAGAGCTGAAATTAAGGTTGACTACATCTCCACATGTTGACTATTATAGATGATAGTCAAGATTTGTCAGTCTATACATATGCTCCTCTTGAAGGTGTTGGTGCGGTATTAATGCAAAGAGGCAAAGTAGTTGCTTATGCTAGCCGTCAATTGAAGCCTTATGAGAAGAGATATCCTACTAACGATCTTGAGTTGTTAGCCGTCGTGCTTGCTTTGAAAACATGGAGGCACTATCTTTTGGGTGAGAAGTTCGAATTATATACAGATCATAAGTCATTAAAATATCTATTCAACCAGTAGGACTTGAATTTGAGGCAGTAGCATTGGTTAGAATTTCTTGCAGCATACGATCTAGATATTTTGTATACTCCAGGGAAAGCCAATGTTGTACCAGATGCGCTTAGCAGAAAGAATGCAATTATCGCTAATCTCATTATTATGCCTTCATTGGTTGACAAAATCTCTTCTATTTAGAAAGATGATGAATTTGTTCAAAAGATTAGTAATAGAGTTCGGGAAGGCGAACCCTCGAGTTTCCAGATAGATAACCAGGGAGTTCTGAGGTTACTAGGCCGAATTTGTGTTCTGAATATTCCCGAGCTCAGAAGAGAAGTAGTGGATGAATGTCATAAGTCCAAGCTTAGTATTTATCCAGGGGTGAGTAAGATGTATCATGATCTCAAGCATATGTTCTGGGGGAAATATATAAAAAGAGACATTTCCATATATGTTAGCAGGTGTTCTACTTGCCAACAAGTCAAAAGTGATCAGCAGAAACTCGCAGGACTGTTGCAACCATTAGAGGTTCCAGATTGGAAGTGGGATCAAATTTCCATGGATTTCATTGATGGTGTGCCCCGAACTAAGAAAGGTAATAACAGTATATGGTTGATCGTAGATCATTTCACGAAGACCGCCCATTTTATTCCTGTCAGATCGACTAGAACAGCTCAAAGTTTGGCGCAGACTTATTTCAAAGAAATTGTCAGACTACATGGAGTTCCCAGTAGTATTGTTAGTGATTGTGATTCGATATTCGCTAGTAAATTCTGGGAAGCATTCCAGGTAGAGCTGGGGACAAAGTTAAATCAGAGCACCGCATATCATCCTCAAACAGATGTCCAACCTGAGAGGGTGAATCGTATACTAGAATGCTTGTTGCGGGCATGTATTCTTGATTTTAGCGGATCGTGGGAAGATCAGTTGCATTTGGTTGATTTTTCATATAATAACAGTTATCAAGCAAGCTTTAAAATGTCACCATTCGAAGCATTGTATGGTAAACTATGTAGATCTCATTCATGTTGGGTGGAATCAGGCAATCAACTAGTATTAGGTCCCGACATGATTCGAGAAGCTTCGGATAAAGTCGATTTCATTAAGAAGCGACTGCAAACAGCTCAGAGCCGACAGAAGAGTTATGCAGATTCAAGAAGAAGAGATTTATCATTTGCTGTTGGTGATTATGTATATTTGAGAGTTTCTCCAATGAGAGGAGTAGTCCGATTCGGGAAAACGAGGAAGTTGGCGCCTAGATTTATTGGTCCATTTCCTATACTTGAGAGGATTAGGACTCTTGCTTACAGGGTTCAGTTCCTGACTGGTTGCTAGGAGTACATGATGTATTTCACGTGTCTCAACTTCGAAAACATGTGCATGATCCACACTTGATTGCGGAAGAAGCAGCGCAACAAGATTTGGAAATCACTCCAATTTAGCAGTGAGAAGAGAGCCAGTAAAGATTATTGGCAAAGGAACAAGAGTTCTAAGAAACAAGAAAACAAACTTAGTCAAAGTGCAGTGGAGCGGAGATCCTAGAGACAATATGTGGGAGACCGAAGATAGCATTAAGCAGGCTTATCCCAAGTGCAGAGTGGACATCTTTGATTAGCTCTGGTGCAAGGTACATTTACAATATTTTGCATTTCCGTTTTGTTTCCTACTTTACTGTTGTTTCCTTTTCGGGGATGAGAAGTTTTAAGTGGGGGAGATTTGTAACAACCCGGAAAATCAGAACCAATTTAATTTTTTTTATTTCATCTACTTTAATGAATTTTGAATATTTAAAAAGATTTATTTTAAATAATAACGATTTAAAATTTATTTAAATGAAGTTAGAACGTATATATTTATTTTAATTATAAAACGAGCCTGAAATGACGCGGTAGTTTAAAAATTCGATTTCAAATTTCAAATGAATGTACAGAATTAAAAATAAATCGGATTTCGGTAAAACTAGAAATATTTGAATCTATTTAATTATATCTTTCTAATGAATGTGAAAAATCTAGATTTTGAAAACGAGGATTGAAAGTTATGTCCAGTTTAAAATTTAAAATAGTCGCTATGAAATTTAATATAATATATAGGCCTTAAAAATAGCCATTGTGCAAATGACCTCCATTTTCGACGAAACCACTTTGGTTGGATTCGGAATGTCAAATTATTGCTAGGTTTAAAATTCCATAATTTTTGCAATTAATATGTGAGCATGGTAAATTAAAATGTGTTTGGTAATTTCTGTTGAATTGGATCGACCATTAAAAAGCCCATTTTTCAAACGGTCTCCAAATTCGATGAAATTAATTTTTTAGGACCATATCGTCAAAACTTAGCTAGATTTATTTTTCGGGAATTTTTCGAATCACATTACAAGAAAACACTGGGTCAAATATTTAAAAGTGGAAATTTCCATCGCTAATTTGCGATGGATTTCCAAGTGATCTCCAAGGGATAGTTTTTTGTTTTTTCAACTTTTTTTCTTTTATTTATTACCGTCATCTCCTATCATCCCGCACTAAGCCATGGCAAATTGCGTCAAATTACCAACAGAAAATTTCTGTTGTTATTTTCCGCTGCAAATCCAGGAAAAATACCGACGGATATATATCGAAGCTATTTTGCAGCAGAATTCCAACAGATTTGCAAGAGATGAAAATATCAGTTTATTGTAGTAATTATTTAATAAGTAATAATAAAATTTAATACTTATGAAATGATATATAGCATTCAATAATTAATTTTAAATAATTTTATTTAATAATTACAGTTGATACTTATATTTTATAAATATAGTTGATAATTATATTTTATATTTTGAAAAGTATAAAAATTTGAAATTATCTTGAATAAATTTGAAACATATCATAAACATTATAATGGTTATAATTTTTTTTTTTTAATTGATGCAAACTTTACACTGATCATAAAAATTCTGTTGTAATAAATGGTTGTTATCAATTTTCGATAATCAATAATTACAATACTTTCTTAAAATTAGTATTGATTATTTCTTAATATTTAATATTAATCATTAATATTTAAGATATAATAAATTTTAATTATAATGGTACTTAAAATATATTTAAGATTTTGCCTTGTCAAAAAAAATATTTAAGATTTTTAGTGTAAGGTCTAACTATGTAACACCACTTAAATTGTAAAATTACCATTTAAAATATTTATACTATTAAATTAAATTAATTTTATATTAAACTATATAATAGTTTAAATTTTAATGTTATTCAAAACTTTAATTTTGTTATAGCGTCCAACAAAGTAGAACACAGTTTTTCTTCTCAGCAATCCGCATCAACAATCAGGAATGAACAGGGACCGTTGATCTGAAACCTAAGCTTGGAAATAATGTAACCACGGATTACTCCAGTAATCAGATTTCCACGGTTGAAGTCTTCCTCCTAAAATCGAAACAAAATCTCAAATGTTCTATCTTTTCCAATGCTAAACCTAATTTACGTTACCCCATCCTTCATCAATTCTGTCCATCAAATTAATAACCAAAATTCAAAGCTGTTTTGCCTTTCTCGAAGCACGTAGATTCAGATTAATCCAACTATCCAAATTTGTGGCTTCATATTTGTAAATCTATAAACTGCAAGGTTGATGTGTCAACAATTTTAGGGTGTTTATCTTCATCCGAGCTCTCATATAGCAAATTAAGTATGTTGCTCTATTTGTGTCATTGTTATATTCTGATCTTTAGATTTTGATTTGAATTTGATTTCCATTTCAACTATAACAGTAGATCTGAGAGCAGTCGAACAAAACCTAGCCTGTGATAGTATTTTCTCTTGCCCCTTATTTGATACTTTCCACACTTAATTCCTGAAATAATAATACTCAATTTGTAAACTAAAATTAAAAATCGATTTAGCTTTTAAAACTGACTCAGAAGTCAAAACTTAATTCGATTCTAAAACCGTTCAGTAAAGACTGTAAATATTGCTTTCAGGATATACAAGACACAGAGGCCGGAATTAAGCCAAAAAAACCTTTTAAACAACTAAAAAAGCTACTTCTATCACAAGCAAAAACACCCCAAACTTTTACTACAGTATATAGTAAACTTATTCAAGTAACGAGATTGACTTAGTTTGTTGGCATTTATGTACAACGAGAATGAATGCCATGAGTTCAATCCGTGAAAACGAAACTTGTTGCCGTTAAAGTACAAAGTTTGAAAAGAAAAAAAAACACAAATATAATAAGTTGTTCTCTAAACACATGTATTAAACGTATCTTTCAAATTTCTGTTACATTGGAAATGAATAGCACCATAAAGTGCTTTGCAGTGCATGCAGCGAAGGGGCATTATATAACAAGCACACATCGATATATAAATATATATATATATATATATATATATATTGTTGTGGGTTTTACATCCTATGTGTATTTCTTGATTCACCCAGTTGTCTTAGTAAGCATCTGTCTTGTGCAACATGTTAAGGGGCTTTTTTGTAGTTTATTTCAGGGTTTGTACTTTAGTTTTTCTGCTTGCTTATATTGCACCCTACATGGTGTTTTTGACAGCCTTGCGTGGCTTGATTGTGGTTTACCATGCATTAGATAGCACCGTACGTGATATTTCCAAGTAGTTGGTAGCCAAAAAAAGATTAGAGTCGTCGAGATTGCATCTCCACTTCAATTTGAATAGGCATCCCCTCTTCTATTCAGATTTGCACTAGATCCAAACAATTCACTTAATTTATAGATAGTTGAATGGGTTCACCACGATCAATGTCAAGGACGGTTTTTGTGGATTTCAAATTTTTGGTTTTCGGTTTTTTTCTATTTGGATTTTTAGTTTGATTTGTTGGGTTTCAATCATATGAATCTTTTTTTCTTTTCTTTTTTGATTCAGGATTTGGATTGGTTGCTACAATTTGGCAACATGAATATGATGTTTTGCTACTGTAGCTGAGATTCGTGGGATGTATTCTAAAAAAGAGCATGAATAATGGGATGGTGATGCTACAAGCATTGGCACGGTTGATAGTCATTACAGCGTTCCTCCAATGCTTAGAAATTTGAATTCTTATAAAGTTGCCTAGAACTGTGAAGGATCTCAAAAGAGTGCATTACAGGTATCAATGTTCTCATGAAAAGCATGATTGCAATAGAATTGTTACATAGATAAGCTGTTAGATGCTGATGCCAATTTCATAGGTTTAAAGCTCATGGTTGATGAAAAGTTTGATATTGACAAACGAACATGGTGCTGAGATTAGTCCATTGAAGTACGTGAAATTTTATTTACGTCCACTTAACCTATCAGTTAATCCACCCTAAATTTTTGGAGTAATACCTACTTTTATGTTTTCTCTAATTATTTAAAATTGATTAGTTAATCCACGCAACTTATATATTTCATTCTTTCATAGTCCAGCACATATACGTCACCTACTTTTATCTTTCAGCTAATCTTCGTGGACCAATAAACCCTAATCAAAAAATTCGGCCATAATACTAATTATAACATGCACACATTTAAAAATAGATGAGCAAACAGTATAGCATCCATTCTCACATATACATATTTAGTACCATTGATTGGGCACTAATGAAAATAAATCCTTAATCAAAAATTAATACTCACGTAGCTATCATTATGTAAAATAAAATCTTATCAGTAAGTGCGTCAAGTAATATTCAAGTCCAAATGAAATTCAACCTGTAATAATATGACAAGTTTCTAGCAAGTGATTTACTTGGCCTTTACTACTGTTAGTCGGTGCTTCTCAAAAATCTTGTACTGATGCCTTATGAGAGTTGGACAACCCTCTAGTTTTGGAAGAGAACCAAAAATTTGCTCAGTTAATATAACTTGCACAGTTGCTGGTTTAAATGTGGCGATAAACATCACCTCATAAAGTAAACATTTACTATACTGTAAAAAATTAATTAGTTGTTTATAATTTAATATATTGTAAAATTTTAATTTAATTTTGTACTGGTCCAGTTGCTGGACTGTCCTCTAAGCCGGTCTTGATCATCACGTCTCTTTGTAACATTGCGGTGCACATAAACCTTAGAATCAATCTTCATCATGAATTATTCTGCCATTATTTTACATTTCCAGTAATAGTTTGTACAAGTTGCTGATACTGAAAAGTAATAGTTTACGTAGATATTGTGTTTTTGTTTCAGTTTTTATACATATAATCTTACATATGTTCTCTTATATGCCCACCTATTAGTTAACTACTGCCTATCTATCTAGGCGGTTCCTTATATTATTCCATTTTAAATTTGGATAGGACTGGTAATCCTTCTGTTAGAAGAAAGAAAGAATGAAAGGTAAAAGTAGGTGATGTATATGTGCCCGACAATGAAAGAAAGATATAAGTTGTGTGGATTAACTAATTGATTTTAAATAATTATAGAGAACATAAAAGTAGCTAGTACACCTAAAATCTAGTGTGGATTAACTAATAAGTTAAGTGGATGGAAATAAAATTTTCCTTGAAGTAATAGGGGAAACTGAAAAATAATACATTGTTGCATGAGGCTAAATGAACAATAACATTATAAGACACAACAATTATTCATGCGAAAATAAGCTCAGTTTGTTTATATTTTTACTTGTGAGATTTTGTCATCCTGTTAGAAAACAGCAATGTGCAAACTAGGAAAAAATACGTTGCTTTTTTTTTACTACCAACATTTTTTACTTTTTTACCAGTGGACAATGATAAGCGGCATGTGGTGGATGTCTGTTTGTAAAATAAATTAATGTGCGGTTCTGGTATGCATGTAGGCAGTTTGTATGGTCATCATTGGTCGTGGTAGACCGAAAATACTTTTAGCGCCTTTAGTAATACGCTTGTCTGAAATGTCACTTAGATAATGCATGTACAACAAAGATGAACCATATGATATAACAAAAGAAACTCAAAAGAAAAAAATCTTCTTAAGCACAAGTATAATGGCGCCAGTGCTTGTAGTGTTCACTGCTGCTTCTCTCGTGCATCTCTTTTGTATTTGCATTCCTTTATTCCCATTTGTTTGCCAATGTTCATTAGTTTCCACCAATTTAGTATTAATGTTTCATTTGGTTCAGTCAAAATACAAGTTTTCAATCTATCCCTTTACTGTTTAATCGTAATTGATATCCTGTAATCTGATATTACTTGTATTCATGTGATTTCAGGTTGGGAACCATCTCCATTGGCGGTTTGCGTTTTTTGACGAGTCAGTTTTGGTGCTCCTGTGTGCTATTTTTTTTTTCGTATTCGGTATTTGTATAATTTCACTATGAAATATACCTTGTTTTTTGTTATTCCATGATTGTTATGAAAGTATTGATTATCTATTGAATTTAGCAACTTAATTATGTATTGTGCTTCTATGGTAATTGATATTCTATGTCATTATTTGATTATGAATGGTATTATTTTTGAGTTCATATTAACTAATTATCTTAATTAACATTGGCGTCCGTCAGTTGTAAATTAGTATTTTATTGTAGTAACATTTACCGATGGAATAGAAAAGGAATACGAGTGGATTTTGCAAATCTACATGTGATTGCCGATGGAAATAAAAACAACTGTCATTAATAACCTTGCTAAAATGTTAGCATTTGTAATGAATTACCGACGGATATCTAAGGTAAAGCAAAATTTCCGCTTTTTATCCCTTGTTGTTTAGAAAGGGATCACCAATGGAATTTTATAAAATATATATTAAAGAAATATATATCCGTCGGTAAAATATTGGTAAAATTTTATAAAATTAAATTTAAATATATTGATAAATGATGGTAAAGCGTTGGAGAATTGACGTTAAATTCCGTCGCAAAATGGTCACTAAAATACCGACGTGAAATTTACCGACCAGTGCTACCCGTCACAAATCGGTCCCTAATACATGTTTAGCGACGGATTTGCGACGTATTTTTCCGCTGCAAAATCAGTCTTTTCTTGTAGTAACAGTATGTGGCCCCGGTAAATTAAAATATACGTTCAAATCTAATATTGAATGTTTTATATTTTAATTTGAAGAATGACTGACTGAGACAGTCGAACGGGCTTACGAAACATATTCCGTTGTATCTGGAATGGGGTATTTAGCTAGGGGCAACAGTCATTAGGTTTGATTTGGAGTTCGTATGGATTAATGAGTATTTTTGGAATGAATGAATTAAAATAATTAAATTATAAATACCCGGCCAATTAGAAAATTCCATAACCCTAATATTAAATTCAACGAAACCCATAACCCATCAGGAATGAATGGCGGCTACTCTTTCATCCTTTCTCCCCCAATAACTTGTGGACCTCTCCACAAAATCATATGGTTCTTAAGGCGATTTTGTAGAGGGCTCCATCATCTTCAAATCTATACCAGCCTGGTAATTATCGTCGTGTGTTTTGGTCAAACCACCTCCTTAAAGTCTGTCGCGTCGCCCTTGTATTCACCCCTGAAACCGAGGTCGAGTTCATGAGGAAGGGGACCCGTAGGTGCGCCTTTCGTAGCCCTTTGACATGGTATAACCTGATCGGCTCCAAACTACAAGGATTGGAAGAAAATTCGAAACCTAGTTTTGAATCGAAGTGGAATATAACGGCCTGAAGAACGAGGTATATAATTTAATTGTTTACAACATTTAAAAGCGTTGTGAAATTGAATTTAATTATAAAAATCATATCTTTTTGGTATGATGTCGAAATCACACGAAACAGGAACCATTGTGATCGTGACAACGTCTTCTACATTCTAGAAGAGATCAGAGAAATTTTGGAGCTTGCTACGAATTTAGGCGAAGTCAAAACCAATGTGAGATTTCTGAATTCAAAAATAAATGAATAAAATTATATTAAGTTGCAGACGGAGTTTAGTACCTCCTGACACCATCGTCCACAGACCATGGATGATTTGGTTGATAGAATTGTGTGGCAGAAATTGATTGTGGTTGCAGCAAAATTGGATGTGTTTGTGGTATATTCATTGTGTTATGAAAATGAACGATATTGTGAAAATCATTGAAAATGAAACCCTTGTATCGCCAAGAGGCCTATGATAGCAGAGGAGCCGTGCTGGGAACGGTGCTGGTGTTAATTAGCCTGTCGTTATAATGCCAAAATTTTCTTAAATACTCACGTGTTGTAAAATATTCATGTTTGAAATAAAAATTGTTTGAACAATAAAAATCTCATTTTTATTGTATGAACAAAATAGATAAAATATTCATGTTTGAAATAAAAATTGTTTGGACAATAAAATTCACATTTTTATTGTATGTATAGGTAAAATGTTCATGTTTTGAAATAGAATTGTTCGAACAATAAAATTACATTTTTATTGTATATATAAAATATGTGATGACCCCAAACCCCGCACGACGGTGGCAAGGGTAATCTTTGGAATATAACACATATCAGATAACAGCAGAACAGAAATAATTAAATACACCAGATAATGTACAATAGAATACACTAGAAAAACATAATCATCAGAGTTACACAGCATACAGGATCATACTTGGTACAAATATAGTTCAGCTATACATAAATGTCTACAACGGAAAACAAAACATAATATATACAACATGAGCTGAACAGCATAAAAAGAGATAAATGATAGAATCCATCTTCAGCTCCAGCTATCCAGAAAGAGCCTGCTAAAACCTGAACACAAGGCTGCCCGTGTAGAAAAGGGAGCACCCGAGTTTGCAAGTGAAACAAACTACGAGTCAGTTATGGGACTGGTATGAGAAATCTACTTAACACATTTTACAATATGGCTAATCATAGGACCACGCCACTTTCGCGGAACGGGTTTACTCCATTGGATTGCCAGTGCTTTAAAACAAGTAAATCTTTTAAACATCACAATGCTTTTTATAAAAATGAAGCCATTATAAGACTCAGATCTCATCACACAATGCAACACAAACCGGAGGATAGAGTTTTACCTTATAATGGCCAAAATATGCTTGATACGAATAAAACAAAAGCATTTGATATTTTTACTAGTGTTTATATGTTTCAAAAACAATTTCAATCATAAGTATCAATCATAGACGGCATGGATACCATATATCATGTCGCCATATATATATACAATCAAAACCGCACAGTGTCGTATTTGGAAATTGGATATCCATCATGAACCAAGGAAAAAGATAGTCCTTACCGGATTCGAGACTCTCTAGCCCGAACCTCAGGCAAGTACTTAGTCAAACCTTAGGAGCCACAGGGACGATCCACCGATGTGAATTAAAATGTCTGAACACTGCGTTTCCCCGCCCTTTGGGGCGTAAATGAGTCCTATGACTCCATCGACTCCACATAGTCACCGATATATCTGAGGCGCCTCGCAACAGCAACAACCACACAGGTGAAAATAATATAAATGTCAGGGCTGGTAGGTCACTGACACCACCCTAGATAGAAAGAAACGCATGTCCTCCCTGGATCCTTCTCCCGTTTCTGGTCCATACCGGGATGTGAGGCTCGCGAATTCACGTTATACACAAAGCTATGCCACACAGGCCGTGCTTTGATCATCAACCACAAGACTTTGCTTTTCAACAGAAGCCTTGATCATCTGCCACTTAGGCATGCCATACAGGCAATTCACTCCATGGGACTGATTTCTATTGATATATAACCTCTGAGCTCATACGTCTCAGAGAAGGGTGTTAAGCAAGAGAATAAATTCTCCGCTGCCAAACAGATATATATTTAACAGAGATCAATCAGCATAGAACAAAATCCAATGTCAGACAAACAGTCCATTTACAAGTTCGTTCTGGGTCTGAACGAAACCGGAGGCACTCAATACCTCGCATATCTGTACAATCAACAAGTACGTCCGGATGGCTACTACTTCAGCCCCTTCAAGGTAGCTACTCCCATCGTGAGCATCAGTAGCACCGCTCCATTCGACGTGAAGATCACCGGTCTTGCACCGTCTTTATATCATCGACTTCTAACTGTCGGTCAATTATTTGAAATGAGAATCAACTCGGCCTTTTCAAATAATTCACGTATATTCAAAATTTCCAATCAATTCATTTCAATGGTTAAATTATTTGATAATACTAATTCTGTTCTTTAATGTAATTTTCACGCCAAACACATTCAACCATCAAATATCACATTAACCGAGCAAATTCAGTTTATTTCCATTCCGTATCGTTTATAATATTTTATCACGATTTATCGCTATTTTTATTTATTTAAAAATAGCCCATTCACTCAAACGACACTTCAGGCAATAACGCAGCCGTGGCGCTGTTTTTCTTTAGATTTGATTTACACATATCTGAAAATCTAACTATTGGATCTTCACAAATTTTATATCATTAGAAAGATCTTTTCAAAACGAATCCAACATCTTCAGTTTCGGGAAAATCCGACGGTCGGATCTCCCGCACTAATCATTTGAAGTTACGATTTCAAAATACGAACTACAGCGTCGTTATTCGATTTAATTTAATTATATATATATATATATATATATATATATAGATATAGATATAGATATAATCGATTCTGGCGCTGTTTTTCTTCAGATTTGAATTAAACATTCCAGACAATCCAATCGTTGGATCTTCACAAAGTGGGTGTCGTTGGATAGATATTCCCAAAGCGAACCCAACGGTTTCGGTTTTGGGAAAATCCGATGGTCGGATCTCCCGCACTAATCGTTTGAAATCACGGTTTCAAAATACGAACTGCAGCTTCGTTATTCAATTTATTTTAATTATATTTATATAAATATATATAAATATAATTGTTTCTTTGATTTCAAAACAATATTCATTTCATATATTTTGTAAAAATGATATTTGATAAAAATGATATTTTTATCATCAAAAATATTTATTCAAGAGATGAATATTTTTTAGCACTTCATATTCACAATAAAAATGTAGATTTTATTGTTCAATCTATATATTCAACACATAAATGTTTTTGACTTCACACATACAATAAAAATATGATTTTTATCGTTCTAGTCCTTTATTCAACACATGAATATTTTCTATAGTTGATATATATAATAAAAATGTTATTTTTATCTTTCAAAGAATTTATTCAACACATGAGCTTCATTCAACACATGAATTTCTATTCAATACATGAATTTCTATTCAACACATGAATATTTTCTGTAGTTTATATATATAATAAAATTGTGATTTTTATTGTAAAACAATTTATTTCAAAACATGATTATTTTATATAGTTCATACATAAGGTAAAAATGTTATTTTTGGTGTTAAAACAATTTATTTAAGATACTAATATTTTATATAGTCTATATAGATAATAAAATTGTGATTTTTATTGTAAAACGGTTTATTCAACACATGAACTTCATTCAACACATGAATTTCTACTCAACACATGAAAATAATTCTAACACGTGAATATTATTGAAAATTTCGGTAGTATAACGGCAGGGTAGTTAAAACCGGCACCGTCCCTAGTACGGCTCCTCGCTCTACCTTAAAGCCTCGTAGCTTTTGATAATAGGGATTTTCAATATCTAGTTCGTACGCAGACGAATTTTCCTATACACTAATCCTAATGGGATTTCAATCACAATCAATAATTTCAAATCGACCATTCATGATATTCATCAAATTTCACACCAACCAATAATCCAAACCACATCACAACCAATATATATCGTCCATGGTCTGTGGACGAGGGGAGTATATATATATATATACATGTATAACTATATTTCAATTTCACTTCAATACCATTTCAATTTATTTCAACGCATATATTACTTTTTTACAATGTATATATAACTTATACATCGAACATACAACTTATACAACGCTTATACATGTGGTGAACAACGCTTATATAACTCATACATCGACTATGTAATTTATACATCGTTGTTTTCCATATCGTTTATAATTTAGAAATCTCACATTGGGTTCCACTCCACCAAAAAAAGCAGAAGGCTCAGAAAAATATGCGGTCTCTTCTAAAATGTAGAAGACGTCCACAAGATTCCACTGTCTCTTGTTTCACTGAATTTCGACAAGAAATGAAAAAGATATGATTTTTATAGTGAAATCAAAAACCGTGGCGCTTTAAAGTGCTATTAATCCATTTAAAATAATTAAAGCCGTTGCCTTTCTTATTTGTTCTGAACCAGGTTTGCAAAAATCTTTCAATTCGTGGCACGGGGACAAGATCGGGTTTCACGACGTGGAAGGGGCTGGAAACTCGTACCTGGCGCCGGCGGTCTCATTCAGATCGGTGGCCACTGGAGGGAGATCGACCATGATGAAGTCGGCGACTTCGAGGGCTTCGTTCTCGATATACACAGCACCAGAGAGGTCGAGACCAGTTCGGATTTGTAGAGGGCATTGGGATCTTCAAAAAGTTCCAAAGGGGTAGTGGGTTTTGGTGTGAGGAATTGCAGGAAAATGGATGGGAAAGAAGGAGAGGCAGCCATCATTGACGCGATGGGTTACGAGGGTGTTTGATTTTTTTTATTATTTAATTTATGAAAGAATTTTCCTATTGGCCCGCGATTTATTATTTCAAAAATGAGGGTTTTCTCCAAACAAACTCCAATCCAAACACAACGACTGTCGCCCCTAGCTAAATACCCCCATCCCGAACACAATGGGATAAGTTTCGTAGGCCCGTTTGACTGTTTCAGTCAGTTTTTCTTCAAATTAAAATATAAAACATTCAACATTTGCTTTGAACGTATATTTCAATTTGCCGGGGCCACATACTGATCCCAAAAATTCCAGAAAAATAAATCTGGCTATGTTTTGACGATACGGTCCCAACAAAACTAGTTTCGTCAAATTCTGAGACTGTTTGAAAAATGGCCATTTTCTGGTCGATTCAATTTAACTGAAATCAACCAAACACATTTTCCTTCGCCACGCTCACGTATTGACTTCAAAAATTATGGAATTTGAAACCTAGCAATAATTTGACATTCCGGATCCAACAAAAGTGGTTTCATCGAATTCCAAGGTCATTTGCAAAATGTCTATTTTCAAGGGCGATATATTCTCTATAGCGACCTTTCTGAAAATTCATTTGGCCATAACTTTTGACTCTTGCTATGAAACTTCGATTTTTCAGATTCGTTAGAAAGATATTCACTAACAGATTTAAATATTTTTGGTTTCACTAAAATCCGTTTTATTTTGCACCCGGTACAGTCAGTTCAAAGTTTGAATTGAAATTTTGAAACTGCCGCGCCATTTCAAGCCTTGATTATAATTTAAAATAATTATATTTACTTTCAAACGTTGATTCAAACATACTTTTCATTGTTATTATTTAAAATATTTATTTTTAATATCTAAAATCCACTAAAATAGCCAATTTAAAAAAAATTAACTGGCTCAGATTTTCCGGGTTGTTACAATCTCCCCCACTTAAAACTTTTCGTCCCCGAAAAGGAACAAAGTCGTAAGTGGTTTAATTAACCAACTCTACATTCCTTCTGACTCCCATTCTTCAACTTTTCAATTTCTAAGAATTTCCAAATTCTTCAAAAATTTGGCTAACACCCTAAATTTTCGAAAAATTTCGCCATAACCTCCTTTGTACGGGGAGACCCGGGATATTTCAAATAGCCTCCCATGGCCCTCACCAATCCAAAAGAAAAAGGAAAAGCCAAGCGGCTAGCCAATCGGCTCATAAAATCATCAAATCCCAAGATATACAATAAACATGTACCTATTTGTCGGGCAAACAATTTTATTCCTCTGCTTAGCTGTTTATCCATAACCTGTTCACACATATATAATGCACATGTATATATTCCTATCTATTTCCAAATCAGTTCAATACTTGTTCAATTGCAGACATTTAACTTCATTCTCTTACTAATTAAATTAACTATCATCCTAATAGTTTAATTAATCAAATCTACAATCACACAACACAAACAACAATCAATTTGTTTTTAACTTTTTCAAAAATATACCAATTAATTCATATACTCTTTTGAAATCATTCAGACTATATAATTAAAAAGTTTACATGCATGAAAAGAAAAAAACAACAAAGTAGAGAACAACATGGTAATGCAAGATATGGTAAATGTACCTCGCACCAGAGTCAATCAGAGATATCCACCCTGCACTTAGGATAGGTTTTCTTAATGCTTTCCTTTGTTTCCCAAGTACAATCTCGCAGATATCCACTTCATTGCACTTTAACTAAGTGAACCTTCTTGTTCCTCAGTTCTTTGGTTTCTTTGCCAATTATCTTTAGTGGCTCTCTTCTCACAGCCAATTCTGGAGTAATTTCTATGTCCCAATGCACTACATCTTCCACGATCAAGTCTTGATCATGAACATGCTTTCGAAGTTAAGATACGTGAAACACATTGTGTACTCCAGGCAACCAATCAGGTAATTGAACCCTATAAGCGAAAGTTCCAACCCGTTCTAGAATAGGAAACAGACCAACAAATTTGGGTGCCAATTTCCCTGTTTTACCGAACCGGATTACTCCCCTCGTCGGAGATACCTTCAAATACACATGGTCGCCAACAGCAAATGATATATCTCTTTTTCTCTTATCTGCATAGATTTTCTTTCGGCTTTGAGCGGCGACTAATCTTTTCTTAACGAAATTGACTTTGTCCGCATCTTCGCGAATCATATCGGGTCCCAATACAAGTCTATTACCAGGTTCTACCCAACAAGCAGGAGATCAGCACGGTCTACCATACAATGCTTCGAATGGTGACATTGTCAGGCTCGCTTGGTAGTTGTTGTTGTATGAGAACTCGTCCAAATGCAAATGGTCTTCCCATGATCCGCCAAAATCAATAACACAAGCCCACAATAAATCTTCAAGAATACGGTTCACCCTCTCAGTTTGACCATCTGTTTGAGGATGATTTGCCGTTCTCAAGTTCAGTTTCGTTCCCAATTCTGCTTGGAATGCTTCCCAAAATTTACTAGCAAAAATCGGGTCACGATCACTAATGATGCTCATGGGAACTCCGTGCAGTCTAACAATTTCCTTGAAATAAATGTATGCCTGACTCTGAGCAGTCCTATTCAATTTGACAGGTATGAAATGGGCGGTCTTCGTGAAACGATCTACGACCACCCAAATACTGTCATTTCCTTTCCTGGTTCTGGGCAAACCATCTATGAAATCCATAGAAATCTGTTCCCACTTTCCACCTGGAATTTCCAAAGGTTGCAACAATTCAGCGAGCTTCTGCTGATCGCTTTTGACTTGTTGAAAAGTAGGACACCGACTAACATATAAAGAAATGTCCCTTTTCATAGATTTCCACCAGAAAGTGCGTTTGATGTCATTATACATTTTGCTCACCCCTGGATGGATACTAAGCTTGGCTTTGTGACATTCATCTAATACTTGTCTCCGGAGTTCAGTAATGTTTGGCACACATATTCGACCTTTCAACCTAAGCATCCCCTCGTTATCAATTTGAAAACTCGAGGGCTCGCCTTTCTGAATTCTCTCTCTGATCTTCTGAATGAAGTGATCATCCTTCTGAAGAGCAGATATGTTATCAATCAATGAAGGCGTGATAATAAGACTGGAGAAAATTACATTCTTCCTGCTGAGCGTATCAGCCACAACATTAGCCTTCCCCAGAGTATATAAGATATCAATATCATATGCCACGAGAAATTCTAACCAACGATGTTGTCTCATATTCAGATCCTTCTGGGTGAATAAATATTTCAATGATTGATGATCAGTGTATAATTCAAACTTCTCACCCAATAGATAATGCCTCCAGATTTTCATAGCAAACATGATAGCTAGTAGTTCCAGATCGTGAGTAACATAATTCTTTTCATGTGGTTTCAATTGACGGCTAGCATAAGCCATTACATGGCCTCTTTGCATTAACACTGCGCCAAGGCCTTCTTTAGAAGCAACGGTCCAGACTTTCAAGTCTTGGTTGCCGTCAATAATTGTGAGCACTGGAGCAGTCGTAAATTTTAACTTTAGCTCCTGGAAAGTTGCCTCACATTCGGGAGTTCAGTTGAATCTTAAATGTTTCTTAGTAAGCTTTGTTAAGTGATTGGATATCTTCGAAAAATTCTTAACGAACTTCCGATAATAACTGGCCAATCCGAGAAAACTTCTGACTTCTGTGGGTGTACGAGGTTGTTTCCAATTATGAATAGCAGTGATTTTACTGGGATCCACTGAAATTCCTTGCTTTAACACGACGAGGCCAAGAAATTCGACTTCTTCTTTCCAGAATATACATCTGGAAAATTTTGCTTTCAACACATTCTTCCTTAGAATTTCTAACACTTGTTCCAAATGTTTTTCATGCTCGCTTTCTGATTTAGAGAAGATCAATATATCATCAAGGAAAACCAGAACGAATTTATTCAATACTCCTCTGAATACCCAGTTCATTAGATCGACAAAATATGCTGGAGTGTTGCATAATCCAAACGGCATTACCAACCACTCGTAAAATAAGTCCGGACCTCTGAATGCTGTCAAAGGAACACACTCTTCGGCAATACGAAGCTGATGGAAACCTGTAGCCAGGTCCATTCGGGAAAACACTTGTGCCCCATTCAATCGGCCCAACAAATCATCAATCCGCGGCAATGGATATTTGTTTTTCAGTGTCTGCTTATTCAACTCACGATAATCCACACATAATCTAAGGGTACCATCTGACTTCGGGACAAATACCACTGCTGCTACCCAATCAGAGAAACTAGGCCTGATCAGATCTTTCCATACAAGCTGTCGAGTCTGATTATCTAACTCTTCTTTCTCTTTCAAGGTCAATCTTCGAATAGCGTGAACTACTAGCCTTGCATTCAGAACTAAAGAGATTTTGAAATCAATTTCTCTCTGCGGAGGTAAGCTAACAACTTCTTCGAACACATCTGCATAATTCTTTACGACAGGTATATTTCCAATGTCAACAGGAATATTCTCGGGAACGACAGGAACAGGTTCTATTTGAGCGGGAGAAACATCTAATGCTGCCCAGAAGTCTTTTCTATCAGAATTCGGACCTTCACAGGGAATTACAATATTGGCAAGCTTCGTTTTAACCTTGACAACCTTTCTTCACATTTAACTTCCGATTCGTATTTGGTTAACCAATCCAATCCTAAAATAAGATCGAATTCGGTAAAATTCATGACGATCGAGATACAAGGAAACCGATAATGAGAAAAAGAAACAGGTACCCCACAAACCCAACTAAGATCGAGGGAACCCCCAACAGGATTATGGATAGTTATGGGTTCTTTAAGCTTTTTCAATTTCAAATTCAATTTCTTAACCACATTCTTTGCAATAAGGCTTCTCGATGCGCCTGTATCAAACAATACTTTAACCGGAATGTTTTTGACAGTAAGCGTGCCTTCCAAAACATCTGACCTTCCCTGACTAGTTGAGGGTTCAGAAGTTTCTGCCACCTCATTTACCTGAACTACTTCAAATTTTCCGGATAGCAGGCAATTTCTAGCAAGATGACCTGTCTGGTGACACTTATGGCATCCCCTTGAACCACGAGATTTCTTTTGCTTCTCCTTGGGTTTAGAACCACCCTTTATTTGTTTCTTCGGAGATTTGCAACTTATCAACAGGTGTCCTTGCTTCTTAAAGTTAGAGCATATGGCAGTTGTTACTGGTTCTTTCTCAGACTTAACCTTTTCCCAATTGAATCTAGGCTTCTTTCTGAACTCAGACTTCGTACTAACCTCAGGGTGTGCACTTGTCTCTGGGCTATCAGTTTCAAACTTCCTTTTATTGCTAAAACTGACTTCCTCTTCATCAACAAAAAGGCCTCGCTTATCTATACCTTCATACTGATAAGCCATGTATACCATTTCAGAAAAAGGAAGCTTCACATGCCCCATTACACTATTCTGGTATTTTCTTTGAAGACCATGAATAAACCTCAGATTCTTTCTCTTTGGATTTTGAATTAGATAAGGGGCAAAATGAGAAAGTTCATTGAATCTCTTATGATATTCTGGGATATTTATATCTCCTTGTATCAGATAATAAAATTCATCACATAACCGCTCAGTTACTTCTGGAGGAACAAATCTTTCACTGAAAATTTCTTTAAATCTATCCCAGGTAATATTACCTTCTGGATTATCCTTAGTAACCATTTCCCACCAGATTAAAGCTTCATCTTTGAGCGCCCAAGATGCCACTAATCTTTTCTGATCATCTCTCAGCTAGAAACGCTCAAAAATTCTTTTAGCGGAACTCATCCAAGCTTGAGTTTGAATAATAGATTCATTGCCCGAGAATGGTACTCCACCCAGATTTCGATATCTTTTCAATAGAGCTTCTAAATCTGGTTATGCATTCCTTATGTTTCTGACACTCATTTTCAATGTCTGCAAATAGCAGACAAAGTGTTAGGCCCACATAAAAGGTAATTTTAAAACATAGAGACATATACGTTAATGTAAATGTGTCTATTGAGGTGTATTTCATTCTACTATACGCATACTAGGATATTACTGATCCTATCTGTAATGAGTTATTCGCCCTAGAACACTACTAGTTCTATTTCTGACGAGTTCGTTAATATGTTATATTCCAGAACTAAGCTTAACCAAAGCTCTGATACCATGTTTGTGACGACCCCAAACCCCGTACGACGGTGACAAGGGTAATCTTTGGAATATAACACATAACAGATAACAGCAGAACAGAAATAATTAAATACACCAGACAATGTACAATAGAATACACTGGATAAACATAATCATCAGAGTTACACGGTATACAGGATCATACTTGGAACAAATACAGTTCAGCTACACATAAATGTCTACAGCGGAAAACAAAACATAATATGTACAACAGGAGATGAACAACATAAAAGAGATAAATGATAGAATCCATCTTCAGCTCCAGCTATCCAAAAAGAGCCTGCTAAAACCTGAACACAAGGCTGCCCGTGTAGAAAAGGGGCACCCGAGTTTGCAAGTGAAACAAACTACGAGTCAGTCATGAGACCGGTATGAGAAATCTACTTAACACATTTTACAATATGGCTAATCGTAGGACCACGCCACTTTCGCGGAACAGGTTTACTCCATTGAATTGCCAGTGCTTTAAAACAAGTAAATCTTTTAAACATCGTAATGCTTTTTATAAAAATGAAGCCATTATAAGACTCAGTTCCCATCACACAATGCAACAAAAACCGGAGGATAGAGTTTTAACTTATAATGGCCAAAATATGCTTGATATGAATAAAACAAAAGCATTTGATATTATTACTAGTGTTTATATGTTTTAAAACCAATTTCAATCATAAGTATCAATCATAGACGGCATGGGTACCATATATCATGTCGCCATATATATATAAATAAATAAATATATATATATACAATCAAAACCGCACGGTGTCATATTTGGAAATTGGATTTGCATCATGAACCAAGGCAAAAGATAGTCCTTACCGA
The DNA here is from genome assembly GCA_030737875.1 of Allium sativum. Lineage (NCBI taxonomy): Eukaryota > Viridiplantae > Streptophyta > Magnoliopsida > Asparagales > Amaryllidaceae > Allium > Allium sativum. The sequence goes on from CM060913.1 coordinate 265,314,063, forward strand.
ATTCGAGACTCTCTAGCCCGAGCCTCAGGCAAGTACTCATTCAAGCCTTAGGAGCCATAGGGCCGGTCCACCGATGTGGATTAAGATGCCTGAACACTGCGTTTCCCCGCCCTTTGGGGCATAAATGAGTCCTATGACTCCTTCGGCTCCACATAGTCACTGATATATCCGAGGCGCCTCACAACAACAACAACCACACAGGTGAAAATAATATAAATGTCAGAGCTGGTAGGTCACTGACACCACCCTAGCTAGAAAGAAACGCATGTCCTCCCTGGATCCTTCTCCAATTTCTGGTCCATACCGGGGTGTGAGGCTCACGAATTCACGTTATACACAAAGCTATGCCACACAGGCCGTGCTTTGATCATCAACCACAAGACTTTTCTTTTCAACAGAAGCCTTGATCATCTGCCACTTAGGCATGCCACACAGGCAATTCACTCCACGCAATTGATTTCTATCGAAATATAACCTCTGAGCTCGTACGTCTTAGAGAAGGGCGTTAAGCAAGAGAATAAATTCTCCGTCGCCAAACAGATATATATTTAATAGAGATCAATTAGCATAGAACAAAATCCAATGTCAGACACATAGTCCATTTACAAGTTCGTTCTGGGTCTGAACGAAACCAGAGGCACTCAATACCTCGCATATCCGTACAATCAACAAGTACGTTCGGACGGCTACTACTTCAGCCCCTTCAAGGTAGCTACTCCCATCATAAGCATCAGTAACACCCCTCCATTCGACGTGAAGATCACCGGTCTTGCACCGTCTTCATATCTTCGACTTCTAACCGTCGATCAATTATTTGAAACGAGAATCAACTCGGACTTTTCAAATAATTCACGTATATTTAGAATTTCCAATCAATTCATTTCAATGGTTAAATTATTCGATAACACTAATTCTGTTCTTTAATGTAATTTTCACGCCAAACACATTCAACCATCAAGTATCACATAAACCGAGCAAATTCAGTTTATTTACATTCCATATCATTTATAATATTTTAGCATGATTTATCGCTATTTTTATTTATTTAAAAATAGCCCATTCACTCAAACGACGCTTCAGGCCATAACGCGGTCGTGGCACTGTTTTACTTCAGATTTGATTTACACATATCTGAAAATCTAACTATTGGATCTTCACAAATTTTATATCATTATAAAGATCTTTTCAAAACGAATCCAACGGTTTCAGTTTCGAGAAAATCCGACGGTCGGATCTCCCGCACTAATCGTTTGAAGTTACGATTTCAAAATACGAACTGCAGCGTCGTTATTCGATTTAATTTAATTATATATATATATATATATATATAATCGATTCTGGTGCTGTTTTTCTTCAGATTTGAATTAAACATTCCAGGCAATCCAACCATTGGATCTTCACAAAGTGGGTGTTGTTGGAAAGATATTTCCAAAGCGAACCCAACGATTTCGGTTTCGGGAAAATCCGATGGTCGGATCTCCCGCACTAATCGTTTGAAATCACGGTTTCAAAATACGAACTGCAACTTCGTTATTCAATTTATTTTAATTATATTTATATAAATATAAATCTTTCTTCGATTTCAAAACTATATTCATTATATATATTTGATAAAAATGATATTTTTATCATCAAAAATATTTATTTAACACATAAATATTTTTTAGCACTTCATATTCACAATAAAAATGTAGATTTTGTTGTTCAATCTATATATTCAACACATAAATGTTTTTGACTTCACACATACGATAAAAATATGATTTTTATCGTTTTAGTCCTTTATTCAACACATGAATATTTTCTATAGTTGATATATATAATAAAAATGTTATTTTTATCTTTCAAAGAATTTATTCAACACCTGAGCTTCATTCAACACATGAATTTCTATTCAACACATGAATTTTTATTCAACACATGAATATTTTCTATAGTTTATATATATAATAAAAATGTGATTTTTATTGTAAAACAATTTATTTCAAAACACGATTATTTTATATAGTTCATACATAAGGTAAAAATGTTATTTTTGGTGTTAAAATAATTTATTTAAAATATTAATATTTTAGATAGTCTATATAGATAATAAAATTGTGATTTTTATTGTAAAACAATTTATTCAACACATGAACTTCATTCAACACATGAATTTCTACTCAACACATGAATTTCTATTCAACACATGAATATGGTTTCAACATATGAAAATAATTCTAACACATGAATATTATTGAAAATTTCGGCAGCATAACGGCAGGGTAGTTAAAACCGGCACCGTCCCTAGTACGGCTCCTCGCTCTACCTTAAAGCCTCGCAGCTTTTGACAATGGGGATTTTCAATATCTAGTTCGTACGCAGAAGAATTTTCCCATATACTAATCCTAATGGGATTTCAATCACAATCAATAATTTCAAATCAACCATTCATGATATTCATCAAATTTCACACCAACCAATAATCCAAACCACATCACAACCAATATATATCATCCATGGTCTGTGGACGAGGGGAGTATATCTATACATATATATATATATACGTGTATAACTATATTTCAATTTCACTTCAATACCATTTCAATTTATTTCAACGCATATTTTTTTTACAACGCATATATAACTTATACATCGAACATACAACTTATACAACGCTTATACATGTAGTGTACAATACTTATATAACTCATACATCGACTATATAATTTATACATCGTTGTTTTCCATATCGTTTATAATTTAGAAATCTCAAATTAGGTTCCACTCCACCAAAAATAGCAGAAGGCTCAGAAAAATATGTGGTCTCTTCTAGAATGTAGAAGACGTCCACTGCCTCTTGTTTCACCGAATTTCGACAAGAAACGAAAAAGATATGATTTTTACAGTGAAATCATAAACCATAGCACTTTTAAGTGATATTAAACCATTTAAAATAATTAAAGCCATTACCTTTCTAATTTGTTCAAAACTAGGTTTGCAAAAATCTTTCAATTCGTGGCACGGGGACACGATCGGGTTTCACGACATGGAAGGGGCAGGAAACCCACACCTGTCGCTGGTGGTCTCGTTCAGATCGGTGGCCACTAGAGGGAGATCGACTGCGATGAAGTCGGCGACTTTAAGGGCTTCGTTCTCGATATACACAGCACCAGAGAGGTCGAGACCAGTTCGGATTTGTAGAGGGCGTTGGGATCTTCAAAAAGTTCCAAAGGGGTAGTGGGTTTTGGTGAGAGGAATCGCCGGAAAATGGACGGGAAAGAAGGAGAGGCAGGCGTCGTCGATTGCAATGGGTTATGGGGGTGAGGCGGTATTTTATTTTTATATTTAATTTATGAAAGAATTTTCCTATTGGCCCGCGATTTATAATTTCAAAAATGAGGGTTTTCTCCAAATGAACTCCAATCCAAACCCAACGACTGTCACCCCTAACTAAATACCCCCATCCCGGACACATGGGATATGTTTCGTAGACCCATTCGACTATTTCAGTCAGTTTTTCTTTAAATTAAAATATAAAACATTCAACATTTGATTTGAATGAATACTTCAATTTGCTGGGGCCACGTACTGATCCCAAAAATTTCAGAAAAATAAATCTGGCAATGTTTTGACGATACGGTCCCAACAAAACTAGTTTCGTCAAATTCTGAGACCGCTTGAAAAATGGCCATTTTCTGGTCGATCCAATTTAACTGAAATCAACCAAACACATTTTCCTTCGCCACGCTCACGTATTGACTTTAAAAACTATGGAATTTGAAACCTAGCAATAATTTGATATCCTGGATCCAACAAAAGTGGTTTCGTAAAATTCCGAGGTAGTTTGCAAAATGTCTATTTTCAAGGGCGATATATTCTCTATAGCGACCTTTCTGAAAATTCATTTGACCATAACTTTTGACTCCCGCTATGAAACTTCGATTTTTCAGATTTGTTAGAAAGATATTTATAACAGATTTAAATATTTTTGCTTTCACTAAAATCTGTTTTATTTTGCACCCGGTACAGTCAGTTCAAAGTTTGAATTGAAATTTTGAAACTACCGCACCATTTCAATCCTTGATTATAATTTAAAATAATTATGTTTACTTTCAAACGTCGATTCAAACATACTTTTCATCGTTATTATTTAAAATATTTATTTTAAATATTTAAAATCCACTTAAATAGCCAATTTAAAAATTTTAAACTGTCTCAGATTTTCCGGGTTGTTACATAATATGTAAATGATCATAGTTTGAAAATAAAAATATGTTAACAATAAAAATTTCATTTTTATCGTGTACGAAGGAAGATGAAAAATGATCATTGTTTGAATAGAAAAGTTTAACAATAAAAAATTTCATTTTTATTGTATATAAGAGATGACGAAAAATGATCATTGTTTTGAAATAGAAAAGTTTAACAATAAAAAATTTCATTTTTATTGAATATAAGATATGATGAAAAATGATCATTGTTTGAACAGAAAAGTTTAACAATAAAATTACATTACCCTGTCGTTATAATGCCGAATTTTTTTGAAATATTCGTGTGTTAAAAAATATTCATGTTTGAAATAAAAATTGTTTGAACAATAAAAATCACATTTTTATTGTGTGTATAGAATATGTAATTCTAAAATAAAAATTGATTGAACAATAAAAATCACATTTCTATTGTATGTATAAAATATGTAAAATGTTCATGTTTAGAAATAGAAATGTTTGAATAGTAAAATTACATTTTTATTGTATATATAAAATATGTAAATGATCATAGTTTGAAAATAAAAATATGTTAATAATCAAAATTACATTTTTATTGTGTATGAAGGAAGATGAAAAATGATCATTATCTGAAATAGAAAAGTTTAACAATAAAAATTTACATTTTTATTGTATATAAGAAATGATGAAAAATGATCATTGTTTGAAATAGAAAAGTTTAACAATAAAAAATTACATTTTTATTGTATATAAGAAATGATGAAAAATGATCATTGTTTGAAATAGGAAAGTTTAACAATAAAAATATACATTTTTATTGTATATAAGAAATGATGAAAAATGATCATTGTTTGAAGTAGAAAAGTTTAACAATAAAAAATTACATTTTTATTGTATATAAGAAATGATGAAAAATGATCATTGTTTGAAATAGAAAGTTTAAAAATAAAAATTTACATTTTTATTGTATATAAGAAATGATGAAAAATGATCATTGTTTGAAATAGAAAAGTTTAACAATAAAAATTTACATTTTTATTGTATATAAGAAATGATGAAAAATATGCATTGTTTGAAATAGAAAAGTTTAACAACAAAAATTTACATTTTTATTGTATATAAAAAATGATGAAAAATATTCATTGTTTGGAATTAAATGATTGGACAACAAAATTTACATTTTTATTGTATGTTTAATTCATTAAAAAATGCATGATTGAAGAAAAAAAATGACAATAAAAATTACATTTTTATTGTATGTTTGATTCATTAAAAAGAATCATGTTTTAAATAAAAAGATCAGGTAATAAAAATTGCATTTTATTGTATTATGGATTTGTTAAATAATGACATTAACATGTTAGCGAAGTAGAAAATGTTCATTTGTTAAATAATGACATTAAAATGTTAGCAAAGTAGAAAAATGTTCATTTGTTAAATAATGACATTATCATGTTAGCAAAATAGAAAAATGATCATTTGTTATAATAATGATATTTACATGTTAGTGATGTTAGGAAAATAATCATATGTTTTGTTCACTAAAAACATTAACATGTTAGCGATGTTAGAAAAATAATAATATGTGTTGATTCATTAACATGTTAGCGATGTTAGAAAAATAATAATATGTGTTGATTCATTAAAATAAAATTTCCATGTGTGAAATATAATTTTGTTCATTAAAAATATTCTTTTTAACATGAATATGAAGTGTACAAAATTATTTGAAGAATAAATGGTTTTGAAATCGTCAAACGAATTATATTTATATATATATATATATATATATATATATATTAAAATAAAATGAATCGCATGCAATAGTTCGCGTTTTGGAATCGTAACTTTAATCGATTATACCGAAAGATTCGAACGTCGGATTTTCCCAAAACTGGAACCGTTGGGTTCGCTTTGGAAAGATCTTTCCAGCCATATTAAGTTTGTTAAGATCCAACAGTTAGATTTCGAGAAATGTGTAATTCAAATTTGGATAAAAAACAGCGCTAGGGCCGCGTAATGACCTGAAACTTCGTTCGAATTAAATGGGCTATTTTTATATAAATAAAAATAGAGATAAATCATTATAAAATATTATAAACGATATGGAATGGAAATAAACCAATTTCCCTTGGTTTATAAAGTAGTATGGACGGTTAGATTCTTTGACATTAATCTATAGGATTGAATTGAATTTAACCAAAGAAAAGAAATGATTTGAATTATATATATTTGACAATTATTTGAAAAGGCCGAGTGAAATCTCATTTCAAATAACTATATGACGATTGAAATTCGAAGATATTGAAGACGGTGGTTGAAGATCGGCGATCTTCACATCAAATGGATGACTACTGATGCCTTTGATTGGAGTTGCTGCCTTGAAAGGGTTACATCGGTAGTTGTACGAATGTATTTGTTGATTGTTCGGATGTGCGAGGGCCTCTCTCCTATATTGAACATATAGGATGAGAAATAAGGTGCCTCTGGTTTCATTTAGACCCAGAACGGACTTGTAAATGGATGTGTATCTGGCATTGGGTTTTATTCTATGCTGATTGATTTCTATTAAATATATATCTGTTTGGAGGCGGAAAATTCATTCTCTTGCTTAACATCCTTCAATGAGACGTACGAGCTCAGAGGTTATATATTGATCGACATCAGTCGTATGGCGTGAATTGCCAGTGTAGCATACTAAGAGGCAAATGATCAAGGCTTTTGTTGAAAAGCGGAGCCTTGTGGTTGATGACTAAAGCACAGCTTTAATTAGCATAGCTTTGTGTATAGCGTTACTTCGCGAGCCTCACACCCCGAAATGAACCAGAAACGGTAAAGGACCGCAGGGAGGACATGCGTTTCTTTCTAGCTAGGAGTGGTGTCATGGTATGGAGCCCAGACATTTTTACTTATGTGGATATTGGAAATCGAGGTACCTTGGATTTGAGTCCCTAGTGGCTCTTGATTTATTCCCCATAGGGCATGGAAACTTATTGTTCATGAATTATTAATCCACAAACGTAAGAGTGGACCGGTCCTGAAGATCCAAGGTGCAGTTGCGGCTGAGCCTGAGACATGGGCTAGATTGTCTCGAATTCGGTAAGGACGATCCCTTGCCTTGGTTCATGATGGAAATCCAACTTCCAATACGACATTGTGCGGTTTTGATTGTAAACCTATATATGGCGACATAGTATATGGTAGCTATGCCATCTATGATTGATACATTATGATTGAAAATGATTTTGAAACATATAGACACTAATAATAATATCAAAAGATTTTAGTTTTATACGTATCAAGCATATTTTGGCCATTATAAGGTAAAACTCTATCCTCCGGTTTCTGTTGCATTGTATGATGGGACTTGAGTCTTATAATGGCTTCATTTTTCTAAAAAGTATTGCGTTGTTTAAATGATTTACTTGTTTTATGCACTGGCAATCAAATGGAATAAACATGTTCCACGTTAGCGGCGTGGTCCTGTGATTGACTTTATTATTAAAAAGGTAAAGTAAGATTTCTCATACCAGTCTCATGACTGACTCATAGTTTGTTTCACTTTGCAAACTCGGTTACCCTATTATCCACACGGGCAGCCTTGTATTCAGGTTTTAGCAGACTCATTTTGGATAGCTATGGAGCTGAAGATGGATTCTATCATTTTTATTATGTTGTTCAGACTTCATTAAATATAATATGTTTGATTCTGCTGCAGACATTTTATTTTAAGCTGAAACTGTATTCTGTACTAAGTATGATCCTATTATGTTGTGTAACTCTGATGATTATACTATTTCCAGTGTATTTTAATGTACATTATCTGGTGTAATGATATATTCCTGTTCTGCGGTTATTGTTTATGTGTTATATTCCAATGATTATCCTTGCTTCCGTGGCACGGTGGTTTGGGGTTATCACGTTACTACCAAAAATTCATAAGACGCTATGGGTTATTTGCTAGGCCTCTCACTGATTTATTGAAAAAGAATTCATTCCATTGGAGTGCACAGGCTACAACAGCGTTTGAAAGACTAAAGAATTGCTTACTTAATCCGCTGGTCTTAACTTTGCCCGATTTCAATAAAGAGTTCGTAGTCGAATGTGGTGCTAGTGGAGTGGGAATTATTGTTGTTTTAACTCAAGATGGCATACCAATTATGTATCTAGCCAAGCTCTGAATGGGAAGAATTTGCTACTGTCTACATACGAGAGGGAACTGGTTGCAATTTTGCTTCGACAAAGAAATGGACACAGTATTTATTGGGCAGACAATTCGTTATAAAAATTGATCATCAAAGTTTGAGACATCTTATATCTCAAAAGACTAACCACTGGAATTCAAGGTCGATGGCTAGCTAAGCTCCACGGGTTTGATTATAAGGTAGAGTATAAAAAGGTTACAGAAAATAATGCAGCCGATTCTCTGTCACATCTACCTGAGGAACAAGTGAAAATAACTCTATTTTTTCATGTAATGTCGTAACTATTTTGGAAGGAAGTTGGTTAAGTGATCTTGAAAAAACAATGGAAAATTCTGTTTCTTACCAAAGTATGCGGGCACAATACCAGAATAGCAAATTGAACCATAAATATAACATGATTGACCAGCTGCTATACTATAAAAACAAGTTATTCTTAACTGATGATTGTCAAAATATCAGACAGATTATATTAAGGGAGCATCATTCTTCCCTACTGGGAGGTCATGCAGGAACAAAGAAAACAAGATAGAGGATAAAACATATTTTTACTGGAGGGAAATAAAGGCAGATGTGGAAAAATATGTACAAGAATGTGAAATCTTCGAAAGAAACAAGCATGAAAATATTGTTGTTCCAGGTTTACTACAGCCACTTCTAATACCCAAGGCAATTTGGCGGGACATCTCCATGGATTTTATTATAGGATTACCAAAGAGTAATAAATACATGGCAATATTAGTTGTAGTAGACAGGTTGTCAAAATATGCACATTTCTTCCCATTGCAACACCCCTACACAGCGGCACAAATAGCTCATATTTTTTTGATGGTGTTTTCAAGTTACATGGTATGCCACGTAGCATCGTATCTGACAGAGATGCTATATTCACTAGTATTTTTTGGCAAGAGCTGATGAAGCTTCAAGGTTGTACGCTAAAAATGAGTTCATATTACTATCCTCAAACTGATTATCAAACTGAAGCTATTAACAAAATTCTTGAGGGGTATCTTCGTTGCTTCATGTGTCACAAACCGCAAAATTGGTCAAAATGGTTAACAATGACTGAGTATTAGTACAATACAAGCTAGCAAAGCTCCATTAACATGACCCCTTTAACAATTGTGTACACGGTGGAGATTCAGAATGAAGTAGGATGATTTGGGGGCAATTACTGGATTTGAAGAAAGAGAACGATGATGGTCATAATTAAAATGACTAAAACAGGCTATACCGGACCAAGTGGGGTTAGCTACCTCCATCGACAATACTTCTTCTTTTATTACTATAGTCCCTCAGTTTGATTGTTTTGATTTGATGTGCATCCTTGATTTGGGAGTGTTGTCCGAGGTGGGCGGTAGTCACGGCTATGCATTACCATCAGTCCGGGCATGCAACTAGTATATTCCTACTCTAGATGTTCCTCGTGTGCCTTATCATATTATCCTGATCGAGCCAGCTACAATTTTGATTTATCGTTGTCGTATCATGGCGCATCCCTATTCGTCGACGTATTGGTGTGTTATATGCAAACTGTACGGCAACGGTATAAACGGTGTAAGGCTAATAATGGTCATCCCACTTAAGCTATTTTCAATAGTATATTTAACCATAGACACTGTTATAATAGCGTATTGTATATACATATAGTATCTAGTTTAACGGATCCTTAGAGGATGGTGATCCTAAACATCCTTTAAGTTATTGATACATTTTATTGATCATTTCATTTGAGTTGATTTACTTCTATGAGAATTTTAGTCCTGAACCGAGTTGTTTTTTTTTCTTGCATTATTGCTCGGGGCAGATCGAGTATTACAATTTTCAAGATCTACTTTTGGAGTCTGGAGCTTATATTGGGTATCACTCACCTGTATCTACCTATTCAGTTGATCCAGTTTCAACTATTCTTGTCGTCTCTGTCTCATAATGTTATTATTATTTGTGTATTAGAAATTCATTGTATTAGACTTCCATTGTATTGTTTATATAAACTCTATTGTATAATTTTATTTAGTAGCTTCATGAACTATTATTTTATTATGTATTTTCCACTGTGAGATATTATTTTGCTCTGTGTCTGTGATATGTAATTCTTTGATTTATTCTGTTTACCTCGGAAGCTAATAACAATCTGTCATTTCGAGCGGTTCAAGTTGGTTTAATTAGCAACTTGAAGCGGTCGAAAAGGCGGGATGTTACATGTCTATAACTATTTAAGCTACCATATTCCTTAGTTGAAAATGGTAACATGAGATTATACTATTGCTATGGCGTATTACATAACATTAAATATTAATATTCTATAATTTTTGATGATTATGTCATCAACTAGATGAACTAAACTAGCATATGTTTATAAATCATTGTAATACTTCCACGGATAGAAATATATAGTTGAAACATAAATCAAATAGTTATTTGCAATGTCCAAATTTCAAGATTCCATAAATATTTTGATAATCTTTCACAACAACCGTGTGCATAGCATGTGTTCACACTCATTATAGATAAAAGATGGAAATGAAAGGAACATATTGTTATAACGAGGTTAGACTATGTACAATATAAGAGGAACATGATTTACTCACTCTAAAAAAGATATGGAAATAAATATCTTACTGAAGACATTTTGACGGAGAACACTTTTGTTGTCTACTGAAGAAAAGGTGAATAAATGCTTCATTTATATAACACACACACACACACACGCATACACACACACAAAAGGATGAAGACTATATTAGAGATAAGAATGAAATCTTTTTAACTTGATTTGATTTCAATACAAATCAAGCACACTTGTATTTGTTTCTACATATGTTCTTATTTGATTAATTCTTTGAATCGGTTAATCTATCTTATTTGATGAATAATTTATCTTTCTTGTATGTTTTTTTTATATGATTAACTACGGAAATCAACTAATATATTCTCCCCTTCAATATTTGGAACAAATTTAAGTCATCCAAATTTAACATCAGTCAACTATCCAATATTGGGAAGTCGATTGAAGGTGACAAATCAACTCTATTTTATGCAGAAGATGTTGAGTTAGAAATCACCTTCTTTAGAGGAATTTCTTTATTACTTTCCTAATAATTTACTTTAAAGAATATTATATTTCGAAAAGAGATGAAATCCATTCACAGAAAACCTATTTTAACCACATTAATCCTCTTGCATTTTAGATTGTATCTTCAATATCCAATTTGTAAATACCTCTTCTACCTCCTGATAATTCCAGTAGGCGATAAAGGACAAAGTTTGATTCAATTTTTGAACTTTATATATTTTTTGGCAAATCCTAACTAAAAAACATAAAGAAGCTAGATAAACATTTAAGATTTAAAAAAACACTCCAGGACAAAAGAACATTAGTGTCATTCACCCTTTTGTTCTAATCATTCTATATTTTATTTTTTGTTTCTTTTACTTAACAAATCCTAATATCAATACAACAAAAGTACCTTTTAACAGCGTTTGAAAAACGCTGTTATAAGTTATCACAGTGTTAGTGTAAACGCTGTATAACGACATGCTGTCATTGATGAATAATTTTAACAGCAAAATATAAACGCTGTTAAAAAATATTTTCTACAGCGTTCAATACTCGTTGTTAATTCATTTTCTATTGCGTTTGTATTTCGTCGTTTTAAAGTTAAAACAGCGTTTTTAGGTGGTTGTTAAAAATCATTTATCATTTAAGATATTATTTTTACATTTTTATCAGCGTTTTAGATATACTGTCAAAAGTCTATTCATTTTGGTTTCAACAACAGCCTATAAACGCTGTTATTAAGTTTTCATCAGCATTTTCTAAATGTTGTAGCTAGTAGCATATGTATTTTTGGTATTTTGACAGCTTGTTTTAAACGTTGTTGTTCATTCATGCTGTTTTTACAGCACACTTTACATGCTGTGACTTTGCAACATTCACATCACTAATTTGAATTGCATTCAATTAAAATTTATTCCAAGAATATACTTAACAAATACACATCAAACTAAAGATTATAAAATAAAAGAATAACTTTTAATCATTTCCATAAAATGTGTTGAACACGATGTACATGAACAAAGTTTACATCGACTCATAGAAAAAGATGAAATATATAAACCACGTTCATATAATATTGGACAAAGACACAAAAATCAAGTTTGCATCAAATATTAATGACTAAACGTACAACCAAAAACTTTTCATATACACGTTATGCCATGCCAAAATGAGCCTAAAATACCTTCACCTACCTGTAAATATGAAATTTAAAAGTTAGTGATAAATTATAGATTTAATGAGGAAATCAAAAAGCTTATTAACAACAAATGTAGAAATGACACCTTTATGAATCAATTTTCTATATTGTGCTAAACTTACATGGTATTGACTTAGTTTTGTGTAAGCGCTACTTCAAATAACCATCCCTTATAAAATATACTAGCTGCATAGGCACGGGTAGGGGTGAGCAAACGGTCGGTTCGGTTTGGTTTTAGGTAAAAATTCTAAAGCCAATCTAAAACCAAAAAGTGCAAGAACCAAACCAAACCAATCCAATTTAGAATAGATCCAAACTCGAACCAAACCGAATTAAATTGGTTCGGTTCGGTTGGTTAGTTCGGTTATTATATTTTAACACAGTTGAACATAAATAGTTAACAGAACACAGTTACAGTATATTTGAATGAAGATAGTTCATTGATCAGTTAACCAAGAAATACTAATTAAATACAACATTCAATAGGCCTGGTTCCAAAACAAATTCATTTTGCAAACGTTAAAATACAAACAATGCTTAATTCTGAAATAAAGTTCTACACCTTTGCATTTACACACTGGCTATTCTAAAAACCGCACTTCAAAAAATCATATGCTGAGGCCTTATACACGTAGTAGCATTAACTGGCAACCAACCTGTTAGAACAAACAGTAGAAGTCAGATTTTGTAACCATTGCTCCCTACTTCTGGCAAAAAATAAAACATAAAAGTAACAATGCCTTTATACTAACATATCCTTAGTAAACGTCTCAGTCTACCATCTTTCAACAGAAAGTGCCCATCATTTGCTAACAAATAGAAATTCTTCCCATCATGCAATATGTCGAGTATTCACAAACAATATACAGATCATTGAATTAAACATTTGTCTGTAAGTGATGTGGTCTCACATAAAAAAGAGTGATGTTTGATGACTGACATTTATGCCCAAACTGCATTGGTGTATTTTTAACACATTTGAATACATCACACATAAATGAATGTATTGCAAAATAGAGGTTTAAAACTATTATGGCTCTTAACTATTTTTTGTACAGATCATTCTCGCTGGTTAATATAATCTAAACAAATTTCATAGTCTCTTCAGATTAATAGATGTTTATAAACTCATTTGTCGCTTAACCATCCTTTCCACTGCTAAACATCAAATGCCGAGGCCACTAAATGTATTTTATAATCTCTTATATGTAATAATCCTATTAACTATTCTTTTGTATGTAACTTTTGTGTACACGAGTCACTAGATTCTCATTTTTAACTAACCATTTGGTTTTTCCAGAATAGATATGTTTGTTTTTCAAAATATGTTTTCATACATATCATATATGCACAATGTCTGCCACTTCTAGAAAACCTAAAACTGATGTGTACGTAACAGTTTCGAAAACATATATGAGCCAAGGAAAGCATCTTGTAGAGATATTAAATTACTTTTCTATGGAATGTTTAATTTTTTTGGCTTGACAACATGAAATCGAACTGCAGTAAGAATGTTAACAATACAGAAAACTTGCCATTATTTTCCAGCAAACAGACGTTGAGCATATCAAACTTTTATCTTGTATAAATATTAACAGTAGAAAATTGATAACTTATTAATTCCGAATCAAGTTGTAGTAATAATAAATCAAAATTACTTACTATTGTGACGGAAGCCCTAAATTGATGTGGATCGAATCAAAGAACTGAGAGATTTGGAAACCTGGATGCGAAGTGGAAAGTAGCTCCAACTCTTGCTGTTGTAGGCGTAGGTGAGGTTAAGATTTTAATAGATGTGAAGTTTGAACCCAAATTTAGGACAATTGGTGCGAATTGATTCTGAATGGAGAAAGGGAGTACTGTTGATTATGGGAAGAGGATAGAAAAATATAAAATGAGAGACCTGGCTATGTGTTGTTTCCTTTTAATGGAAGGGCAAATGCTTCGTATTCTTCAATATTAATGAACATTGGAGTTTGGAAATGTGAAAAGTTGCTCAGCATAAAATGAAAAACAACAAAAGTCACCGCTCCTATCAGCATGGAACTTCGGTTATATCGGTTTAACCAAATCTTATTCGTTTAAATCCAAAACCAACCAATAAACCAAATTTAGTCAAAAATAAAAACCAAATTCGACCGATCAACAAACACAACCAAACCACACCGACTGAATTAATCTGGTTCGGTCGGTTAATTCGGTTTAAACCAAAAAATGCTCAGCCCTAGGCACGGGGGTACAAATTTGTAGGTGGATTGGGACTTCAAAATATCCAATAACTAGTATATGGATATTCCAAGGATGTGTGTATATGTGTATTCAATACAATAAAACATTTCACACATACCTAGTAAATAAAAATAAATCATGCAGTACCAAGCAATGACCCACCTTCGAACAATTGACTACAAAAAATTATGTGATTTTCTTAGTAATTAACTAAACTGTAGAATTTTTTTCCTTCCTTTGGATTCTCTACAAATCCAGTGAACGACCAACTTTAGAAAACTTCCAGAATTCACTAGTAAAATCATGGTTGACGAACTGAAAGTGTAACTAATTAATGGTGCATACAAAAGAATGCAATCTACACCTGAAATATACCCAAAAGGTGCCATGTTGATTCAGGTAGGTACTTGCATTTATGCATGTATACATAGAAGGGTTGCATACTATTACCTCATATTCTGCAACAAGTGGATGCAGCACGAAAGAAAAATATACTGCATACATACCAGATTCAATTACATAACTTCAGATAACTTAGCATATCTTGTAATCCTGCATTTTTTTAAAAACGTTTCGTAAGCTCTCTACTGGTGGAAATAATTTTCATTCAAGCATGTGTTATCAAGAAATAATCCACATACACACATTCAAGCATGTGCTACAGGAAATTCAATACAAAAATGAATTTTACCTTGCATAGCTCATTTTTTAACTGGTTATACCTTGGAAAGAATTTTATTCTAAGTAGGAACTACGAAAATTCATAATAATATTTAGACATGACAATCCTAGATAAAGATGAGAACAAACAGAGCATGTCCTTATTAAATCATGGAAAATCTACTTGTGAAATACAGGTTCATTTGAGCCTCTAATTCTATTGTGCACTAGTAAAATAAAGAAAGCAACACCTTTCCAAATCCAATTATCAAATTGTCCTTTGCTATTGGAAAAGGAATATCTGCTGCCACACTCCGAAATTAACGGTATGTTGAAACGAGTTCATCACCAGAGTAGGATGCTAATACACAAGCTGTTGAAACGTTTAGGTAGAAAGTTATTATCAAAAAAGCGGCAATGATAAATACGGCCAGAGTAGCATAGGGATAAATAGAACCTGATGATGTGGGTATCCACTTGAAGGCTAAAGTGAAACTGCCTGAGTGTAATAACTTGAAGCATAAACACACGACTGACAAAATCTCCTTCTCCATATACTGATATTTAATATCCTACACAAAATAATGACACAATTTGAAAACAGAGGAAAGAACAAAAGATTCAAATACATATACTGCCATATGTAACCACAAGAGAATGTTATTTAAATTTAGGAAATATAAAAATGTTAATCAATTACATGTTGAACTCTTGAAAAAACATTGAATTAATTATTACAATCTAATTGGTTGATAAGCCATGCTTGCAATAATATCTCATTGAAGAGCAAAATATGCAACAAAATGTACTATAATTATAGGTGGTCCCTAAGCACACATCATTAATGTAAATCGTACAATAAACCTTCCATGACTCACATTATCTGTTTAATACAATAACTTTTATTATATCATTGTTCGTATTACAATACTGAAGTATAACGACATCACTTTCATTTTAAATGACATTAGACCGGTTGCTAAAATGCCAATGTAATATTTTCATAAACATGCTTACGTTATAATATTCTTCAAAGACATATATTGTACTAAAAAAATTCCCAATGAAACTATCAACCCAGCAAGTATGGAACTATTGCCACGCATACAGACGAACCCCCTAAATCGAAACTGTCTTCATCACTAGCATCCTCATCATGCATAATAACTGCTCCCTTAGAAATAGCAGCCTTTTTGTCAACCATCCCTTTCGCATCGATAAAACTCACCCTGGAGTCACTCCTCTCACATCTGGGCCATCCACTCCAGCAACATCACCTATCATTGCCACATACATCTCTGCCAAGCCAACCCCACCAAAAATAATACCAAATACCCCATCTAAACCAACATAAGCCTACTATTTCTTTTTCATAACACAGCAGCTGCTCATGAAGCAAAAGCACCTACCTAAGGCCATGCCTCAACACATGCCGGTGCAACATTTTTATTACACATGCACGCCATCCTTTTGCATGTTAACGCTTTTACATTATAAGCCCATGGAATAATGTGTGATGTCAATAGAAGCATTATGTTGAAGCGCATTTGAAAAAAACTTTTTAACTCTCTTTTTCCCTTTCTTTGTTTCTTAAATATTTCAAATTAAAGGGTTTCAAAATACGCCTGTCCCCTTATACTCTTCCTCTTTTAAAACATGAATAATCAAGTGGGTGCTCGTGACAAATATCTTTGCTATTCAAACTCTTACAAGTAGTAAGCTCATGAAATATCTGTGGATATTTAAGCTTGTGAGTGAATAATGGTGAGAGTAGTTCAAATATGCACGAACAATAGGTGACAGTCATATATATAATATACTCAACGTGAATGATGCTAAGGCCAGGCATTGGGTTGAAGCGGGGAAAATTGATGAAGTCTACAGGATAATCAAAGCAGTTGTTCATCAAATATGCTTGAAAAATAATAAAGTGGAACCTTAAAAGACACACACGCAGTGCAAACACTAATTTTTCTGGTTAGCTGAATGATATTTCCCAGCAGCGACGTGTGCTGATCGATTAATCTAAAGGTGAGAAATATAAAATTGAATCCAAATAAAATAATAAAATTTAAAACCAAACTATTTTCAATTAATTTGACCCGTAACCAATTTGAAAAGGTAAATTATGATACCTAATATGCGCTAAGTTGGACAGCAATGCAGATGTTGCTAATGTCAATCAATTAATAAGGTTCATAAAACGCGAACCCAGTAACAGCATTTTATCCTTTTTATTTGAATTTATCATAAAACACTTGTTATATGTAAATTATGATACCTGATATGCGCTAAGTTGGACAGCAATGCAGAGGTTACTAATGTCAATCTTATTTTCTTAACCAGGCTTCGCTGAAGGCCTTCTATCTTAACCAGGCTGAATAATTTTTTGATAAACAACAATTAAATGAAAATGATATTCAATATTATTTTCTTTCTTAAACTAAACCAATATATACAATGATTTTTATAACTGATACTGATTTTTCTATCAGTTTATCTCGTATAAGTTACTTGGACACATCAAATACAAATGTTTACAGTCAATTTACAGCTAAAAGTTAAACAATGCCCCTTATTAATGTTGAAATCTCAATGAGCAAGGTGCTGCTGCATTCAGAAAAATAGATGAGATATTTTAATACTTGTATGCATCATCAAGAAAAATACACAAAAAGGAAAACGGATATACGATGAGGCTATATATCATTTAAGAAATAACCTTTCCTAGGATGCCAAATTTGCATTCAGTTCTCTGAAACAACTTTTATAAGTTAAGATTCATATATCAACTGAAACTTGAACGTATGGACTTTGAATCATTTGTAAATACCAAATAGAATTTCACTACTGATATAACAATTTTTCGTAACTTCAATTTTCATGCCTATACCATCGTTATTAGAAATCCATCAATTAAAGCTGCAAAAGATAAAATAGGCATACAAAAATTCTAATATAAGGAGACATGGGTGTACAATTCCAATTAGCATGCTATAAAAATTGTGAAATGCAACATCATATATTGAACTCCAATGGTTTTGCAGAATAACCAAGTGCATACTTCCATTAGCATAAACTTTAGATATCCCATGAAGAATTTTTGTTAGATTAATTGCATCATGTATGCCTAATTTGAAACCCAGCTATATAATTGTGAAATGCAAAGGCTACAGCCTTACCAAGAGCAGAATTAATAATGGTCGTCAATAAAATAAAACACGTACATGGAAAAGTAAATGATGGGAACATGTATTTATAAGACATGAAAAATGTTGGCACGAAATCCCCCAGCCATTCTATTTTGTTTTCATGTTAGTAACAATAACTAATCTACATGTAAAATACAGTAAATATTAAAGAAAACACAGGGCCTATCCGCCTACGAGATCCTTCATCTACGTCATAAAATAGTGATTACTCTGTATTAAAGTATGTATTATTCTACAATAAATTGAAATATTCCTCTATTGGCTTTTTCCGAATACATATTGTAAAATAAACAACTCAAACTCCTATTTGCCCAAACCCTATAGCATCTGCATTAGAAACACTATCCTACATTAAAAAAAAAAAATTAAAACCAGATTAAGTATAAGTGCAGAACTTTGAACCAAAGACCTATATTTCTATAATGCCATGTAAAGGCCACTTTGTTCAGAGATTATTTTACTTATGAATTGACATTTGCTGCATTCTTTTTTAACTCTAACTTTTTTTAGAGTTAATTATAGATACTATTTTCTGAGAATCTGGGTAATGATACTAATTTACTTTGTTGAATTATTAGCTGCAATTCTTAGTTCTGCTTGTAAATTTTGTACTATAATCGAAGAATTTTGCAGAATTGGTATATAGTTTGTACTTCAGTACGCACTGACTAAAGCCAAGTGGCCGCTAGTTAACCTTGGCTATTTGAGCATATTATTTTTATTTTAAGGCCGGCTTGTTGAATTTATCATACTAACACAACATTTCATTGATTGTTTTTTGAAAAGAAATTAGATCTATTGGTAAACTTTATTCTAAACTCATATATTTTTGGCAACTATAGACGTTGTGTTGTATATAAAAGGAGCCTTATTGTAATAATGGGAAAATAAGTCATCTAATTTATGTAAACATAAACAGAAATGATTTTTAGCTCTTAATTGTAGTAATAAGTACATGTTCCAATGTAAAAATTAAGCATAATCCATATCAGTGAGTACAAAAAATATTCGTTACTAAAATTTCAATTGTATACTATATTAATGGTAAGAAGTCTTGTAAATAGACACTGTTACCAAAATTAATGCACCGAAAGAGGATATGCAACATCAGAGGAGAAGACTCCACGTATAGATGGATCAAGTTGGAAAAGAAAACAATTTGTAGGGAATATTAAATTAATCTTAAACCATAACGAAATGATATAAAGCACAACTAACAACAATTTTATCCTTACCAGATCGAGGTTCTTAATGCAAATTCATGCAAAGGTTCTTTATTCGGTCAAATCACAGATTCACTTAGCTTATGATAAGCAAAATTGGTTAATGGGTAAGGGAGACAAAGAAACAAACTTACTACTTGAAGAGGTAAATAGTTCAAGAACATAGACACCCAAAAAACTGACAAAGCTAATAATAAATTATAAGTGAAAGCACTATCAAAATGGGAATAGCAAATACTATGATTGATACTGCTTTAACCAAAGATGGCATGATCGAAACACTAAATGTTGAATTACTAAACAAGGGCAAGGATGAACACGATGTTGGTGCTATTCATGTTGACAACGCCAGTATATAAAAATATATTGAACTACTGCATTTTTGGATGCATCAATACTAATATATGTTCATTTTACTCTCCAGTTTATGGGAAACAACAATCAATTAACAGAACAAATCAAAATGCCCAGCAATGGTAATGGGAACGAAACAGATGACAGTTTCAGTAAGATATATAATGTAACTATTAGCCTATAATTATAATGACAAGGCTTTGAATTTGAACAATATGGAAACGCTAAAGCTAGATGAGAATAATCCTCCCTACATCTTGTACATGATAAGGATACGTTACAAGACCAATCATCAAAAGATACAGAACTAAACCAATGAGAACAAGTAAAAGACATTGAATAGCAGATAAGCACTAAAGCAAGCACTGAAGTGGAAAATGACTAGTTACAGGAGTAAAATCTACCAATTTTGCAATTTTCATGAAGTATATACTAATGAACGATTGTGATGCAGTCAATACAAGCCATGATGAGAAAACTATTGATATATCATAGCATGATAATGATAAATAGGAAGATGATATTGATATAATAAAAGAAGACAAAGTATCAGTCCTTTCATCAAGTGTAGAGAAGATACATCATGCCAGCACTGCTGATATATCAAGATATCCTGTTCAATTGTATTTACAATTTATATGTGAAAAAGTTACAGCGTAGTCGTTTTTGGCATTCTTTCAGCATGATATATAATATATAGCTTATGAACTACAAAGATTTTTATTTTGAACATGAACTTTTATGCTATAAATGAAAATATGAGCCTATAAAAAGATAAAAATCTATTATAAATGCAAATTTTGATGTCCATCCTATTAGAAAATTAATTTTGTGCTATAAAAAGAAACACAAAATGTAAAATCTTAATAACAAGAACTATCTTTTAAAATGTTTGATCGTTTCACAGCAATTTGAGAATGAAACCAAAGTGCATTAATTAACTTCAATACGCGTTCTACTATAAAAGTTATCATGGGAAAAAACAAACAAAAGGCTAAATCTCGAAGAAAAAGTAGAAAGTTGCTTTACTTAAGATCACTTCAACAACAATATTGAAATTTAAATCTAAAGGAAATGGCCAAATTAGATAATTTAGAAGGAATAAAACAACTAAAGTGTAAGCATGGGAAAAGAAGAAATGACTAAAAGATAAAAATAAAGCAGTTAATATTGTAAAAGCATTAAAAAAATCAACAAGAAAAGCAACATGGGAACCATCTAAGCACAATAGGAGAAAGGTCTACCAAACATATACAAGCATAACAAGACAACCATAGTTTTTTTTTAAAAAAAGGATTACCCGTTATAAAAAAAGCGAAAATCGAACAAAACATCGGTTGTCCTATCTAGCAAAAAGCTCGCATATGCTTTGAATATTACTTTCAGCTTTACTTATTATTCTAGAAGCGACAAAAGTGTTATGAGTATGCAATAGATAGAATAGCCCAACTTTATAAACATAAAAATAAAGAGGATAACAAGTGCAAAAACAGAGAAGGAAGAGATACACATACAAACTTGGTCTATTTCCATCATGACCAGCAATCCTGAATGAAACTCCAGAAGGTCAGGGACTAAGAACTGCATAAGGAAACATAATAATTAGAGAACATAATATGCTTTAGAAGATAACATTCAAGTGAATAACACACACAAATGCATATACTTTGAATTGCTAGTGAATATACGCATATAGAATGTGCGCATGTTGTTATTATATAGTGTAAAGAAAAATATAATTAGTGCGCTCTCGTATAAGTTAAACAATGAAATTTAATTTTGACTTAAAGTGGCTTGCTTGAATATTTAAGTTATGGATACATTAGATGTGAACAATAAAGACTGTTTTTTGAGTCATTTAAGTTCATATCGTCCTATTCTCGTTTTTCTTTTCCTCTGTATGAAATTATGTGGTAAAGTACTTTTTTTGTCTGCTTAAACCACATTATATATCGTTTTAGCACTAAGTTCGAAAACTGTGCATCTTGACTACTTATTACTAGAAAAGTTGAGATAAATGTTATGTTGATTGGTAGAATATATAAGGTTGTAACAAATATGAATATGAAAGCAAAAGTATAAGTTTAGCTAGAATTCAAGTACTTCTTAGATTTGTCCAACAATATGAATATGAAAGCAAAAGTATAAATTGGATTCCACTTTCCAATATGCTTAGAAAATAAATTATAAATTTTTCCCTGGACACATTATATAAAAATCATCAAAAATGATTCTCTTTGTGCTACCTGCTTTTTTCTAAAGTTTGGCTCACATCACTTAATATTACATCCACATTGAAAGTCGCTAATCTGTACCCACAAGCATTGATGTTAATATAAGGTTTTTTTGTTTCACAAGTAATGAAGTATTCCAATTCTTAACCCTTAAATGAACTTAGGACTTTGTTATGTTTAGAAATCAGGTTTTGATATTATTTCAAGCGTATTTTATAGTCCATTGCGCATTTGTATTGACATTTCTATTACAGTCCATTATTCATCATTCAAGTACTTCTTAGGTTTGTAGAAAATACGAATATGAAAGCAAAAGTATAAGTTTTGCACAATATTGACATTGTATGGAGATGTATGTAAATTAAGCCATAATTCAAGTACTTCTTAAATTTGTCTACAGTACAAATTTTAATATAAAATGTAAATGGAAAATGGATCTGTTAGCACTCTTTGATAATTTACCTCTTCCATGTTATTTTTCAAACTATACCAAAACATAGTTTTATCAGTAGGGGAAATATAAAATTTCGCTTAGTTCATACTATCAATCTGAAACGACCCGAAATCCCCCTTACGGGAAATACCGGATTGAGTTGAGAGCAAGCCACAACAGAACGCAGACGGAAGAACATTTAATTGTTATTACAACAATTCCATCAGAATACAAGAATATACAGAGTATAAATGAATATTACACAGAAATATCAGAGATTTAAATTACATTTAAATACATTGCAGCGGAAAATAATACAATACACAACTAGAAGTAATACACGGATACAAAGCTTTCCGATTATCGTTCCAGCAGTGAACCAGGATCCCATGAATATAAATCTGCAAAACCAAAACTACTAGCTGCCCGTGTCAAAATAAGGGCACGCAGAGTTTAGGTTAAAAACAATAAACTCCAGGTCAGTCATGGGACTGGTGTGAGAACTAAAACAGTTATTAATCTTTATTTTTAAAGTTAGGTAAATCAAGGGACCACGCCGTATAACACGGAACGGGTTTCCTCCCAAGAATACCAGTGCATATAACAACAACGCAATGCTAAATAAAGAAAAATGAAGCTATTATAAGACCCATGTCCTATCACACAATGCAACGCAAGCCAGGGGATAGGGTTTTACCTTATAATAGCCAAAGAATGCTTGATACGCTAAATTTCATGTTTTAAATTTTTAATTAGACTCCAACTGTAAATTAATAAGAGAACGATTCCCTAAGTATTAACCCCGAAGGCCGAAACCAACATCAGACTAATACCCAGGAAACCACTCATCTTAGCTCATTTTCAGTTAGTTTCTGATTTTATATACAATCATAAATATCAATCATAGGCGGCATGAATGCCCCATACCACTATGTCGCCATATATATGTATACAATCAAAACCGCAAAATGTCGTATTGGAAGTTGGGTTATCATTTATGGTATGAACCGAGGCAAAAGATAGTCGTCTACTGATTCGAGACGCTCTAGTCCGCCCCTCAGGATCAGAGCTCGAGTGACCCTTGGATCGTCAGGGCCAGTCCACACGGAGTTGATTAAAATGCCTGAACATGCGTTTCCCCGCCCTTTGGGGCGTAGGTGAGCCAACTAAATGACTCCATCGGTTCGAGAACGACCGATATATCCGAGATGCCTCGCAACAGCAACAACCACATAAGTCAAACTCGTCAGGGCGTGTAAAACCACTGACGCCACTTCTAACTAGAAAGAAACGCATGCCCTCCCTGAGGTCCTTCTCCCATTTCTGGTTCATACCGGATGTGAAACTCGCGAAGTAAACGTTACACAAAGCTATGGCACAAAAG
This sequence comes from Allium sativum, assembly GCA_030737875.1. Lineage (NCBI taxonomy): Eukaryota > Viridiplantae > Streptophyta > Magnoliopsida > Asparagales > Amaryllidaceae > Allium > Allium sativum. The sequence goes on from CM060913.1 coordinate 265,338,464, forward strand.
CCGTGCTTTGATCATCAACCACAAGACTTTGCTTTTCAACAGAAGCCTTGATCATTTGCCACTTAGGCATGCCACACAGGCAATTCACTCTATGTGTTTGATATCCATCAGTATATAACCCTTGAGCTCGTACGTCTCAGAGAAGGGCGTTAAGCAAGAGAATAAATTCTCCGCCGCCAAACAGATATATATTTAATGGAAATCAATCACACAGACTGAAACCCGATGTCAGACACATAATCCATTTACAAGTTCGTTCTGGGTCTGAATGAAACCGGAGGCACCTAGTACCCCGCATATCCATCGATCTCCAAGTATGTCTGGACGATCACCAACTGTTTCCATCTTCTTGGGTGTACAGCCCAATCAAGATCATCAGTAATCACCCAAACGACGTGAAGACCTCCAGTCTTCAACCACCGTCTTCATCTTCGACTTATCGTCGTATCAGTTATTCAGAATGGGATAAACCCGGTCTTTCCGAATAACTCGCGTATATAATAAACAAGTGTTACACAAACACAACATACGCCTCATTCTAATTCATCAGTCACTAACCGTAAATTAACAAGAGAATAATTCCCCAAATATTAACCCCAAAGGCCGAAACCAACATCAGATCAATATCCAGAAAACCATTCTGCTTAGCTAACCGACAGTTAGTTTCTAAATTTCACATTCTTAGGGAAAAGTTCCCATTAATTTTATCAAGGCCCGTACAGTCGATTTCCATCAACGGCCATCGAACTGCACTTACAGCGACCTTTTCTAAATTTGATTTGGACATAATTCCAAATCCTCTCGTTAGATTTCCAATTTCTAATATTTGTTAGAAAGCTCTTTTCGATACGAACCCAATGGTTCCGGTTTTAGGAGAATCCGACGGTCGGATCTCCCGTAATATCCGTTCGAAGTCAATGGTCGAAATTTGCGAACTGCCGCGGCGCGTTCTATTCAGGCCATTATGTTATATATATATAATATATACTTTGTTGATTTCCTTTTAAAACGTATTTTATAAATCGTTTTAAATTCGTTTTCAAAACGATTTCAACCTCCTTTTCAAATTCAAATCAAAATTGAATTTTCCAATATAAATTCGTTTCAAATTCATTTCAAATTGATTTCAATTCAAATCGATTTTTAATTTAATTTCAGTTCGTTTTCAATTCAATTCAATTTCAGTTCGAATTCATTTCTATTTAATTTCAATTCTATTCAATTTCAATTCGAATTCATTTCTATTCAATTTCAATTCGAATTCTATTTCTTTTCAAAATATCAGACTTTGAAATCACTTTCGATATTCATTATAAAATGAATAAAATGAATAAAATCTATTAAAATGTCGTTCATGTCAAAATGGCGTAAATCTAATCAACACGGCTTCATATATTTCTGTTTTTCAAATATTTCTATTTTCAAATATTTCTTTTCAAAACTGGAATGAGGCCCAATCAATTACCATATAATGTTAATTATATGGATTTTCTACCACACGTATATAACAGCAACGATAAATCATCAACCATCATCCAAAGTGTGTTCTACACTGCATAAGCATCAAATATACATATTTAACGCTTATAACAGTCTGTCAATTAATCGATCGACATACAGCTAATTATTGGGACTAGTGTATGTCATATATCATCCCAATACCCGTGTGGGGGTTTCAAACAATCAAACACAGATTTTATTTGTGTAGTTGGACGATGTGTAAAATTTGTCGTCCCAATCAATATCAGTCAAATATTTGTATATAAAAAAATCATCCGATTTGTTTATATTTATTTCATTTCAAATACACGTTAAAAATTCTATTTTCAACTATAAAATATTTTAACTATATAAATATTTTATTTCACATCACATCACACAATCAACTACACATCAAAATCAAACCAACAAGCATACAAGCCATCCATGGTCTGTGGACGACGGGTGTCGGGTGCTACTAAACACCGTCTACATCCTAGTATATATTTCAACTAGAAAATTAAATTAAAAGTGAGAAGTTCTCATCGACTAGCTAATCCAAACGCCTCGACTCTTCTTATGTAGAAGTCATCGATGTTCTCGCCTTTTGTCACTTTCGTTGCCCGTAGCCACTACATATATGAAATCACATTTTTAATTCGCTCTATATGGATAAAAATCACAATTTTTATACCGCTACTATATAGATAAAAATTCTATTTTTACATCGCTATTCTATATAAATAAAAATTCTATTTTTACACCCCTACTTTATAGATAAAAATTCTATTTTTACAACGGTACTATATAGATGAAAATTCTATCTTTACAATGGTGTTCATATAATAAAGATTATATTTTTATCACGTTGTTCTCTATATAAAGATTTCGCCTTTTCATTTCATCACTATAAAAATCACATTTTAATTCCAACATATATATAATAAAAATCGAATTTTTATTTCACTACACATATAAAGATAATATTTTTATATTCTCTATTATATAAAAATCATATTTTTAATACTTCTACCTAAGTAAAAATTATATTTTTATATCTTCTATAATATAAAGATCCTATTTTTAATACTATACTTATATAAAAATCATATTTCTAATATTCCTACTATATACAAATCATATTTTCTTCTTCCTACTATATAAAAATCATATTTTTCTTCTTCCTACTATATAAAAATCATATTTTTCACCAAACTAGAACGTAAAAATCCTACTTTTAATTACTATTCATGCAAAAAAAACTGATTTAAAAATCCTTTTTATAACTAATTATATTAAATAAATAAAGCTAGACAAATATATAAACAAAAGTAAATAGGGACTTACAGTTAGATGGAAAAGAAGGGGGGGATTCGCTTGAGGCGGCGCAGGTCAGAGGTGAGCTCGTCGGAGGTCCGGTGGCCAGGGGGAGGGTCGGCGTCGAGGTGGGGGCCAATAGGGCGACGCGAGGTGGTTCCAGGGCTGGGCTAGGGTTTCGGTTTCAGGGGAGAAAGAGGGAGGCGGTGGTAAGTGGAGGGAGGGGCGGAGGTCGGAGGAGCGGTGACGGGCTTCGGGCGGCGGCGGCGGCGATTGCTGGAGAGGGGGGGGCGATTTCAGAACGACGTTTTTTTTTTATTTTCTTCCTTTCTGAATCGAACGGGCGTGAGAGAGAAGGTATAGGGGGTGAGGGTTTATGTGAAATATTATATTATATTTTTATTTTATTTTATTCTTTTAAGAGTTGACTTTTATTTTGAACTCGAAATCAAGCCCACCGTCTGTCATCCATAGCTAATTACCCTCATTCCGAACACAATGGGATATGTTTCGTAAGCTGATTCGATCGTTTCAATCAGTTTTCCTCAAAATCAACATATAACTCTATATATTGAATTTGAACGCGCCTTTCAATTTAATGGGGTCGCATACTAACTAGAAAAATTTCCGAAAAATATTTTCTAGCTTCGTATTGACGATACGGTCTTAACAAAACTAATTTCATCGAATTCTGAGACCGTTTGAAAAATGGTCATTTTCCAGTCGAATAAAATCAACTGAACTGGTCAAACGCGTTTTCTTTTGCCACACTCACATATTGATTCGAAAAATTACGAAAATTGGAATCTAGAAATAACTTGACATCACGGATCCAACAAAAGTGGTTTCGTCGAAATCCGAGGTCGTTTGCAAAATTTCTATTTTTAAGGGCCAGAATTCCATAGCGACTATTCTGAATTTTCAACTGGGCATATCTTTTTATTCCCGCTATGAAATTTTGATTTTTCGGATTCGTTGGAAAGATATTCTCAATTAGATTCTAATATTTTTGGTTTCGCAAAAATCCGTTTTATTTTGCACCCGGTGCATTCATTTGAAGTTTGAAATCGAATTATCGAACTACCGCGCCTTTTCCAATTCCTTTTATAATTATAAATAAATATTTATATTCCAACGTCGAGCTATATAAATATATACATTCGAATTCTATTCAGAATAAATTTCTCGCCGATTTTATTGAAAATAATTCATTTTAAATAATCAAAATTCGCTAAATTCACCAATTTAAAAATTTTAAATTGGCTCGCATTTCCGGGTTGTTACACAATCCTAATTTAAATGGAATACAATGTAAATCTACGTGAGTGCAAATATATTTCAAAACATACAATAGTTTTCTTTGAGAAATTAACCCTTCATTTACTACTCAACTCGGTAGAAATTACCTCAACAAGAACATGTCTCTGATGGTTGACATAAACTTCATCTTTAACCATTGCATCCGACGGGAACTTAAAGTCGTCAAAGGACTATTCCAACGAATGATGCTTACTGAGTGATTCTGGAATTACAGCCTATTTCTTTTGATTGACAAAGACGGATTCATGGGAACTTAGGGGCTCTAATGAAATTGATGTTGAATATAAAGGGGCGAACAAAATTCTTGTAGATTCTCGCATGTTTGGGATTGTAGCTCGGTATAAGTTAGGTGAGGATTTCAGATTTGGGATTGTAAGTGGAATTAAGGTTACGAATTTACTGGTATCTTACTTTGCGTGAAGATAAGGTGAGAAGGAGAAAAGAAAAGAATGGAGGCAAAATAACCTCATAATGAAATAAATCTCAAAATTAAGCGGGTTATTATAAACAGCGTTTAAGTTTTCAATTTTTATGTCTCGAACGGACATTGTCAGCACTTGCCGATGGAACGCTGACTATAAATGCTGACAAAAATGCATTTTCTTGTAGTGTATATTTTTATATAATTCTCAAAGCTTATGCTTAAAATGATAGATGTTGATGATGATAATGCAAATCTAAATGAATTAGAAGAGGTTAAAGAAACTTGAATTTTATTGGATTTTGATTTATTTTTATTTGAAATGCACGGTTCATAGAAGACCGATTGAGCGACTGACTGTTAAATTACATACTAGAAGTGTGTGATATCACTACAAGAGGAACATGGGTTTCCAACGGCCAGGGGCCGTTGGCGGCCGTTGGAAATCCCGTTGGAAGCCGTTGGTCAATCCGTTGGTATACGGATCAACGGCTTCCAATGACTTCCAACGCAAACGACGCGTAATTTCCAACGGCTTCCAACTGATAAATAAGGACACGTGTATGATGTTTTGAGCAAATAGGCCGTTGGAAGCCGTTTGTATGGAATGACCTGTAAGTCGTCGCTGGCCGTTGGAAATCTGGGTGTTTTTTTTGGCAGATTTTAGATTTACCACTACAAGCCACACAACAAATATAAAACATTCTGAACTGCTCCATTTCGAGCATATAACTCACAATCTCAACCATATATACACCCAAACACAATACGAAATAAAAAACAAACACAAAACACATAAATTAACCAATATTTACATAACATTACCACCAAATTTTGCCAAAACAACACCAAACCATCACCATGTCCAAAATAACATAACCATCTCCAAACAACATAACCAGCACTATGTCCAAACCGTACCATCACCAAACCATCATAACATCATGTCCAAACCATCATAACAAAATATATACAACTACCATGCATGTAGCAAGCCTCACCAACTCTCAAAACACATCAAAACAAGCTAACCTGATCAACTCTCTCCCCCTGAAGATGAAGGTGTCGTACCGTGCTGGGCAATGTACTCCGCCAATCGCTGGTTAAGCAACTCCATCTGCTCTTCACTGCGACGATCACGTTCATGAAGCTCTGCAATCTGTGCTTTCAACTGTGCGATTTTTTCCTTTTCCTGAGCCTTCTGATACATCTGCTGAGATGCTGTAATCTGTATATAATTTCAGATTTTCAGTATTTCATAATAGTAGTTCGAATACATTTGAGTTTTTATTATAAATTTTAGTATTACCTCTAGATTTCCATAACCATATCGTCTGTTTCGGGTAGCAGGATCCATGACAGCATCAAATATCTTGTCCTCATCTTTCTTGGTCAGCTCAGTCCTCCCTGTAGCTTCCAGTACCTGCGCCCTTTGCTCCTGAAATTTCTCCTGTTAAACAAAAATAAAATAAATTTAGATAACACAATTTTAATTAAATTATAAGTCTACTTAACTATTTTATACTTACATATCTCTCACGCCTTTATCATTATGGTCCCAAGTGTACGAAACTGAGCCTGTGTCGTCAGTCTGACTCAATGCATGTGTATGCTCGAAAACATCCCAGTACGACATAGGAGCCATACGCGCTCTCTCCTGAAATAAGCATGCACACATGTAAATTAAAACTTAAACTTAAATCAACTATTAATTTTAACTAGTTATGAATTAAAATTTTAAACTGTGCAATTACAAAATATACCAGATCCTCACGATGATGCTGAAATGACTTGGACCCACCTCGATGCGTAACCGGATTCTTGCTCCTATTAGCTGCATTTCTCTCAGACGAGGCCTATACATTTAAATTTAAAAAAATGTCTTAGTCTAAATCACGTACTAGTTGAATAGAATAATTGAAATTAAAAATATGCAGTAAAATTTACCAGAAAGTCCTCATTACTATTCCAATAAGTAAGTAGATCATTACACACAGACTCGCTCACCCAAGACTGCCTTTTCCCACTTGATTTTAAAGTATTCATTGTTTGTCTGTAATTTGCTGCCACTTTACTGTTCCAGTGGCGCTTAACGAAATCCAAATCCGTCTCCTGGAGATCCACCGCACCCTGCGTTTTTTTTTATAAATAGCATACATATAAAGTTATCAAATAGGAGCATGTACTTAATATAAGAAATGTTATATCATACATACGTACCAAAAAATCCTGCCATATGGTCTCCTTAACTAAGTCGGGTATCGAGCTCCAAGTGAGCCAACATGCAGTCATGCAGGCTTGATAAGCACGTTTTGATATCCTCAAAACGGTATTGGACGGCTCCAACTCAAACCCCCTGTGTTAAACGGGAAAAAAAATACATGGTTGCTAGAACAACAATTTAAATAATTTATTGTACTTAAATTAAATTTATACTAAAAACTTAGTTTTTACACTTTTGATGCTTTTGGCTTAAGCCAGACCACAGGACAAGATAACTCCGACGATGGACCACCCTCCTCGCTACCTGACGCCATACCTATTACAAACAAAAACATAACATAACATAACATAACATGACGTAACATAACATAACATGAACGAACTATATGTAAAAACATGGTATTAGATGACATGAGTACTTGATAATAGAAATGTCATAACGTGAGTACAAGTTTGTTTCATAAAAGTGTTAAATATAAGTTTGATTCATAGATTTGTCTAGTTAACATATGATCGAGTTTGATTCATAGAAGTGTTAAATATAAGTTTGATTCATAGATATGTCTAGTTAACATATGAGTTTAATTCATAGAAATGTCATGAAAATAAATATATGGTTACTTGATAATAGAAATGTCATAACATAAAATTACCTTTTGAAAATGAGGAGTATTAGTTAGTCGTCCTCATCACTTTCAGATTCCGACTCTATTTCCTCCTCCATATATGGTTCATCTGTAGTCTCAAATACATCAATTAATGCATTTGATTCATCGTTTAGAGGTCCAAAATCTGTTTGATCATCGGTTATTACTATTTCTGCATTTTCCTCAACGTCTGCTTGATAAGCTTGGTCATCGAGAATATTACGCCCGTCAAATGTAAACCTTGCTTTTGTTTTGAAAACAGCCCACCAATCTATTTTGTCTCTTCTCATAGAAGGATAAGGAGCATAATATACTTGAAGAGCCTGTTTGGCAAGTACGAAAGGGTCGTACTTATAATAATGGGACGTATGTCTTACTTCTATAAGATTATATTTTGGGTGCACGTTGATTCCAGAACCCGGAACATTGCTGAACCAGTTGCATTTAAACAAAAATACTTCTTCCGCGGGTCTTGTGAAATATGTCAATTGCAGAATCTGGTTTAGCATGCCATAAAAATCGTGTACATGGTCGTTTGGATCATCACTACCTTTAACAAATACACCGCTATTGTCAGTTAATTTTTCAGCACCATATTCTTTAATGTTAAATTTATATCCATTGACAAAGAATATTTGATATGTCTTCACATTTCCTTTAGGTCCCAATGCCAAATGTTTCAATCCTTAATCCACAATACAATTTGTTGGATCAAAAACATAACAACTAGCGAATTCTTTGCTGATATCGCCGTTTGGATACTGTGATTCATAAATGTTGCAATCATAGGACATACGTTACATATATGATTAAAGATACAATACATGTATACATAGATGCATAAGTAGAGTACCTAACGAACGGTGCAACTTCGGTGCAATTGAGAAGAATATATGTGTGTGCTGCGTTGTAATCTTTATCGTTCAGCCATTCCTCCACACATCTACCAGAAGGCCGACCATGTTTTTTAAAAATAGATAAAGTCGCTTGGCAGTCATCTTGATCAATGCCTTCATCATTACGTGCAGTACTTGCAAATGAGATGTTCACATGATCACTAAAATAATGAGAGAGAAAAAATGAAGCTTCTTCTTCAATGTATGATTTGCAAATAGAACCTTCAACTCTAGCTTTCTGCCTCACTTTTTTCTTTAGATGATTTAAATACCTGTTTAGAATTATTGTAAATTATTCTTTTCATACACTTAACCAAAATTTAATTAACTGAATATTAATATACCTTTCAAATGGATACATCCATCCGTATTGCACAGGCCCTCGAAGACGTGCTTCTGATGGAAGATGAATAGGTAAATGCTCCATAACATTGAAAAACCCTGGATGAAACATCTTTTCCAATTTGCAGAGTAATATGGGGATTTCTTCCTCTAGTTTACGTAGATGGTCAATTTTTAATGTAGATGAACAAAGCTCTTTATAGAACAAACTAAGCTCTGTTACAACAGTCCAAACTTTCATGGGCAATAGTTCTTTGAAAGCGACGGGCAATAAATTTTCCATCATAACATGACAGTCGTGGCTTTTCATCCCGCTAAGTTTACTGTTTTTATAGTCAACACATCTACGAAGATTGGAAGATATACCATCCGGGAATCTTAATCCTTCCATCCATTTTAAAAATATTTTTATTTGATTAGTATCCAGTTCATAGCACGCTTTCGGTTTTCTGGTGTCATTTGGCTTTATATGAAGCTCCGGACGATTACATATTACTTCAATATCACGTCTGGATTTCAAATCATCTTTCGTCTTCCCTTTGACATTCAAAATTGTGTTGATTACGTTATCAAACACGTTTTTCTCATTATGCATCACGTCAATATTATGATGAATCAGAAGATCTTTCCAATAAGGCAACTCCCAAAATATGCTTTGTTTCCACCAATTATGAATTGATGATTTACCTTGAATTTCTGTCTGTACTCCGATTTCATGAATCTTGGGAAAATCTTGTACCAGTTCATAAATTTCCTCACTTGTCCATACTTTAGGTGGTCGTAAAGTTTCAAGTCTAATAGCTGTAAAAAATTTCTTATCCCTTCTAAAAGGATGATTAATATGAAGAAAACATCTATGACAGTCAAACCATGAAATTTTCTTTCCAATAGGTAAAGAAAATGCTCTTGTTTCTTCCATACAGTACGGACAAGCTAGACGACCAGCCGTACTCCAATCTGAAAGCATCGCATAAGCAGGAAAATCGCCAATTGTCCACAATAAAGAAGCATGCATACGAAAGTTTTTCTTTTGGGAAATATCATATGTTTCTACCCCTTCATACCACAATTTTTTTAATTCTTCAATCAACGGTTGTAAATAAACATCGATTCCTTATGTCGGATCATCAGGACCAGGTACGACAATTGTAAGGAACATATAAGGAGTTTTCATACACATCCACGGAGGTAAATTATAAGGTGTTACAATTACAGGCCAGGATGAATATTTAGAACCAAATTGAGAAAATGGTGAAAACCCATCCGTACATAAACCTAGTCTAACATTGCGACTCTCAGATGCAAAATTGGGATACTTTTGATCAAAATGCTTCCATGCTTCCCCATCAGATGGGTGTGTTAACGTACCTTCTTCCTGTGTTCTCACCTTATGTCATCTCATATGTTGCGCGGTTACAGAAGATGCATATAACCTTTGAAGTCTAGGAATAATCGGTAAATAATGCATACGTTTATACGGGACTTCCTTTCCCTTTTTCTTTCTTGGTTTGAATCTTTCTTGATTACATATTCTACAATTCTTAAGCTTGATATCTTCCTTCCGAAATAGCATGCAACCCTTTAGACATGTATCTATTTTTTGATACGGTAAACCAAAGGCCGACATCATTTTTTTTACTTCATAATGGTTTTCGCACATTAAATTATTGGGAGGCATATGCCGCTTCGCAGCTTGTACAACAGCTGTAAATCCAGCTTTTGTGAGGTTGTATTTAGATTTCATCGCAATGTATTCAGCAGTTGCTGATAATTGAGTTCCGATTTCACAGCCTTCCCAAAGGGGTTTTTTTGCGACATCTAATAAGTCATATAATTTTTTGGCTTCAATATTTGGTTCTTCTTCATCATTACCATCGTCATCATTACCAACATTTTCATTAAATTGTTGAATCGGGAACATAGAACGTGCAGCATCTTCATCCATTTGTTCTACGAGATTCGTCGTGGCAATTTCATTATTCACTACCTCCTCAACTTGTATAGAAGTAGATGCTAACGGTTCTCCATGACGATCCCAAATTAAATAGTTCGGCACAAAACCGTACTGACGCAAATGAACTCTGACCATTTGCGGTATCAAATGCTTCAATAACTTGCATATACTACATGGACAACGGATTTCGACGTCGTTTCCATTGTTACTTAAAGCGAAATCAATAAACACGCTGACACCATTAATAAAATGTTTGTTTATTGTGCCATCGGTTTCTCTTCGTTTGTACATCCAGCTTCGATCATTAAAATAATCGTCCATTTTTTCTAAGTATATATAAAATTAGAAAGAATTATATAAATTAGATTCATAATTTTTGTGTCCGATCGCTCAAACGCTAAGATTGTATTTTAATGACAACATTTCTTTTACATATTAATTATGATGATAAAATTTGCATTGACAATGTGTTAAAACAATTTTAGTGATTAATGCATGTTATGTCAATTGATCATTTAATGGTGGGTTATCCTACCTCCCATTACAAATACAATAACGTAATTAAATCGCGTAAATCTTTTCAATTTAAACGATTCAACAAAATTTCCGTAGCACTTCCCTTTAGTTCCCTAAATAGTACACAATTGCGTGTACACAGGGAACATAAAGGAAGTGCTTTTGGAATTTTGAGAACCGTTTAAAATGAAATACTTTACGAGATTTAATTTCGTTATTGTATTCGTAACTTGTCCAATACAATGGACAAATCCAATAAAAATTGTATACAATGAATATAAATGTCCGTTCCGTTAATAAAACGAACATCATATCACGATTATATACAATACTTATCAGACGGGGCTAAAAAAACTCTCTAAGGCTTTATGAATATAACATATTATGAATACGTATTTTTTCATGATTGAAGTGTTTTTTGTACGCTTTTGTGCGCCTTAGCGCCTTTTTGCGCCTTAGCCCAAAAAACACAAACTTAAATATTTCCAGTTGCACGACACGTTTTCAACAAATTAAATATTGTTTTCAATGAATTGGGGCTCAACCAAACAAACAAATACATAGATTATCAACTATATACATACATACATACAACACTATATATATGCATATATACATATTCAACTTTAACTAATTAAACCATAGATTAGCAACATAATCAAGTAAATCTACAAATACAAAACTCATTAACAACAACTACTTAAACTAATTAAAACTCTAAATCATAACAACTAAGTAATTTATAAATCAAAACCCTAAATTAGCAACTTAAATAATTAAACCCTACATTAGCAACTAATCAACAACATTAGACACACAAACATACTCTAATTATGCTTAAATTACTAAACGAGGTATTAAACAAAATTTAGGTTAAACACATACCTTGAAATCGGAGAGAATCGGAGTTTAAAGAGGATGAGAGAGTGTCTTGATTGATTTGGAGAGTTCCTAGATGGATGGTGGCGTGGGATTGGTGATTTCAGAATTGAAGGAGGGAAAGATTGGGGGTTTTGGGAGAAAATTCGTGGGTTTGGAGAGAATGAGGAAGAAGGAGCAGCTCTCGGCTGATTTGTGCTGAATCCTGTGTAACGGGGGGGCAACGGCTTCCAACGGATTAAAAACCAACGGCCGCAAACGATTTCCAATGGTGTATATTTTGTATACGTAAGAAACATACGTATTTTGGCTTCCGTTGGAAGCCGTTGGTCAACGGCCGTTGGAGGCCGTTGGAAGTGTCCGTTGCAATACTGTTCAATTCTTGTAGTGTATGTAAAAAGAATCACGTATGCGTTGTGTGTTAGTTAATTTTTTTTTTCTTGGAGATGAATTGTCCCTTCGTGCACTGTGATCTTGCCAAGGATTAGTTTTTAGTAGGTAAATGCATAAATTCAAATTTTTGACAATATAATGGGTATACTTAGCAAAAAATACAAGTAAAATGGTTTTTTTCATTGTTGTAGAGGCAATTCAACAACTTTATGTGCTTAGATAGAATTAGGCTCTTTGTTTCCATTCCATATTTTTTATATATATAACTTCCATTTATTCTCGTATAAGTTATGATTTTGGCTTGTCAGAGTCAAAAATCACTTAAGTAATAGAAATCTTGATAAAGAAATATCAGCTTCAATAACAAAATAAAGGAGCATTTCTATCGAAGAAATGTTGCCAAAATGATAGTAATTGAGACATTGTATATTTTATCTCCTGAATATACAATACATGTTTCAATATTAAAATTAATCTACGCTCCTTAATCTGATCACAATGTGGATATTTGCTAATGTTAGAATATCGACATATTATATATTTGTGGAAAAAATGTATAAGTGATTAAGGTAAATTATTAGACACTAATAAACTTTAAACAACTGACTAAAAATAGCACTATGTATGTTTAAAATGTAACACTCCAAGAAAATGGAGAAATGAAGATATAATTTTTTTTATCAAGTTCAATTCATGTCTTAATTTTTCCTGTCTCGATATGCTAAATCCATCTCGTCCATCAATTTTTAAATGATTTGATTAATCAAATAGTATTATGCACCATTTCAAATCCTAGAAATCTCGCTCAATATCTCATTTCGATCTTTTTCCAAAACGAAATAGAAAATCTTGCTATAAATATCATTTCAAAAATATCCTTCAAGATAGGATGATATTTGATGATATATCAGCTGAGATGAGATATGGAAATGTCGACTATATTTGGATTATTTCGAACTAAAATTTAAATAAATGTAAAACCCAAAACAATAATTTAAAAAATTCAACTGTAACTACTTTAACCTTTTGCTACTTTAATAGTAAACCCCTCCCTTTTAATTGCTAAAATTAACTCTAAAACATTTCCCTAAACCTATCAACCACATTCGAGATATCTGAATCACATCTCGAGCCACTTGAAAAATAGTTATTTTTAGATATACTAATGGCATATTTTGTTAATTAGCTTGTTAAAAGCCATAATTTACATTGATTTATCATGATACTATTTTTTGTAGAAGATTTGAAAAGAATCATGTTTAGTATTTAATTTTTTATGCATATTTTGCATATGTTATATTCATATATGTCCTACAATCTTTAGGATTTTTATATTTGTTATTTTTTTACATGCATATTACACTTAAAAGTACATATTTCATGTTCTACATGCATGCAACTATTTGATGTTTTAGATCTTTTTATGTTCTATATCTAATAATAATTCATGTCCATAAAGCATAAATTATAAGCTATATAATCTATTCGTAACGGGTTTATTTATTTATGCATACTATGTTTTATGATATGAATGTTTTTTCATCATATATTAATAACAATAGAGTGAGTTTGCAATTCAAGTTTAAGTTGTTTTTTTATAGTAGCATTCATAAAAAGTACTTTGTAAAAATATAAATTTTTAAACATATTATGTACATCGAGATTGTTCCGACATGAGCTTTAAGGATCGAGATCAAACTCCGAGACAAACACCCGAATTGAACTTATTTCGCTTGGGATCTCCTTCGATATGCAATCGAGTTTCTAAAATCACGAAGATGAAAAGTGATCGATATCCGAGATTTAAAGCCTTACTGGATACTTTTAAACTTTGTCTGAAGAAAAATGATTTATTAACTAAATGTCGAAGGTTTATCTGCGTCCGTGTCGTTATAAACTTTGTTTACAAACATTTATGCTTTGACCTTGTCATATTCACATCATATTTTAGTAATACTTGAAGACTATTTTGTTCTATATCAATAGTTTTCAACTTGCGTTGCCTTAATGTAGAACAAAAGTTTTTATTAACATGAATGTTATTCGGTTTTCTTATGAATGTATTTACAAAATGATTATTCAATATGTGAAGCATTTTCGTGCATTATCAACTTTGAAGACGAATTAATTGATCCTACCATAATAACATCATCACATGTTAAACTTCAATGAGAAGTGACTTTGGAAAACACAACAGACTGATAACATACGATTGATTACGAATGTAGTATTTGCATAATTATACAACATTAGGAATAAGAAAAACGAACTTAGCTTGAATATGGTAGCACGATTAAAAAAGCATTTGGATAATTATCAAAAATAGCTTAGCTTATGGATATGTGAATAGAGTTGTAAACGGATCAAAGCAGATAGGACAACAAGACAAAGATACATCCAGCCTATAGGAGATTCTAACACATACGGACCGTGCAAACCACATCATATCTCTGTCCTGTAAGAGATTTAGATAAAACAAACCGAACAAGACAAGTTTCAAATTTAGAACATTATTTATAAGGAACGTATAATATTTGGATAATAAAAAATACATTGAGCATTTTCAAATGGACATTTGCTCTTACGTTATTTCTTGTACAAGTTTGTGTCCTAAACCAAATTTGCGTAGATACAAACCAAACGCTTTATGGCTTCGGACCAAATCGAATATCATACAATCATACAAAATCTACAGCTTTATTTTTTGAATTCAAATATTTCCGTGCATGAAGCATTGAAAAACACACTAGCTTGCTTTATTAAACAAAAATCAAAATCCTGCTGGCCACAATTATTTGTATTGAAAACGCTGAAATGACAAAGACAATGAACATAAGTAACCATGTTAACACATTGCTAGTGCATGACTTTAAGACGTATAATGAAAGTCTAAACCAAATCATTAATGACAAATGAATTTTTTTAATCAAGCTACAAAATACAAAATAAATTACATAGATTTAAGCTTATAAACAAAATGACAGCTATTAAGGCACAAAATTAGACATACGAATATTAATCATTGAATTTGTTTGTCGAATTCTGAGGAAAAAAAATCTAATAGTTGAGATTTCTTATATTTAAATTTGTGTTCTCGTTTAGTGTACAAATAGACTTTCATAAACCTCCGTGTAAACATAAAGTTGAGTAAACTATCATGACTCATGAATTGTACAACTCAAATAGAAATGCAAAGAGATCAAAGTTAAATCCACAGCTATCACAGCTTAAAAATGAAGTTTAAATGATCATCATTTGAATATACAAACAAATGACTCAACTTTGAAGGGATAATTGATAAATTGTCACAACAGCGCCGCGAGAGTGATTTGGTGGAAGGATAGCGCCCAGCCAGGGGAAAGACCTGGGTTTGATTCCGCACAGCCGCAAAAAATAAATTAAAAATAAATAAATAAACAAATAAATAAATAATCCCCTAGTTTGTTGGACGGACAAGCTTCCTTGGTGAGCTAATCACATAATTATTATGGTCAGCTCTCAGCTGCCATGATAGTATATACTGTTGAAATCTCTAAAGAGGTGAATGAAATATATTTAGTCCCACATTGGCAAATAATGGGTTAATGTTGTGTAGAAATATAGGATCCTCATTCTCTTAATTGGCCCTTATGGTCAGGTAATTTTGTGCGAGAGGGAGGACCTATATCTGATGAACACACACGCGCGCGCGTGCGCCGCCCGCCCGTCCGACCGACCGACCGTACCGAACCGAACCGGGCCGGGTCGGGTTCGGGTTTGGGCTTGGGCTTGGGCTTGGGCCTTGAATAAAACCTTATTTTTGCACTAAAAAACTCTGCAATTTTCAGACGGTTTTTTTTTGGAATAATGGCGAATACGGGTGCGACCCGTTTGGAATGAGCGGGTGCGACCCGTTACGGTTCAAATGAGCGGACGCGTTCATTTGAATCAGACGGCAACGGTTGCGTTTTTTCAAACGGGTGCGACCCGTTAACGCATCTTTTTGAAAACTATAAATGCTTAATGATTCTGATCAAATCATTTTTCACCGAAAAATATTTACAGTTTTCTTCTTCCTTACGCTGTCTCTTCCTGCCATTGATTAATCATCACTGTCGATACGTACTCGCTACAATCTCGAGCAGCATTCTCGTCTGTTGTATCCTGGGAGGCTTCGACTGAAAGTTAAAAGATATGATTAATGCAATGCTTTTAACGTCTGGTTTACCGACGAACTTGTGGGGGGAAGCTTTGAATATGTCTAATCACATATTAAACAAAGTTCCTCACAGTAAAACAGGAAAAATTCCATATGAGTTATGGAAAGGACATCTACCAAGCTTCAAATACCTCAAAGTGTGGGGGTGCTTGGCAAAGGTTCCTATCCCACCTCCCAAGAAGGTCAAACTTGGACCAAAAACAGTAGATTGTTATTACTTAGGGCCAGCCCAAAATAGTAGTGCATATAGATTTTTGGTATTCAAGTCTGATATAGATGATATCCATGTAAATACAATCATGGAATCAAGAGATGCTTCATTCTTTGAAGATGTGTTTCCACACAAAAGAAATGAAGGAAATAATGTCCCCAAAAGGACACGAGAAGAATCAAATAGCCCACATGAAGATGAAACTCATCGTGAAGTTGATGAAGTTGAACCAAGAAGAAGCGTAAGGGCCAGAACATCCAAATCATTTGGCTCTGAGTTCCTCACTTACGTACTTGAACATGAACCTCAAACATATAAAGAGGCCATGTCATCTTCTGAATCTTCGTGTTGGAAAGAAGCAATCCAATGTGAGATTGATTCAATTCTAAGTAATAAAACTTGGGAAATTGTTGATATTCCACCTGGAATAAAACCAATTGGCTGCAAATGGATTTTCAAGAAGAAAATGAAAGCAGATGGCTCTATCGACAAATATAAAGCCAGATTAGTAGCCAAAGGATATCGTCAAAAAGAAGGAATAGACTTCTTTGATACATATTCACCTGTTACACGAATAACCTCAATAAGAATGTTAATAGCAATTGCATCCATCTATAATCTAGAAATTCATCAGATGGATGTAAAGACGGCATTCTTGAATGGAGATCTCGATGAGGAAATCTACATGGAGCAACCCGAAGGTTTTATATCCAAGGGAAATGAAAATAAAGTCTGTAAATTGGTAAAATCATTATACGGACTCAAACAAGCTCCAAAACAATGGCACGAAAAATTTGATAGTGTCATGATGCAAAATGGTTTTCGTATAAATGAATGTGATAAATGTGTTTATTATAAACAAATTGGACAATCATATGTCATGATTTGCTTATATGTGGACGATATGTTAATTTTTGGTCCTAACATAAAAGTTATAGAGACCATAAAGAAAATGTTGATCAACAATTTCGATATGAAAGATTTAGGAGTTGCAGATGTTATTTTGGGAATCAAAATAATAAGAACCCCTAATGGAATTGAATTATCTCAGTCACATTATGTTGACAAAGTGATTGAAAGATTTCAAGATCTTGGGATTAAAGGAGTAAAAACACCTTTTAATCCATCAGAAGTACTACATAAAAACACTAATGAGAGTGTAATGCAGCTGGAATACTCTCGTGTAATAGGATGTCTAATGTATCTTATGAATTGCACGAGACCAGATATAGCCTATGCAGTAAGTCGACTGAGCAGGTATACAAGTAATCCAGGAAAGGAACACTGGAAAGCACTAATGAGAGTGCTTGGATACTTAAAGAATACCACAAATTATTCTTTGCATTACGGAAAATATCCAGCTGTATTAGAAGGATATAGTGATGCAAACTGGATTGCCGATTCAGAGGAGTCAAAATCCACAAGTGGTTATGTTTTTACTCTAGCAGGAGCAGCAGTATCGTGGAAATATACTAAGCAAACATGCATAGCTCGATCAACGATGGAATCTGAGTTTATTGCTTTAGATAAAGCAGGCGAAGAAGCAGAATGGCTTCGTCACTTCTTAGAAGATATTCCACTTTGGCCTAAACCTGTAACGGCCATATGTATTCACTGCGACAATCAAGCAGCGCTAAGTAGAGCGAAAAACTTTGTTTATAATGGCAAATCTCGACATATTCGAAGACGCCATAACACGGTTAGGCAGTTACTCTCAAATGGAACTATTTCCATAGATTATGTAAGAACAAATGATAACCTAGCGGATCCATTTACAAAAGGGTTATCACGAGAGAAAATTGACTGCGCATCGAGGGGAATGGGTTTAAAAGCCTAAACCAACAAGAGTTATCTTATACGGAAACCTATCCTAGCGACTGGAGATCCCACGGACTAGGATCAATAGGCAAACCAGTTCTGAATAACTCAAGATGTAATGCATTTAACCCTACTCCATTCCTATGGTGCACAATATAAAATGCATGCCTACAGAAGTTTCACAGGTTAAAGCTATGCTTTTTAATGATGACCATATCTTGTAAAATAACAAGTGGGGTATATGTAGGATACTCCTAATGGCAGCGATCACCTATGTTAGTGTGAGCTGGGTCGGCTCTATGAGAATATTAAAGGCTTGTATTCTCTATATACACTCGCAGAACCAAAAAAGTGTTTCAGGACCAAAATGAACACAGCCAAGAGATTGGGTGAGAAGGGAAATAATGTTCTGTTAAACTTATTGTCTGGTTATACAAGAACGGCTGACGGTTCAAGATGAAATAATTCACCGATTAGCCAAGTATATCCGATGAGTTTTAACTAAGGAAAGTTCAAAGTGAAATATCTACTTATCCTAAATAAAACATTATTCCATATGTAGTCAGTGATATTTCAATTTGTGTGGGGGATAAAATATATTATCATTCATGTGGGGGATTGTTGAAATCTCTAAAGAGGTGAATGAAATATATTTAGTCCCACATTGGCAAATAATGGGTTAATGTTGTGTAGAAATATAGGATCCTCATTCTCTTAATTGGCCCTTAGGGTCAGGTAATTTTGTGCGAGAGGGAGGACCTATATCTGATGAACACACACGCGCGCGCGTGCGCCGCCCGCCCGTCCGACCGACCGACCGAACCGGGCCGGGCCGGGTTCGGGTTTGGGCTTGGGCTTGGGCCTTGAATAAAACCTTATTTTTGCACTAAAAAACTCTGCAATTTTCAGACGGGTTTTTTTTTGGAATAATGGCGAATACGGGTGCGACCCGTTTGGAATGAGCGGGTGCGACCCGTTACGGTTCAAATGAGCGGACGCGTTCATTTGAATCAGACGGCAACGGTTGCGTTTTTTCAAACGGGTGCGACCCGTTAACGCATCTTTTTGAAAACTATAAATGCTTAATGATTCTGATCAAATCATTTTTCACCGAAAAATATTTACAGTTTTCTTCTTCCTTACGCTGTCTCTTCCTGCCATTGATTAATCATCACTGTCGATACGTACTCGCTACAATCTCGAGCAGCATTCTCGTCTGTTGTATCCTGGGAGGCTTCGACTGAAAGTCTTAAGGAAACTGTGAATACAGGCCTCAGACGAACTCGGTTAGGCTTCAATTCTTTATGGTTTAACTTTCTCTTTGTATCAGCAATACTGTGTTGTTGTCTGATTTCTGTACTATTTCATAGTAGTACTGTTTGACAGAGATAATACTTCTGTCGCTGAATTGATTTGTGTGCAAATCAATTTGTTTTGATCAGTTTACAGTACTGTTTTTCGTTTGTAACGCTTTAAGTCTGTTGCAAATTAGAAACATTTATATTCTGTTTCAATTTCTGTGTTGCGAATACAGATTAAAATAACATATACTTATAGAAGATCTTCTACAAGAACATAGAAAAGAAAGTCTGGCGCAATTAAGCTGTTGATTCATGATCAACTTATCTGCAAAGAAGTTGATAATAAATTTCCATGTTATGCGTCTTAAAATAGTACAAATTTGTCTGCTTGGTGCAGGACATGAGTATGATGAATTACACAAGCCTATGCCCATTGAATGACAACACATACATACAAAGATGCGTATACATATGCAGAGTTCTGAGAGCTTTAAAGCAAGTTCATTATACCCATCGTTGCCGACCACATATAAGCGCACATCTCCAAGCATGGCGCACATAACATTAGACTAAAATATTCAAAACTGTGGCAATAATGCAGCCCAAATAAGGTAACTAAATGGATATTCATACGTTCTAATGTCATCCAAATTCTGCTTCTATTCAGGCTCTCAAAAGCCATAGTTATAAAAGGCTATATCATGCTTGTGGGATGCAACCATAAGTACTTCACTTTTTGCCCAACACAGATTTTCTGCCCCTAAATACATTAGGATAGATTTCAGACTTTCAGTGTAGTCTTTCCTCTTTAGAAATCTCATGCAAACTGCAACGGCAGCAAAAATATAGAGAAAATGCTTGCGTCTGCAACACAATATATCACATGTAAAGATGCAGATAGCAATACCAACTTAATTTCCAATCCATGGTATCTTTTACAAAACTGAACTGAAATCAACAAAACAGTGAAATATGGATAACTGATGGAATAGGCTACATGGACTTCGCATTTTCAAGAAGCAAAAGCTTTTATGTTATCTGTACTGAACTTTGAAATATATCATAAATTCAAGCTTATTAGATCCCAAATTCGATGCACTAAGCTTCTCGTAATGGAAATGCAAATGCAAATATCTCAGATGGATGCTTGGGGAGTAAGCCTATTTTGAAATAAACAAGTGGTTCAACAAGAATTTTGCACAAGTCTCGTTACAAATGTTTTCAGAAGCATGACAATCTAACAATATTTACATATTTTGTTTCCTAAGATATGTGTCTAAGTATATAGCATGCAAGCAAAGATATCAACACTGTATCCATGATAAGAAATTAGAACTAAAAATCGTTCTTACTAAACCGAAGCGAAGAACCCACTAAACTCCTCAATATCCTTAAGCAATCTTTATGTCGATATTATGACTACGTGAACACTTAGATTACTCCAACTTAAGAAGAAAAAAAAGGCCAAAGAGAATCTAAACAGGAATGAAAATTTTATAGAATCAATAAGGATAGAAGTGAATTTCAACAAGATTTTTCTTTTTTAATTTCCCCATCAACCAACCACACATATAATGGAAGTGTCATCTCAAACTTTAGGACTCTACGCAGCCTGCATCCAGAAGGTTTTTTCTACTGGTACTAACACGCTTGAACAGCAATATTGTGACGGCCCGTCTCGCACCAGCCTGCATTTCCTCCAAGAGTGCGCTGTACACATGCCCGACTAGCACAAGACGGTCGTCAGAAGAAAGGAAAGAAGGGAATGAACTAATCAAAGAACCTGTAGAATGTCTCACAGCGCATGGGATAAAATATAATAATAACATACTTGACATAAAACAGGCGAGACAGTGCATAAGCTGGTAACTAATAATCAATGTCAACATCAAAGCAGCGGAAATCCAAATACAGCTTATTACAACTTTCCAAATTTACTGTCTCTAAACAAAAGAAAGCTAAAATAGAAGATACACCAACAATGCCCAAGCAGTGATCTTCAACAACACAGGGAGAATATTATGTATATAGTACGTGGAAGCCTCCTGCTCGTCTCCGGATCATCTACCCGTGCATCACCAGCTAACCTGTCTCTAGTCTGCTCGTGTGAGCACCCAGAGTAATAAGAAGAGACATAAAACTCTGGGTCAGACATAAAGCCTGGTATGAGCGATAAGCATCTAAACAGAGTAATAACAGGTATACTAATCCATACCTGAACCTGGACCTGCAACCAAAGAGTTAGTACCACATACCGTACAATACTCCAAGGTGCCATAATAGATAGTGTCAGAAATACGGGGTGGGGTGTGCATGTCACAATGATAGCAAACAAATCATCCATAGCAACCATCCTCACATCTCTCACTCAGTGCGTAAAGCGTACGACATCTACCACTTTGGAACACTAGACAAAACTGAGGCAACGACGAATCCCGACTTGTAGAAACCCTGCTATGACCAAGCCAAACACTCGGAGTCATGACCAAACATTTCAATGACCCACTTCATTGGTCGTAGCCCTTGGTTCTACCGATGCCATAATGGCCCTGAATCCGCCTTCGTACCTCCTACCATAGTGGTCCAAAGCTATAGACGTCGATAACTCCTTGGCACGCGTCCCGCAGCAAAGCCCAACCATGAAGCGAACCCGTTGATTCCCATCTGAATCCTGAGCTCTAACTTCTCATTTGGACTTCCTTTGCATCTCGGGTTTGGTCGAATTGGAGTGGGTCTTCAGAAGGGTTGTCGCGCAGTCCTGGAATTCGGTTCGGTTCGGTAGTCATCATCTTCGTTGGTTCGGTTCGGTAGTCCTTCAGTTCGGGTTCTCCACTTGGTTCGGTTCGGAAGTTTAGTGCCTATTCTCTGGTTGGTTCGGTGGTTGCTCCCTTCTAAGTTCCCATACCCGATCCTGTCCTTCTCCAATTGCCGATCCGCTCCGCCCCCTTAGCTTACTCCGATCCGATCCTCTCCAATCTGATCCGCTCCACAGCTCCGATCCGATCCGCTCCCTAGTTTCGATCCGGTCCGCTCCCTAGTTCTGATCCGATCCCCCTTGTCCACTCCAACTCTAAGCAAACAGCCTTCCTTCTCGCCGATCCTCCTCCAGTGACAAGCTCCGATCCAGTTCAGATTTCCTTGGTCAGTTCACAAATCCGATCCGACCTTCTACTCCGATCCGATCCGGTTCGGAACCTGCACATTTCTGCAACTTTCCAGCGAGCTCTCTACGCCATTCGACGACGTTTTCGACCAATCTAACTATTCTAATCAATCATAAAACATACCATAGAGTCATAGCAACATGTAAGAACAACCACAAACACCTAACAACAATTCAAATGAACCAAAATGGATCAAAAGTGGCTAAAACCTCACATTTTCCCATAATCCCTCTTAATCATGTTTAAGCATACGATTAGCAAAACACATCGAAATTAACCCAAATTTCTAACAGAGCCTTAAAACATTATTTTAGAATTTTAAGAATTTTTCCAGAATTTATTTACGTATAAATTCGCTAATCTTCACTAATTACCCTTAATCACCGTAATTAGTGCAAAAACTATGCAAATCACTCACCTTGGCCGCAAATGAATCACCAAATCTGAAATACTCTCTGTTTGGGTCGAATTCCTATGTGTAGCAGCAGCTCCTAACTTGCTTTATTGCTATTTGGCCTTGCTTTGACGTAGTTTAGGCTTAATCTTCACTAAAAATGTGTTTTGGAGTGGTTTTAGAGGATGGAGGCCATTACTAAGGTCTCAAGGAGGTTTGTGGCGGCTCAAAACTGAAATGAAAGTGATAACCTAACCCTAATCAGTCCTCCTATACCTCTAAACCCGAAATTCCCCTGTGGGCCTAGCTGCTAATCACCCGGTTAAGCCCAATTAAGCTGTTTTCCACCGTCTGAAACTTGTTTCAGCCATATCTCCCAAACGGTAAGTCCGTTTGGCTAATGTGACCACTCTACGGAAAGAGAAACCATCATCCGAAGCCAATGGAAGTGGTTTCAGGTTAAAATTCCTTTCCAGTCAAAAGTTATGGCCAAAACAGTGAACACTAGGGGTAAAATGGTCATTTAAAAATCGGGAAAAATCATGAACATGGGAAATGACCCCAATAGTCGTCCCCCAAAGTTACATGACCATACGACTTCGTATGTGAAAGAAATAAATATTCTACGATCCTATGATGCGTAGACTACGGGTCGTTACAAATATCATATGCATGTGTTTGTTTGTGTACTTATATCACAGAGTCATATAGACATGTGAATGCACAGAATTTTGATACTCTAAGTAATACTACCACTGATATGATGCTATCTGCAAGAAGGCAGAACGCTCAGTAAAATATTTGGCTCTCCCAGCTATTTGATTAGTTAGTTTTTCTAATTCAAAATCAGTTAAGAAGAAGAGTAATCCGATTTAGTTGTTTTTCGAAGAAATCAAAATCAAAATTTTCTAAAATTGAAGGGAGAAAAGAAACAAAATTCTTCAATAGCGAAAGATGGCTAAAATTTACCAATAAATTTTGCTACAGCAAAAGGAAAGAATTCTTCCATAGCAAAAGAATTGCTCTGATGATGTTCCACAATTTTGCTTCCCAGAATTTTCATCCTTCCAATTCTAGGAGACAGTCCATACACAAAATCAAACAGAAAAGGATAAATTTTAGTGCACTGTGTGTTCCTATTTTAAAATAAATTTCGTTAAACCTACAAATAATAAATGTACCCAAACCGTACAATAGCTTAATTGTAATCATTTAACATTTTGGAGTAAAATCTTACTTCGATCAACAAGAAAAAGCTTATTGAGATCGAAGAACATAATTGACGTCGGATAAGAGATTCGAACTCTCGCGGGGAAACCCCATGTACTTAGCAGGCACACGCCTTAACCACTCGGCCAACCCGACGACAGCAACCAAAATAATTTGTATAATTTCTTTGCCAGAAAATAACGTAATCATTCCACGCTGCTTTGCGGACGGACACACAATAATTTTACCTTAAGGTCGCCAGCCATTTTTGAGTTTTTTTGCAGCCAACAATGACCCTCGGTAACAGGGGCGGATGCACCTTGTGGCCAGCAAAGGCAGCCGCCATACCTGGAAAAATGAGAATCAGACAAGTGATAACCAGCCCCAGATTTTGGCCCTACCTGAAAATACAGCTGCTGCTGCCCTACCTCAGCAAAGAGAAAGGCTTCATTTGGACTTCAACAGGCCAATGCTAATGACAAACTTGTTGTAGTTGGACATATAGTGGTATATATACAGCATAACTATGATCAATTTTGCGATGTGGGTGATTTTTTTTTTTTTTTTGCTTGGCCCTACCTCAATCTAAAGGCTAGATCCGCCACTGCTCGGTTAGGTTTGAGGGGCAGGGGGATGCTAGAGAAAACGTTATTCAACTTAATCAGCCGCTACTGGGCCCATATGAGAATGAAGACGGCTATATAAAACTTTGTTACTAACATTGTGATTGAGCCCATATAAAATGCTTCATCCGGATATAAGACTTCATGCTAATGAGCTGCTACCGGGTCCATATAAAAATATTCATTTTGTATTTAAGAGGCATTGTTACTGACACCATTTTTAAACAAGAGATCTTCATGTTTTAACAACACATCGCATACATAAAAATTGTTACGTGAAGATTTGGAAAAAGAATCCTTAACTGCCGACATACTTATCCCTTTAAAACACTAAAGCCCTATCCCGTCTAAAATTTGAAACATCGACCTAAGACATAATTTTTATATGATTTTGAAACAAAGTAATTGAGCCGTCTTTTGCAGACCTCACTGGAAAAGTTGCATCTAAAGAAAAATTATTTGCTAACTAATTATAGAAGGTTTATCCGCATCTGTATTGTTATAAACTTTGTTTTCAAAGATTTATGCTTTGACCTTGTCCTATTTTAGTAATGTTTAATGACTATTTTGTCCTATATCGTGAGTTTTCAACTTGCATTGTTTCAATTGGTAGCGCACAAGCTTATTATTAACATGAATGTTATTCGATTTTCTTATGAATGTATTTACAAAATGATTATTTAAAATGTGATGCATTTTCGTGCTTTATCAACTTTGAAGACAAACTAATTGATCCTACCAAAATAACATCATTATAGGTTAAACTTTAAAGATAAGCGACTTTGAAAAACACAATTGATTAATGATATACGATTGATTGTGAATGTACTCTTTGCATAATTATACAACATTTGAAAAAGAAAAACGAACTTAGTTTTAGTATGGTAGCATGACTAAGAAAGCATTTGGGTAGTTATCAAAAATAGCTTAGCTTATGGATACGTGAATATAATTGTAAACGGATCGAAGCAAACAGGACGATAGGACGAAGTTACGTCCATTCTATAGGAGATTCTAACAAACATTGATCGTACAAAACTGCATAATATCTCTATCCTATAAGTGATTCAGGTAAAACAAACCGGGCAATAGAAGTTTTAAAATTTGGACATTATTTATAAGGATCGTACAATTTTTGGGTAGTAAAAAAAGGATTTTTTTTTATTTTGGACTAGTTTTTGTTACTTATAACAAAAATAGGTCGTTTTCCAAACTAATTAAAAAAAAATGAAGTTTACATGTTCATTATTTGAATATACATACAAATGACTCAATTTTAATGGATTACCTAATAAAATTGGTACAACAACACGAGCGATTTAGTGGAAGAATAGTTCTCAGCTATGGTAAAGACCTAGATTTGATTACCCACTGCTGCAAAATGATTTTTTTTTTCTCCCGGTTTGTTGGATGGACATGCTTCCGTGGTGCGCTATATCATCAAAACCAATAAATATGGCATACAGAGACTTGCACAACTCACTACTAGGGCTGTCAATGGATACGCGAAAAATACAAAATCTGTCTACATCCGTATCCGAAAAGCGGATAATATCCAATTCGAAAAAACGAATGCAGATATGGATACATAGATATCCGTATCCGAAAATTATTCGTTTGAATTTATTTAACATTATGCTCAAATTATATGTATTTTAGTACAATAAATAATATTTATTTATTGCTTTACTAAGTCGAAGGTTTGTATTATATGCACTAAATGCATATTAACTACTCAAATCTATTTAATTTCATCATATATGATTAGTGTTAACACTTTTGTGAACCATGAAATTGAAAAACTTCTGGGTTTAACCAAAAAATTTCATTTATATTTCTTAATTTATCGATCATTGGCATATAGGATAATTATCCGATATCCGTCCGTATCTGCGGATACGGATATCCAATATCCGATATCCGAAAATGGTTTCAGATACGGATATAGCACTATCCGTATCCGAAAGTATTCGTTGACAGCCCTAATCACTACTAATCTCATAACTTTTTTTGGTCGGCTGCCTTGATAGTCTATACTTAACAGAAAATTTGGCACCATTAAATTGTTCATTCATGAATCATGATCAACCTCCTAATCCTATCAACTTATCTATAAAGAAGCTATGATCAAAATTGCATATTATACATCTTTAGATGGGTACAAATTCGTGCCTTTGGTGCAATACATAGTTAAAAATAAAAAATAAGAGAGAAAATGTTGATCATGTATTGATGCTTGGCTGATTTACAAATGAGATGCATACAGGAATTTATAATGCATTAAAGATTGTTCAAGACGATATATACTAAAAGAGTACCCCTGATTTTTCATTTTTAGAAAAATTAGTAACTGAATGGTACTATTTGACAAGCCAATTATTAGTTGTCATTATAAATATCATTGTGGTCTCCATTCAATTATGCCAGATTCATTATTTTCAACACGCCCTCTCAAGCTGTGCTGTAGAGAGAATGAAACGACCAGCTTGTTTTTGAGATAATGGAATTGTGAAATGTTGAGAGACTTGACAAGTATATCAGTTATTTGCTCCTCTGTTGGAATGTACCTAACCCCCGCTTCTTTATTCAAAACTTTGAATCTAATGAAATGCATATCACTTTCTATTTGTTTTGCTCTTTAATGAAAAACAGGATTAGATGCTAACTGCCTGGCACCAGAATCGTTACACCACATTATGGCTAGTCCTTTGTATTCAATACCGATTTCAGTGAACAAGGATTACAACCACACCACCTTAGTGTAGGCTTGAGCTAAGGCTCTATATTTTGCCTCAGTCCTTGAGCGAGCTACAGACTTTTGTTTATGGGAGTTCCTACAAATTAGATTTTTTTTCCAAAGTATATGCAATAATTGGTTATGGATTTTCTATCATCAAGAGAGCTTGCCCAATCTAAATCACAAAATCCTCCAATAGTTAGGGTGAAGGCATAAGTGAACATGATCCCTTCTCCAACTGATCCATCAAGATAGCATAGATTTTTGGTTTTGAGTGGGAGCTTGAAGAAATTGGCTCAGCTTATTCATGGAATAAGCAATGTCAGGTCCACTAAGTGTAAGATATTGAAGGGCACCAATAACACTTCGATATAGAGTGATGGTCAAAAGGAGCACTATCTTGAAGACTTAACTTATTGTTTTGATTCAGGGGAGTAAGGCAAGACTTGACAACAATCATGTTTGTCTTTTTTAGGAGATCTATGGTGTATTTGTTTGAAATAAGTGAAGACTATAGTGCCCAAGCCATGGAAATATGTGACAAAGCCAAGAGAATTGAGAGTAAATAACGACTGAAGTTTTGAGACAATAGTAGAGATATGAGTGGCATTATTTCATGGAAAATGTCATCAACATATACTAGAACATAGATAACAACTTTACCATCAATGTAGAAAAAAGAAGAAGTATCAGCTACTGAGTTTTTAATTCCAAGAGTAGCAAGAGAATCTTTGAGTTTGTCGAAACAAGACCGAGGAGCTTGTTTCAAGCCATAAAGAGCCTTGTCTAGTTTACACACAACAATGGGATATTTAGGATCAATGAGGCCATCTGGTTGCTCCATAAAGACTTCCTCTTAAAGGGTTCCATTCGGAAAGGCATTGTTAGTGTCGATTTATTGAATATCCCAATTATTGGTAACAGGTAAAGAGAGTATAACACCAATTGTGGAAGGCTTGACAACATGGCTAAATGTCTCAAAGAAATCAAAACCTAGTTGTTGTTGAAAGCCCTTGGTGACAAGGCGAGCTTTGCAATGATTTATGGTGCCATATGCATTATATTTGATTCGAAAGACCGATTTCTTGTCGACAACGTGCATGTGTGGCTTTAGAGGCACGAGATGCCAAGTTTAATTTTCAAGAGGGCAGTGTTTTCATCTTGTATTGCCGAGTGCCACTATGGAGAATTGAGTGCTTGATCAACCGAGGTTGGTATAGTGTCTTCAAAATTGGAGCTAATGGATGAGTGAGGTGAAGTAGTTAAAAAAAAAAATTGGTTTGAAAATACCGACTTTGGAGCGAGTTGTCATGTGGTGGCAATGGTTTGGACAGGTTCAGTTGCCACTTTTACTTAGGCTGAGCTATGAGTGGGTTATATAAGTAGAGAGGTGGAGATAGGAAGACGAATTTCAAGTGGCAGGGTGGAATATGAGTGAATTGTGTCTAGTGATGAATTTGAGGCAGAATGAGCAGTGTTTTGAGTTTTATCATGACCAGATGAAGGCCTTGTTATGAAAATTGAGCATATGCAAAAGCGCAATAAATATGATCTAGATATGCCAATTGAACACCAATCTAATCTGATAGCAATTATTCTATTACATCAACAAAATAGTAAATAACTATAGCAGAGAAACAAAGAGACACAATATTTATACTGGTTCCACTATCCTCGAGATAGTGTACGTCCAGTCCAATAGAGAGAGATTTTATTCCACATGAGAGAATTGCAAGAGTTTACAAAATAAGAGTTTATATATCCAAACCTCGGTCAGGTTTAACAAGAAGAGACACTATTGGGGATCACTGACTCTAGGCCAGGATGAGTTTACACTAAAGTCTACCCCTCAATATATAGCCAGTGCAAATCTATGTGAGTCATCAATTAAATTACCAACATATGGTAATAATATAATGGAGGCAAATTACCATAACAACAAATGTGCAAACATAGAAAGTAAATTAATCTGTTTCTTTCGCATAGATGGAAGAAATTAATCCCTTCATTTATTTCTCTGCCACCTCATCAAATGCAATCAATGCATTCCCATTATAAAAATATTTACTTTCCATTCTTTGCAAATTTGTTTCAATCAATTTGTGATTTTGTATCACCAAATTTAACACTCCATCTTGATGCAAAATCACATATCTCCAGCATCACACCTTGAGTCAAATTCTCTTTTCATCATAAAACTCTTCAACAGAACTCCACCTTCAATCAAAATCTCACAACGAGATACACCAAAAAATGAATATTTACCAAATGGGTTCCAGCAAAGCCACCCCCATCACACAATTGTTAACGAGCTCAGACTACGTCCCCGCCCGCCAACAAAATGGTGCAAATATCCAAAATAAAAAAAGGCAGATTCCAAAGTAATCTCAACACCACCATGACCAAAAAATTATTCTCTCAATTAAAACCAACCTCGATTTCAGGGCAACGAGATACACCCAGTCGATTTGAAAGGACTACGACCACACCTCAATTACAAACACAACCCACCGCCTGCAAAAGATGCATCTACCACCTGAGCTGCAACGTGCATAAACCAACGGTCTAACAAATGCTTGCAATACCACTAGATCACCATCGTCTTTGTGGATTTCAAAACTCGACATCCGTCTTCCGTTTGACATGATCTCTTCATCTCCGGGATCCCTCGAGCATCATCAACATCTAGACCCTTGTCGATACCATGATCCTCCACCTTAGGATCATAAGCAGTGACCATATTAACCTCTCCACCTTGTTGTGGACTAGGTTCTTCAACCGTCACCCGCCTTCTTCTTCGTCTTCTTCCGTCTTCCCTCATCCATATTAGAGATCTTCTTCACAATAAACTCCATATCACGTCGAAGTTTCCAGATTGGAATGCTCTTCACTCTCGACATAATCTCCTCCACCAAAGTCTCCTTTTCTACAAAATAGTAATAGCATAATCACCACTGAATCTACCAACCTCTGTAGAAATAATTGATGCACAATTTAAAACAAATCGCCTCGCTCTGATACCAATCTGTTATGAAAATTGAGCATATGCGAAAGCGCAATAAATAGATCTAGATTTGCCAATTGAACACCAATCTAATCAGATAGCAATTATTCTATTACATCAACAAAATAGTAAATAACTATAGCGAAGAAACAAAGAGACACAATATTTATACTGATTCCACTATCCTCGAGATAGTGTACGTCCAGTCCAACAGAGAGAGATTTTATTCCACATGAGAGCATTACAAGAGATTACAAAATAAGAGTTTACATATCCAAACCTCAATCGGGTTTAACAAGAAGAAACACCATTAGGGATCACTGGCTCCAGGCCAGGATGGGTTTACACTAAAGTCTACCCCTCAATATATAGCCAGTGAAAATCTATGTGAGTCATCAATTAAATTACCAAAATATGGTAATAATATAATGGAGGCAAATTACCATAACAACAAATGTGCAAACATAAGAAGTAAATCAATCCATTTCTTTAGCATAGATGGAAGAAATTAATCCCTTCATTTATTTCTCTACCACCTCATCAAATGCAATCAATGTATTCCCGTTATAAAAATATTTACTTTCCATTCTTTGCAAATTTGTTTCAATCAATTTGTGATTTTGTATCACCAAAATTAACAGGCCCTGAGATTGAGCTTGATGTAGTAGGAGTTAAATCAGGGACTGGTGAGCATTGGCAATTATCAACATCATATTCCTTCATAGACTAAGATACAGGTGGAATCCAACGAGTATAGTTGATTAGGTTAGAGCAAGTATTTATTTCAGAATTTTTGAAATTTGCAATAGTAAAACATGCAACAAATGGGAATTCTAACTCATTGGATTTGATACTTTAAACAGTGCAAGTGTGCCCTGAAGGGTGTAAACACTTGTATCCCTTATGATTGGGACTGTAGCCAAGGAAAATACATTTTGTAGATCTAAAATCTAACTTGTGTTGGTTGTATATGTTAGATAACTTAGGCTGTATGCATTGGAGGTGGAAAATTGTTTGATTGCATTGCAGGGCCAATACCCAGGACACCACAAAAAGGCAACTCTTATATTGGAATCCATTGCATCGTTTGATTTGTATATTTGGCATGCATTTTTTGGAGCACCGGGATCTCTAAATAATACAAATATTTTGTGATAGTCTTATTTATTCAATGACTTATGCAATGATGTAGCACCTCCAAGCAACTACAAAATAGGAGGCTAGTATGGGCTATTACCTAATGGATGGCATTTATCCAAAGTGGTGAACTCTTGTGCGATCATGTAAAAGACCTAATAATTCTAAAGAGACAATGTTCATGAAACAACAAATTTTTTTGGAAAAATATATTGAATAAGCTTTTGGATCGCTTCAAGGAAGGTTTCATATATGATGAAAGGAGGTGCACTACCACGGCCCTACAATATTATCGAATATTATGTATTGTTGTATAATTTTACATAATATGATTATCGAAGAAGAACGTGATGAATATGAGCTACAACTTAGAAACTATCCAGATATTGTTGATGCATTTCAAAGAAAAACGTACAAAGATCCTGATATAATTTCCCAGTACATGCAGCGAATTAAAGATATTCGAGATCTACAGACTCATCTCGATCTCAAAGAGAATCTAGTGAAGCCTTACTCGGTACACATTGTAAGTCAATCGTAAACTAGACGTTTCAATTAATTTCTTATTTTAGTTTTAACGTTTCTATCATTTTGCACTAGGTAGTTGGTGAAGTTGTTGTATGTGTTCTTTGTTTGGTTATCGAATTTCATTTGAATTAAGTGGGGTTTGCATGTTTATACTTACTTATAAGAACACCGAGATATTTACATTTCCTTACAAATACAACCAGTAATAAGCAACTGGTATAAGTAGTGATAATATTCTATATATAGTAATGATATAGCTCCTTACAAATACAAGCAGTAATAAGCAACAAATACAAGTAGTGCTAATAAGATACTTAATGCGGACATTGTTCCCCACAAATTTTCGTTATGTCTATTAAACTCCTCAATTCATTTTTCCATTTGCCTCCTTTACACTGGATTGAGGTTATTCAAATTGTAACTCAACAAAAGAAAATCATCGACATTTTGTTGACGAGCCAATTTTGTCTCCATAACTCTAACTCTTCAGCTCGTTCCAGCTTTAATTCAGCACAATCACATTGTTTCTCTCTATATCACTCATTAATCTCTTTGCTTCTTTTTCTTCGATGTATTTCTAAGTAATTTGTTCAACGATAGCAAGACTTTCACTTACTTATTCATAATGTCTACTATAATCAATAAATGATTTTTTTCGTTCCCTTGAACTTTCCGCACGATCTGTCATCGATACTATTTGTAAGTTGGGTATCTTCTTGTGCAACTGAACTACCAGGGCTTGATTCATTACTCATCTTCCTACGTAGGAACTAGGAACCGCAAAGTTGAGTTTTCTTGTTTCACTCTTCCCTATTTTCCTCCATAGACAATATATCATAGCAATGTTGCATGTTGAAAGGTTGTTTGCTCTGCTTAGTCATATATAATGCAAGTGATTGATTAAGCTGTATTTGATGCAATACATTATAACTTACTCATTAAACCAAGATATAAAAAAACTAGTATAATGGAATTACCATATCAATGTTATTAGCCCCACTCTGTTGTCTTACATGTAAATGGACCATTATTTCTTCCCAACATTGATAAACAAAATTTATTCTTTTCCAAGACTGCTTCAAAGAATCAACCGTTCTAGAAAGAAAATTTGAATGTCGTTTGTTGAACAAATTGCAAACAGAATGCCAAAAAGAGCTTCACTTTGGCTGGTACATTTTCTTTTATCCTTTGACCATTCAATCCAATAGTAGAAAAGCTCGGCTTGCTCATCTGACGGCCATTTACGGAGTTTTGAAGAAGCAGGAGTTTGTTGTCCAAATTCTTTAGTTGGAAATTGGTCGATGTTGATTCGAAAAGTTTGATTCCCCTTGGATGACATTGAAAGAGTATCTGCATTCATGTTATCTTCTTATGCAGCCTCAATACTTTCAAACTATATTTCTTTGATTCCCTAGTCGCTATGCCTGAATTGATTATCCGATTTATTTGAAAAAATAAATATAATATGTAGTCTTCTAAATATCAATTAATTTACTGTCATTTAATTTGTGTGATAAAATGTGAATATAATTTAAATGTGATTAAATGCTAAAAAATAAATATAATATGTAGTCTTCTAAATATCAATTAATTTACTGTCATTTAATTTGTGTGATCATTCTACAATCACAATCAATTAGTTATGTTACCATTTATTTTTATTTGGATGTATAACAGGGAGAATAATAAAAGTTGGAGTAACCAGGCAATGCCTTAAATAAGATTTTATAGCATGCCTTAAATTATTGATTATATTCTTCAGAACATTAAAAAAGGAATACCTGAAATGATAGCCAATTAATTCTTATGAAAACGGCAACATCAATCAAGGAAAAATATGTATGTATGCGTAATTGATTTCAAATGGTAAACATGATATGTATGTATGTATGCGATATATGAAAAAATAAGATCACACCTTTCCTAACTGCACCAAGGTGGACTTTCCTTAACTGATCCCATATTGTGAAATTAAATCACACATTTAGTTCTCTGCTCTTTATTTTTTTATAGATTAGCATATAGTGAAATTTAATCACATTTAATCCCATACTGTGAAATTTAACCAAACAAACCGAAATGGACTTTCCCTAGCTGTATATATTATATAAAAATATCTCACTACTACTTAAAATGATTTTTTTAATCAATATGCATTACATAGATTTGAATCATCATACCGGTCTTTTTTTGATATTTTTCATGAATATTTGTTTGTGTATTTAATCTTTGTGCTGTCATGATTGGGTAAAATAATTATTTTTGGTTTTTAATAATATATGTAATTTTTCTTTCATATATTTTCATTCATATGTAGTTTTAAATAATTAAATAAGTACAACAAAATAAATTTTTTTATCAGTTGTATTGTATTACAAAGTCGGTTTTCCCACAGTTATGCAGTTATACTAGTTCTACTGAGCCTTCGATAACTTCCGTCCGTCTGAAGCTTTTTAACAATACCCATTTGGTCCTCCTATAACTTATGCATTAATTTAATGTAGTTCTGAAGCCTTGCCTTGCCTTATTTGAGCTCCCCAATTTAATTTTTAATGTAGTATGTTTGAGTCATTAATGCTCATTAATTGTGTGACTTAATTTACTTTATATTTGGAATTTTTTAACATATATATAAATTGTAACAAAATAACATGATTCATTAAAATAATTATTTTGATTTGTATAACATACGTAATTTTGTTTCTTTTTTCTTCTAATGTAAAATCATTTGTATGCAATCTGTTGTTTCTTTTTTCCTCTAATGTAAAACCATTCCTATGATTTTCTGATTTATACTTGGTGAATATAATATGTAGTCTTCCAAATATCAATTAATTTACTACATTTAGTTTGTGTGATCATTCTACATTCACAATCAATTAGTTATGTTACCATTTATTTTTATTTGGATGTATAAGAGGGAGAATAATAAAAGTTGGAGTAATAGAATACCAGGCAATGCCTTAAATAAGATTTTATAGCATGCCTTAAATTATTGATTATATTTTTTAGATCATTAAAAAAGGAATACCTGAAATGACAGCCAATTAATTCTTCTGAAAACGGCAACATCAATCAAGGAAAAATATGTATGTATGCGTAATTGATTTCAAATGGTAAACATGGTATGTATGTATACGATATATGAAAAAATAAGATCACACCTTTCCTAACTGCACCAAGGTGGACTTTCCCTAACTGATCCCATATTGTGAAATTAAATCACACATTTAGTTCTCTGCTCTTTATTTTTTATAGATTAGCATATAGTGAAATTTAATCACATTTAATCCCATACTGTGAAATTTAACCAAACAAACCGAGATGGACTTTCCTTAGCTGTATATATTATATAAAAATGTCTCACTAGTACTTAGAATGATTTTTTTATAGATATGCATTACATAGATTTGAATCATCATACCAGTCTTCTTTTGATATTTTTCATGAATATTTTTTTATGTATTTAATCTTTGTGCTGACATGATTGGTTAAAATAATTATTTTTGGTTTTTAATAATATATCTAATTTTTCTTTCATATATTTTCATTCATATGTAGTTTTAAATAATTAAATAAGTACAACAAAATAATTTTTTTATCAGTTGTATTGTATTACAAAGTCGGTTTTCCTACCGTTATTCGGTTATACTAGTGTAATTTAGTTTTAAGGTCAAAGAGGGAAGATGATTAAAAATATAAATGAGTAATTTTGTGAATGACATTGTGTATAAAAAGAAATTTTTGGTATATACTATTTCATTTCATTTCACGGTGTGTATTAAGAAATTATGGGTGTATGAATAGAATTAGCAAACCTCAATATGTATTTTAAAATAATGTGGCCGTTGTATATATTAAGAAAGTCAACTTTTGGTCATGATGATCATTTAAAGCAATTTAAATGTCCCTTCAATTTATTTTATTATTGGGGATTGTTAAAGGGACTCCATATTTGGTTAAGGGGAGGATAATTTTAAGGGGACTCTAGCTTATTATTTTTTTGTTAAGGGAGGGTCTGGTTTATTTTAAAAGAAAAAGAAATTGAGACCTAATTACCCCTGGTTCATGACTTATGTTAAACCCCAACTAACTAAATTCAACACAAGCAACAAACGTGTGAATTACTAAACATCTCAATTACACAAATTCGATACAGCATATTAGATCAAAATTTTCGTTTTTGCATTTATTTCAAATTAACCATACTAATTCCAATATGAAATTACAATCAATCACCTGATCTGATGTCTTTTGATCACACGTGAAACTTTTTTATTTCTCCATTACACTAGCTACGCCATTTTTTATTTGGCAAATTCTATTCATACACCGAAAATTACTTTGTGTACACAACTGTTTTGCTAAAAATATAAATTACTAAATTACTCTTCTTCGTTATTGCATTTTTACTTTTTTAATTATAACCATCAAACTAAAACATTGTAACTAACGATATTTAATTAAATCTATGTAAAATAATTTGAAGAACATAACGTATTTTTAAACATGAAACATAAATTTCGAATTACGTGAACTTTTCCGAGTAACTATTTAAATTTAGAGTCATTTGATTCAAAAGCAGGGTCGCTTTTGCTAAAATTAAGAATCTTTTGTAGCATAATAAATTAGTTACCGTACATACAAAAAATTAAAATACATTTTTACTGAATTTAAACTTTATTTGGTGCTATAGTTTTCCTATTTTCTATAAATAACTTTAAAGTTTTAGCGAGGGAAGATGAAGAAAAAAAATTAAGGTTAGTACTGTAAAAAAGACGGTGTATATAAAGTAATTTTTAGTGTATGGTAGTTTATTTTATTTTATGGTGTATGTTTAGATATTGCTGGTATATGAATATAACTGACATTTTCTTTTTATGTGCAACATTAAATTGTAAGCATTAATTAAGGTTTAGGTTTTATGGTTTATATTAATAAGGATTATAGGGGGTTAATATCGGAATTTTAATTTATATGTTTAAGGGGAGGCTAATTTATTTTGTCCTCCCCATAACAATTATACAGTAAATAAAAATTGGTCCTCCCCTTAACTAAATGTGGAGTCCCTTTAACAATCATCTTATTATTTAGCTAATCAAACTAACTAGAAATCTTTCAGATAAATTAATGTGACATTTAAATCATTTTATGTTTTTAACTTATAAAATGGTCGATTTCATATTTCGTTCGAACAATTTTAGCCATGTGGCTAGTGTTGTCAAGGCTTTTCCTAGCACAAAAAGTGGAGTGCTGGCATGGTGGGGATGTTTTGGATTCAAGGTGCAATCAATCGTTGAAGCGTCAAAATGCTCTAATATATTAGGTACAAAGATGTAAAGCAGCACTTTTATTTTTTGTTTGAAAGGAAATTAAATATTTTGTTGATGCAAAATTAAGATGAATGAATTGTTGATTGAGTATTTCGAGTTACAATGAACTTACAAAATCTTATTCACAAAATTCCACTTATATGCAACTATTGATTTTTTTTTAAAGGGTGAACATGTAAAGATTGGAACATTAAAGGATGAAGGTTTTATGATATATAAAACGACAAATGAAAATAATACATAAGTAAACCCCCCATTCCCCAGTTGAGGAAAATAGTGTAAAGGACAAAGTTACGGGTTTTTTCAGGCGTAAGGAAGGCCTGCTGATAAATATTCTAAAGGACAAAGCATCAGATTTTAGGTATCAGTTTTACAGTGTGTACGGTATCTAAATTTGAATATCGGTTTTTAAATATTAGTTTTACAATGTGTATGGTATCAAAATGTAGCTATTAGTTTTTAAGAATCAGTTTTAAGGTATGTATGGTATTAGTTTTACAGTGTATATTGTCCTTGGAAATAAATTTTTGGTGGGTTGTCCTTCGGGCTTGAAAAAATCATGAAGTTTGTTCTTCATAATAAAATCCCTTAAATAATTGTATGAATTATGATAGAAAAAAGAGTGAATTAAAAACCAAAAAACACAATTCAATTTTCATTATATCTACTAAATAATAAAAAGCAATAGAATTTTGAATGACAAATAAAATTTAGTATTTTTTTTGTTTTCGTCTTAATTCTCTTATATAGTAGCCTAATGTAAAATATCTTTGCATGACAAGTATTGTATTGATTCATACTAACCATTTTACATTAAAATACATATTTCAAATTTCTATTGCTATAATTTTTCGATTAGTCGTAATTATTTTGCACTATTTTGTCCGTTTAGTTTAATTTAGTACCTTAAGCATAAACCAATATAATTAAATAAAATTAGTTAGCTAATATTCCCTAGTTTGTTTAACAAACCCCATTAATTAATAATAATTTTAATATGGATATGACATTTATATTGATCATAATGGGAAAAGATTAACTTTTGATTTGAATAAAAGAATATATAGCACAAAAAATTATGTATAAGTTTATATCTCATATATCTTAATAAATTACCAAACAAGTAAATAATAATAAAGAAAAGTTTTTTACGTCTCTAATTAACAATAGAAATTTGCTTCCTCACTTTATTACTCGTTCTTCTTAATGATTGTAAACTATAATTTTTATTTTAGAAAGAATTTGCATCTAATTTGGAAATATCACGAATTTGAAATTCTAGATTCGTACCTTATTAAAATGATGTACAAAAATGGCGGCCTTAGGAACAATTTGCAATTTCCTTGCCATAACATGAAATTAATTGTAATATAAATGTTAGATTGATTTGGAAACTGATTAGCCCTAAGAGCATCTCCAACAACGGTTATTATTACGAATATGCAATAATCGTACCCAGTTTATCATCCAACAGGGGTTGAAAAATTGAATTCATCCAAAATTCATCATTTATGATTACAAAAACGTAATCAAGCTGGGAACCTGAATCAGGGTGCTTGTTCAACAGACGCCCTATACCAGGGCGCTTGTTAAACAGGTGCCCATCTTGATATAGTCGTTGCCCAACGTCTACATTTCCAACAGCTATGTTTTGTTTGCAATCTCTACAAATACACTATCCCCTCACAATCAATTTGTCATACTCTTCATTTTCTAACTCTCCACATACTAACTACATAATGTATTCTAAATTCGATATCGACTCCGTAAGATACAGTTTTGAGAATTTCAATTTTGAAGATGCTACAGTTCCAATCGATGGAGCATTCTCTTTCGGTGCTTGGTCGGCGGCTGAGGACTATGATTTATGCTATATTTGGTGCACTTATCTTCTGATTCAATTCGAGGATGTGATCAAAGTGCTGATACATATTGGGGCAGAGTTACAAACTGCTTTAACCGGAAAAATATGGATCGTAAAAGAACGCTTTTGTCGATAAAAGGGCGTTTTGGCAAAATCAACCGTCAGACTCAAACATTTGATTCACAGATTTTTAAGCTCAAGCAAACAAATCAAAGTGGATTTGGAAGTGAAATGCATTTGGTTAGTTTATTTAAAAATTAACTTACTGTTGTAATTACGTTTAGTTAAAGCTTATTCAATTTTTATTTGTAAAGGATGGCAGCGATTAAACTGTTTAAGACTATTAACAAATCGGAAAACAAGCCAGCACCTCATTTTTACCAGTTCATGCATGTTTACGACCTTTTGATGGAGCATGTTAAATGGAGATCATCACTACAAAAAACCATTCAAGACGTTCGATCGAGTAGTCGTGCTCGTGGCAAGACAGCTAAAACTGGGGAAAGCTCAAGTCCTGGAGCTTCGTTCGGGAGTGAGGGGATGACATCGGATGAAGGTAGAACTCCTATAGAAGAGACATATGAAAGACCAATGAGGGCCAAAGCAGCAAAAAAGAAACAAGCGTGTTGTGGTGATCAATTTGAAATAAAGAAACTACTTTTAGAATTGGAAGAGTGTTACAATCGTGCTATCAAACTTCGAAGTTACTCAGCATCAAGAAAGAATGTCTAAAATGAATCGACTACTGACAGCAAACATCCAGAGAGACGATGATGCAGTAATGTTCATTGATACCTCGAACATGTCTGAGGAACAGAGAGAATATATGGAAGCTAGGAGGAGAGAAATTCTTTGGCGTAGACGTGAAGAGGATTCTTAGTTGTATTTTCATTTGTATTCATATTTTTAAATAGTATGTTGCTGCATTATAAGCACGGTACTTTTAATGAAAAAACATCAGTTATGAAAAAACATACATGTACATTGATACATAAACGTACACTGATAGGTCTAATAATAGAAAATAACTGATACATAAACGTACATTGATAGGTCTAATAACAGAAAATAATTGATACATAAGAGTACACTGATAGGTCTAATAACAGAAAATAATTGATGCATAAACATACACTGGTAGGTCTAATAACAGAAAATAACAGATACATAAGAGTACACTGATAGGTCTACTAATAGAAAATAACATGATACATAAACGTACACTGATAAGTCTAATAACAGAAAATAACTGGCACATAAGAGTACACTGGTAAGTCTAATAACATCAAATAATATGAGGAGATCCATCATAGATCATCTCCTCGTCATCCCCACCATCATCGTCATCGCTATCATCGTTTACGTCATCGAAATCTTGTGGCTCGTGAGGTTGCTGCTATTGAAGCTGCTGTATTTGAGTTTGGTACTCATGCACCTGAGCCTCGTGCTGTGTCTACTGCTGCTGCATATGTGCCTGGTACGTCTCATACATCAGACGAGTATACTCAAGTGTCATCCTCTTGAACGCAGCAAGCACCCGTCTATCATTATCCATATACGGAGCATACTACGATTCAAATAAATAACGTGAAAATTACACATCGATTTATCAAAATAAATTTAATAAGTGGAAGAAATAAATTGAATTTTTTTGTATACCTCGTGCGGTTAGTACAGTCCCGCGGATGGTAGATCCTGAATCTGATCGTCTGGAGGAAACTAAAACGGGTACTCTAGTATCTCGCCCTAAAAACCGTAAACTCTAAATGAATGCTGAGGGGGCTCAGATGTGGAAGGCTGTGTACTGAGAAGATGAAGGCTTGAAGGAGGATGGAGTCTATAGAACTCTACCGGTAGCAGTACGTGGGCCAATATGATCGGAGTTCAAACCCCGTATGTAATCTGGCAGAGTGAACGCCCATGGGGCAACCCAAGACCAATACGAATCAAAATGTCCTGGTACAGTAAAAGGCTCACCATCTATCCACCCCGACGCCCTCAATCCAGAAAAATAAGTTGTGCCAACATTTTTAGCTCCACATATGTCATCCAAAATAAGTGGGTCAAATGGAATACACACTACACCATACAACTGCAACCAACACCGCTCTCCCATAAACCATATGAAAGGATCAGTAGGGACCTAAAAACAAACTCTACTTCTAGAGAGTCGAAAGTGGGAAGTGAGAGGGTGCTGGTCGTCAGGATCCATAAACTCAATCAATATACTCGTGCCATGGATATGTGATAATATTACCACGGCGACGAATATCCATCTGTTGCCTAGCCCCTATTAACTCATTGTGCACTCCCTGTGCAGCATGGGTCAAATGGGTGATAGCCGCCCAACGCCGAAATCTAGGAAAATATACATATGGAGTGGTATTTACCTCATGGATTAGTTGTGGATGCATGGTAGCCATATACTTATAGTACCAGAATGGGAGAATGTACCAAAAACCATATAGCGCCTTAGACTGCTGCAATGCGAATGTGTCCAATGCTAAATAAAGATAACCCAGTATGACACTACCATAATCATATTTATGAAGCTCATCTACATCCTGTAACCCAGCCAAATAGCCGAGTCTAATCATGCCCTTGTTACTTGAAAAAATTGTGGAACCAAACAAAAATAATATGAACGCACGAATAACTGGAGTATGCATCTCCTCATCATCCTCGTCTAACGTCCTCTACACGTAACTGGGGTTGGCAACTCGAAAAAGACTCAAAATCCTCAAATGAGCTATCAAATGGAACAGACATAAGGTCTGGTCGGCCAATCTCTATACCTTAAGCATATAAAGATCTAACGGTGTGATTCCTAACTCAAAATCGGGAAAATGAAATGTGTGGGTAGTAGGCCACCATCTCTCA
Source organism: Allium sativum (assembly GCA_030737875.1). Classification (NCBI taxonomy): domain Eukaryota; kingdom Viridiplantae; phylum Streptophyta; class Magnoliopsida; order Asparagales; family Amaryllidaceae; genus Allium; species Allium sativum. The sequence goes on from CM060913.1 coordinate 265,381,252, forward strand.
GTGAGTGCCAATACAACGCAACAGTCTACGTGTGGAAATGGATGTAACTGTAGAAAACCACCAAATGGTGATGCCAGTAGTCTCACTCTACGCATTAGGCAATGTATCAAAATATTTTGTAATACACTAATGCCAACTACCTCGCATAGTAATGTGACCAACCTAAATAAACAATTATTTAGGGTTAATAGTAACGTACTTGCATTTACACAACACAAATTTCTAACATAATTAGTAATAATTTTTTTACCAAATAAAAATTTACCTATGGCGTCGCTAAAGCTGTAGTGAGACGATGCGAGAACGGGGATAGTAGCTCATGAAGCACCTGTAGATCATTTGCAGTCATGTCCGGATTGGGAGGATTATGTGCCGGTCCAGCATCGTCGTTATCTGTGTATCGTACGATACGTCGACCAATCTTTACAGCTCATTTTGGCTGCATTTCAAGTAAGAATGGTAAATAAAAATGAATAAAAAAGTGAGGCAGTGCCTCATGTAGGCGTAGAAAGTAGGGTGTCTGTTCAACAGGCGCCTGGGCATAGGGCGCCTGTTCAACCAGCGCCCTACTTTTTTTTTTGGGTGCCTGTTGAACAGGCGCCCTATGACCGGGCGCCTGTTCAACAGGCATCCTATGTCTTTTTCTGTTGGAGTGCATACGCGATTACATTCTGTAATTGTCTTATTTTGAAGAATTGATCTCCAAACTGTTGGAGATGCTCTAAAGTTGAATTGCACACCAAAATGTAAAACGACTGAAAAAAAATGATGGTGATATTAGTGAACATTATTGTGCAGTGTATGAATATTAATCTCTCTTTTATACAAAACCATATGTCAATGCATAATAGTAAATAAGCTGATTTAGAAATAATATTTTGAAGACCATTATGATTGCCCAATGTCTATAAATTTTTTTGGACAGCTGATGTATAATACATGAAAATTGTTAATGCTTGCAATGGAATAGAAACGATGAAGAAACTACAAGAGAACCTGTGAAAGACATCATCTGAGGAATTTCGTCTATCAACCGATGTTCAACATCCTACATAAACGTATATGGGGCCTTCAAAGAAAAATATTAAAATTAGTTGAGTAAAATACCAATTTAATGTCCATTTTAGTGGCGTTTTCAAGTTTTATTAGCTAGGTGTTCAATCTCATGGCTTATCTTAGTATCATGTAACAACCCGGATTTTTACAACATGCTAAGACGAGAATCAAGACAGAATTAAGTTATAACATCCGAATCAGGGGAAAGGGCTGTGCCATTGCGTTCGTCTCGGAAAAATACGCAAAATAGAGTCCGAGTTTTCGAGAATCGGAGTCCGTATGACCAAGATATGGTCCGTCAAAGTTTTCAGAATTTTCAGAGTCCAAAACAGATTCGAATTCAAATCAGGAATTCAAAAAGTCAACACAGGCTAAGTCAAAGAGGGTGTTGACTACCAAGTCGACACCACCCCCCCCCCAAGTCGACCGCCAAGTCGACTGGGGAGTCGACACAGGTGGCCTGGCCAGTTTGGCCTGGTGCACCTGACTTCTTCCCCAAGACATGCTTTTGGTCTAGTTTGTTAGCTTGTGACGAATTTCAGTGGCTAGCATCTAAACTAGGGTTAATCTTATGGCCTAAACTATCCTAATCTTCTATAAAAAGACCCCTAACCTAATCTAAAACCTTCATAAATTGATCCTACAACTAAACTATGCTAAAATGTTTAGTCATGGCCTCCATCCTCTTGTCATAAATTCTATCTTCATTCACATGAGAGATTATATGATCATATGAGTGATTTCAAGTTTGTATGAGAGTTCATAAGTTGCATTCTAGCCAAAGTTGCAACATTTCTACTTCAAGGCAAGGATTTCTATTGATATTTACTCAAGGGTTTCATTTGGAGCTTATCATTTGGGGTTTTTGGTGTTGCTTGAGTGGTTTCGTCTCAATCTTTGTATTATATGTCGTTTTATTACCTTCATAGCATTGTAAGCCCTTTTCTACTTTCTTTTTAGACTATGAAGTTAAATGAATGTTGCAAGTTGGGTTTGAACATTAAGTATCATACATGCTATCATGTTATGTATCCCATCATGTTTGTAAAGACATTATCTTGATCTTGTGGGCTAAAAGCTATAAGCTTTAGGTTGAATGTTGCATTATGCAACATGAGAGCTATCATATCCCTTATGATAACTTGCATATAATGCTATATGCGAACTTCTAGTCATCTTTCTATGTCACCTATCATCATGATTCGCCTATGTGCTAAGTTTGGGGTTATGCATGTTTTTTAGGCTTAATAATGTAACATGCAAGTTAATGAACACATTTATGCCTCATATGCCACCATGATTAACTTGTGGCCTTATACCCTTTTTGTCATGCCTTTGCCAAGTTCCTTCTTAAATCCATTATGCGTTGTTGCGAATGTATATGCGAGTTTAAAAGCGTTGGGGTTACATTATGGGTAAACTTTATTGACATGAAACACGACTTGGGGTAAATTGGTATAAACATGACAACATGTAATTTTGGCTATGAACATGGAACTTGAAAACTTGACATGTATGGGTTGTAAGTGTAATAAGACACTAGACCAAACATGAAAGTGGCCAACCCGAGGTTGGGCTGAGTTTGTAGCATAAATCTACCCGGACCCGCCCGACTTAACTAGTTGCTACAAACAATAGGACCCAATGTGAGTAGTTGGTCACATAGCACTTAAAACCCGAGGTTAGACTAGGTTGTGGTATAAATCTACCCGGACCCGCCCGGCTTAACTAGTAACCACAACGAAGTCTAATGTGAGAGGTTGGGGTGCATTAATCTAGTTAACACCACATGAAAAGGTTAAGTAATTTTGACTAATGACACTTAACCGATATGACACGAACGGGTAGGTTAAGTGAAACCGGACTTGGTTTCTTAATGACACTTAACCATGTAAGACAATTAGGGGATGGGGTTAAGTAATTTACACTTAACTAATCCGACTTGGTAATTAGATGGGGTTAAGTAACCTACACTTAACTAATCTAAACACGGTAAGTAGATGGGGTTAAGTAATCCATACTTAACTAATCTAACACGGTAAATTCGATGGGGTTAAGTAATTTACACTTAACTAATCCGACTTGGTAATTAGATGGGGTTAAGTAATCCATACTTAACTAATCTAACACGGTAAATTCGATGGGGTTAAGTAATTTACACTTAACTAATCCGACTTGGTAATTAGATGGGGTTAAGTAACCTACACTTAACTTATCTAAACACGGTAATTTGATGAAGTTAAGTTAACCTAGACTTAACTAATCTAAACACGGTAATTCGATAAGGTTAAGTTAAACACTTAACCAATCTAAACTTGATAATTCAATGAGGTTAAGTAACTAATACTTAACCAACTTAATATGATAATTTAATGGGGTTAAGTAACTTATACTTAACCAAGTATACATGATGATTTGATGAGGTTAAGTAACCTATAATTAACCAATCTAATATACGGACCTGATAGGGTTAAGTCACAAGACCTTTTCAAATATACTTAACCATTGTAATACGATTAGTGGATGGGGTTAAGCTAACTCATACTTAACCAATCCGACTCGACAATCTGATGGGATTAAGATAATCTATGCTTAATCAATCTAACACGATAATCTGATAGGGTTAAGATAAACAAATACTTAACCAACTTGACATACGAGTTGTGGGGCCAAGCCTTGAACTTGAACACTTAGCGGATTATGACATGGTTGGTAGGCGGGTTAAGTCATGGGCTTGAATAGTAACACTTAACCCAATAAACAAAACCCTAGTTAGAGGAACTAGGTAGAAAATCGTAGTTAACCAAGGATAACGGGAAAAGAAGCTAAGTGGTAAACCTTAGTTAAGAATAACTAAGTAATAATTCTTAGCCAAGGACATGGGACTAGTTCATAAATAGATGAGTAACCTGATACGGTAGGTCATCACTTAGTATACGAGGAGGAGCAACTTATCTGACTTGGATAAAAAGCTCCAGCGAACTGGGTGACGAAGCGGTAGCTTCGGGGGACTTGAGGGTACTCTTGGTATCCCTCTGTGAGGTGGCGAATGGTCCATGAAACCTGGCCTCACAGAGGTTATGGTCTGCGGTAGAAGAGCCAAGAGTATGCCTTGGTTGCTATGCGAGAGACCTAAAGACTGGGATGGATTAGCGTGGAGTCGACGATACTCGTTTTTGCCCTGGATAGCACGTCGCCGACTACCTACCATCTTTGGTCAATCATGTACCAACGGAAAGGCAGAGAACTCCCAACAGACCATGTTCTAGCTATCGAGTCATGGGTGAGGTTGGCCAATAGGAAAGTGAGGCATAGTGGGGCCGGGATGTAGTTCTCATACATGATTTTTCTTGGGTTGCCTTTCAGTAGTTGAGGGAGGGGTCACGTGGGACCATAGCCACGGATACAAAAACAGACCTTGATATCTGCATCAGCAGACGACTTAAAGCTCCCGATCGAGTTCCGTATTTCTCGATTTTCCCTAGCACGGAACTCGGATGGCACATTGAGATACATGTGCGTCTAGACATGGAAACGATTCATAGCTTATACGTGGGACAAAAGGCGTGGTGGACGGGTGGCATAATCCCTAGTGGTCCTAGGTGGCTTGAACCCAAACCGAGACACGAAAACGTTCATTAGGTAGCATAATCCCTAGTGGTCCTAGGTGGCATAAATCCTAAGTGAACACGCGATAGTTCATGGTAAGTAAACATAACCAGATCAAGGGTAGCAGTCCAAAACAACTTCAAGGATAAAATGGTACTACGTTGAGGTGGTATAGATTTACATGGGAAAGCCCGTACAGCCTACGGCAAAGGACTGAACTTATACATGGAAAGAAAACATACGAGTTGGGAAAACCTACATATGCTATATATTAGGTTGATATGGACCATTACATGACATTGGGCTAGGGACATTCATAGTTAATACACGACGCGGGTTGGGATACTAGTACGAGAGGTGCAGAGCAAATATACATGACAAATATCTTGGGATGGTATGCTTGATAGAAACCTGACGATGTGATACCTTGATTTATCATGACACCATAGTTTATCATGATATCTTAGTTTATCTGGGTACTGTAGTTCATCCTGTTGTTTTGGTTTAGCTTATCTCTCTTGTCTTCATACTTATGTTTCATCTCAGTTTCTCATGTCAGTTAACTTTATTAGTCTTTATACTGGAAGTAGATAGGACTTACCAGTCTTTATGACTGACCCCGTTTTGTTTCGCCTCTTTGTCTTCCGTTTCCCCCCCAGGTTACAGGGAGGAAATGCTATTGTTAGTTCGGACTTCTTCTGTTTGAAGGTCATCATGTATGGCTTGGACTTTTCTTGGCTATGGCTACTTTACTGTTTCACTTGGGGAATAATTTATGAAAAGGTTTTTATGCTTCTTTACTATTGCAAGACAGGTTTTCATGTAAGAAATTCTCTGATGTAAAAGGCTTTAGACCTTATTTATTAATGATATGAAAGGTTGTTTTACTTCCGCTATTTTATATGTTCTGTCTTGTAATATTTCTGTACATGTATACCAATAATACCCCTCTAAAGCTAGTGCATTCCTTTGCGAGTGACCCTAGCGGAGGTGGGGTGTTACATTTGGTATCAAAGCAGAAGGTTACCAGACTGGGCAAAAGTTTTTAAAAATCCTCTGAAAACTATTTGAGAAACTGTTTACAAAGAAGCATTTTTCAAGAGAAGTTTTTTTCTAAAAAGTCTATTCCCCAAAAGCCATTAGCACTATCCTTTGTTTCCTTGATTGAACCTCTTTCCCTTTCTTTCCTCCATCTGTAGTCACAGTAGTTTTAACTGCGACTAATCCTTGTCTAGCTACGTAAGGGTTTTCCCGTGCGATGGAGGAAGTTCTCGAGAGACCTGTTACCGAAGTTATAAGAAGGGATAATAAGAGCAAGGATAAAGGACACAAGCTTAAGAATAAGCAACTTGTTGGTATGGCTTGATCCACAAAGGAAGATAAGGACAAGATCAGCGAGAGGGCAATTGTATGCTCTCATTTCTAGCATACCTAAGAGAAATGGTACCGTTTCTGTTAAAGGCTTAGCCTTTCTTTTGTATCATCCCGCCCAGACTTTGTATTGATCATCGCATCATTTAAGTCTACCTCGATAGTTAAGTCTCTGCACCTTAGTACTAGCATGATAGAGGATCCCACTTTAAGTCCCAAAATCTGGTTGGAGAGTCGGTCCATTTATTCATGACTTGTTTGGATTTGAGAACGTCTATGCCAAGTGTTGAGATTAAAAGCAATGCTTCTATTGTTGAGCTATAGATGGATTCTAGGGATGAAGTGGTTATCCAGTAAGGGATGCCATTCTCAGTTTTGAAAGGAGGGTAGTCAAACTCTTAACTTGCCTTGGTAATACCCTCGAAGTCTCGTGTAACCTTTTGGGTTCTGTCATGGTTAGTTACCTAGAATCTCTTGATGCATTTATCGGAAATTTCTGATCCGATCGAGTAACGTTCGCCACTAAGGCGGATGGTTCATTCCGCTTAAGCATGGGTTATAGGAATCACCCTAGTAAGTGCACATGGTAACATGGATTGGCATTGGTAAACGAGATCCAGAATTCACTAGTGAATTTTGGGGAGCTTGCATGAGTATGTAGATATGGTTGAGCCAAGTATACTAGGGAAAGAATAAATGAAAATGGAACGAGAGGCGACAGTGAAATGAGTTCCAACTCATACCTTGGAAATAGGAATCAAAGAGCTACGAAATCATGAAGTCAAAGGCGGTCAAGGCACAATGGAATTAAGCTCATGGAAATGCGGCTTAGACGCGTGCATCATATCTCTTTTTTTTAGAGTATATCTTTGATCCTTGGTTCACCTGTAGAGCTTGCTTGCACGCTATCGCTTGGTGGATATCCTCTCGGTCCTATTTCTGTTACAAACCCTGTAAGGAGTTTGTCTTGTTTATCTCCTCGATCTTATCTTGGGAACCTTAGATAGAACTCTATGGATGTAAACATGTATTTGAAACATGTTATGATTGATATGGTTGCAAGTGGTTGCTCGTGGATGCGCGAATACACAATAGATACTAGATTGACGCGGTCACGTTTCATGTTGCATATGCACGAGTATTTATACTTATTTATGGATGAAATTTAATGTGTTACCATATGGATATTGCATGTGGATGAATGCTTGTGCACACATATAGTGTTCATATGACTAGGACTATTTGCATACATGCTGGACTTATGGCACTAAACATATTTTGCATTAGAAAGATCATTTAGGCCTGATCATTAGCATTAGCTAAGGAGCATATACAGACACGTTTTGCATATGTTCATATGGCATTAGAAATCGTCTGAGGACAATGGTTGCCTGTGGATGATGTTTTGAGTAGATGGATGATGGATGGTAGGATACGTTCTTCCTAACTTGGAGATTTCGGGGACGAAATCCTTTAAGTTGGGGAGGATGTAACAACCCGAATTTTTACAACATGCTAAGACGAGAATCAAGGCAAAATTAAGTTATAACATCGGTATCAGGGGAAAGGGCTGTGCCATTGCGTTCGTCTCGGAAAAATACGCAAAATAGAGTCCGAGTTTTCGAGAATCGGAGTCCGTATGACCAAGATATGGTCCGTCAAAGTTTTCAGAATTTTCAGAGTTCAAAACATATTCGAATTCAAATCAGGAATTCAAAAAGTCAACACAGGCTAAGTCAAAGGGGGTGTCGACTGCCAAGTCAACACCACCGCCCCAAGTCGACTGCCAAGTCGACTGGGGAGTCGACACAGGTGGCCTGGCCTGTTTGGCCTGGTGCACCTGACTTCTTCCCCAAGACATGCTTTTGGTCTGGTTTGTTAGCTTGTGACGAATTTCAGTGGCTAGCATCTAAACTAGGGTTAATCCTATGGCCTAAACTATCCTAATCTTCTATAAAAAGACCCCTAACCTAATCTAAAACCTTCATAAATTGATCCTACAACTAAACTATGCCAAAATGTTTAGTCATGGCCGCCATCCTCTTGTCATAAATTCTATCTTCATTCACATGAGAGATTACATGATCATATGAGTGATTTCAAGTTTGTATGAGAGTTCATAAGTTGCATTCTAGCCAAAGTTGCAACATTTCTACTTCAAGGCAAGGAATTCTATTGATATTTACTCAAGGGTTTCATTTGGAGCTTATCATTTGGGGTTTTTGGTGTTACTTGAGTGGCTTCGTCTCAATCTTTGTATTATATGTCGTTTTATTACCTTCATAGCATTGTAAGCCCTTTTCTACTTTCTTTTTAGACTATGAAGTTAAATGAATGTTGCAAGTTGGGTTTGAACATTAAGTATCATACATGCTATCATGTTATGTATCCCATCATGTTTGTAAAGACATTATCTTGATCTTGTGGGCTAAAAGCTATAAGCTTTATGTTGAATGTTGCATTATGCAACATGAGAGCTATCATATCCCTTATGATAACTTGCATATAATGCTATATGCGAACTTCTAGTCATCTTTCTATGTCACCTATCATCATGATTAGCCTATGTGCTAAGTTTGGGGTTATGCATGTTTTTTAGGCTTAATAATGTAACATGCAAGTTAATGAACACATTTATGCCTCATATGCCACCATGATTAACTTGTGGCCTTATACCCTTTTTGTCATGCCTTTGCCAAGTTCCTTCTTAAATCCATTATGCGTTTTTGCGAATGTATATGCGAGTTTAAAAGCGTTAGGGTTAAATTATGGGTAAACTTTAATGACATGAAACACAACTTGGGGTAAATTGGTATAAACATGACAACATGTAATTTTGGCTATGAACATGGAACTTGAAAACTTGACATGTATGGGTTGTAAGTGTAATAAGACACTAGACCAAACATGAAAGTGGCCAACCCGAGGTTGGGTTGAGTTTGTAGCATAAATCTACCCGGACCCGCCCGACTTAACTAGTTGCTACAAACAATAGGACCCAATGTGAGTAGTTGGTCATATAGCACTTAAAACCCGAGGTTAGACTAGGTTGTGGTATAAATCTACCCGGACCCGCCCGGCTTAACTAGTAACCACAACGAAGTCTAATGTGAGAGGTTGGGGTGCATTAATCTAATTAACGCCACATGAAAAGGTTAAGTAATTTTGACTAATGACACTTAACCGATATGACACGAATGGGTAGCTTAAGTGAATCCGGACTTGGTTTCTTAATGACACTTAACCATATAAGACAATTAGGGGATGGGGTTAAGTAATTTACACTTAACTAATCCGACTTGGTAATTAGATGGGGTTAAGTAACCTACACTTAACTAATCTAAACACGGTAATTAGATGGGGTTAAGTAATCCATACTTAACTAATCTAACACGGTAAATTCGATGGGGTTAAGTAACTTACACTTAACTAATCCGACTTGGTAATTAGATGGGGTTAAGTAATCCATACTTAACTAATCTAACACGGTAAATTCGATGGGGTTAAGTAAGTTACACTTAACTAATCCGACTTGGTAATTAGATGGGGTTAAGTAACCTACACTTAACTTATCTAAACACGGTAATTTGATGAAGTTAAGTTAACCTAGACTTAACTAATCTAAACACAGTAATTCGATAAGGTTAAGTTAAACACTTAACCAATCTAAACTTGATAATTCAATGAGGTTAAGTAACTAATACTTAACCAACTTAACATGATAATTTAATGGGGTTAAGTAACTTATACTTAACCAATTATACATGATGATTTGATTTGGTTAAGTAACCTATAATTAACCAATCTAATATACGGACCTGATAGGGTTAAGTCACAAGACCTTTTTAAATATACTTAACCATTGTAATACGATTAGTGAATGGGGTTAAGCTAACCCATACTTAACCAATCCGACTCGACAATCTGATGGGATTAAGATAGTCTATGCTTAATCAATCTAACACGATAATCTGATAGGGTTAAGATAAACAAATACTTAACCAACTTGACATACGAGTTGTGGGGCCAAGCCTTGAACTAGAACACTTAGCCGATTATGATATGGTTGGTAGGCGGGTTAAGTCATGGGCTTGAATAATAACACTTAACCCAACAGACTAAACCCTAGTTAGAGGAACTAGGTAGAAAATCGTAGTTAACCAAGGATAACGGGAAAAGAAGCTAAGTGGTAAACCTTAGTTAAGAATAACTAAGTAATAATTCTTAGCCAAGGACATGGGACTGGTTCATAAATAGATGAGTAACCTGATACGGTAGGTTATCACTTAGTATACGAGGAGGAGCAACTTATCTGACTTGGATAAAAAGCTCCAGCGAACTAGGTGACGAAGCGGTAGCTTCGGGGGACGTGAGGGTACTCTTGGTATCCCTCTGTGAGGTGGCGAATGGTCCATGAAACCTGGCCTCACAGAGGTTAAGGTCTGCGGTGGAAGAGCCAAGAGTATGTCTTGGTTGCTATGCGAGCGACCTAAAGACTGGGATGGATTAGCGTGGAGTCGACGATACTTGTTTTTGCCCTGGATAGCACGTCGCCGACTACCTACCATCTTTAGTCAATCGTGTACGAACGGAAAGGCAGAGAACTCCCAACAGACCATGTTCTTGCTATCGAGTCATGGGTGAGGTTGGCCAATAGGAAAGTGGGGCATAGTGGGGTCGGGATGTAGTTCTCATACATGATTTTTCTTGGGTTGCCTTTTAGTAGTTGAGGGAGGGGTCACGTGGGACGATAGCCACGGATACAAAAACAGACCTTGATATCTGCATCAGCAGACGACTTAAAGCTCCCGACCGAGTTCCGTATTTCTCGATTTGCCCTGGCACGGAACTCGGATGGCACATTGAGATACATGTGCATATAGACATGTAAACGATTCACGACTTATACGTGGGACAAAAGGCGTGGTGGATGGGTGGTATAATCCCTAGTGGTCCTAGGTGGCTTGAACCCAAACCGAGACACGAAAACGTTCATTAGGTAGCATAATCCCTAGTGGTCCTAGGTGGCATAAATCCTAAGTGAACACGCGATAGTTCATGGTAAGAAAACATAACCAGATTAAGGGTGGTAGTCCAAAACAAATTCAAGGATAAAATGGTACTACGTTGAGGTGGTATAGATTTACATGGGAAAGCCCGTACAGCCTACGGCAAAGGACTGAACTTATACATGGAAAGAAAACATATGAGTTGGGAAAACCTACATATGCTATATATTAGGTTGACATGGACCATTACATGACATTGGGCTAGGGACATTCATAGTTAATACACGACACGGGTTGGGATACTAGTACGAGAGGTGCAGAGCAAATATACATGACAAATATCTTGGGATGCTATACTTGATAGAAACCTGACGATGTGATACCTTGATTTATCATGACACCGTAGTTTATCATGATATCTTAGTTTATCTGGGTACTGTAGTTCATCCTGTTGTTTTGGTTTAGCTTATCTATCTTGTCTTCATACTTATGTTTCATCTCAGTTTCTCATGTCAGTTAACTTTATTAGTCTTTATACTGGAAGTAGATAGGACTTACCAGTCTTTATGACTGACCCCGTTTTTTTTCGCCTCTTTGTCTTCCGTTTCCCCCCCAGGTTACAGGGAGGAAATGCTATTGTTAGTTCGGACTTCTTCTGTTTGAAGGTCATCATGTATGGCTTGGACTTTTCTTGGCTATGACTACTTTACTGTTTCACTTGGGGAATAATTTATGAAAATGTTTTTATGCTTCTTTACTATTGCAAGACAGGTTTTCATGTAAGAAATTCTCTGATGTAAAAGGCTTTAGACCTTATTTATTAATGATATGAAAGTTGGTTTTACTTCCGCTATTTTATATGTTCTGTCTTGTAATATTTCTGTACATGTTTACCAATAATACCCCTCTAAAGCTAGTGCATTCCTTTGCGAGTGACCCTACCGGAGGTGGGGTGTTACATATCATATGAGATCTACAACAATTGCACAAAAAGAAAATGGGAAACGACTTTTTTTGTTACTTAAATAGATTGGTAAGAGAATAAAAAATATATGAAAAGCAAACTATCCATGAATGGAAAAAAACATGGAAAATGGTTTTCGTAATTAAAAAATGGAATACAGTCTAGTTGCCCTACACCTTCTGAAGACGAACGGTTTGTCGTAGTCTTCGTTGACCCCTTCGCTTTTTTTATAATCATTTTCATTTAGCCATGGTTAAAGATGGATTGGAGAAAGAAATATAATGGAAAGATATGTTATAAAATCAATGAAACCAAGTTTTTCAGGAATCAATGATAATGAAGAAAATAACATTTGACATAATTAAACTTATGTGAGGGTTCAATTCTTCTGTCCCCATTTATGTTGTCCCCATGTGCCCAATGGATGAGATTTGCTTAATTTCCACTTTTTGCAATTAAACCCTTTAACATTTGGAGGGTTTAACTGCAAAAAGTGGAAATCAGGGGGCTGCTATTGGTTGGGCACACATGGGGACAACCAATTTGGGAACAGAACAATTGAGCCGCTTATGTGACACTAGACAACACAATAGATTTTCCAAAAATATGCTACGCCAACTTATGATGCGTTTGTTTTTAAACGAAAAGGGGAAACTGGAAGGGGTATTTTGGGTTGTTTAAAGGGAAATTATTACGAACAGAGAATGTATTTTTTTTTATGAAAGGATAAATTGGAAGGGATAAAGTTATTATTTTATTAATTATTTGTATAGGTATGTATGAAAGGGGTGGAAAATTAGCTGCTGGGTTGGGTCGGCCGCGTCCGATGTGAACGCTAACTTTTGAACTGTTTGGTTTAAAGGGACAAATGAGGTGGGTTCCACATCGACGCGTCTGAAGCGTCCAACGCAGACGCGAACATTAACTGAACAGTTTGAAAATCAAATGGTACCTTAAACTCAACTTTTATCTAATACAGTAGAACATAATGTCAAAGTGCGACAAATGCTTTTGGTTTTTGTTCACTTCTATTTGCTATGTAATGTCCATTGGGAAATGCTAAAAGTATGCTTTGAATATCATGTATGTTGGATACATATGAATCATCAAAAGTGTTTACTCATTAAGAAAGTTGAAATAACTTATGTGAATTTTCATGTTTACATGGATCACTATGCTTTATCCTTATTTCCTTCTCCTAAATATAAAAAATGTGATGTGGTTTTCTGAATAAGGTATTGTTTGCTTGCAAATTTTGCCAAGTTTACGTGTTTGATGCGTCAGATGCATCAAGCACGAAAACTGGGTAGTTTGGGTCATTTCTTCAATGTACTAGAATCAGCCTTTGGCGTCGAATGTGAACAGCTAATTTTTTTTAGTTTCTCCCTAATTTCCCCGTTTAACCCAACTAAACACATATTTCATTTTTAATCATATAAGATTAATCGCTCAAAGGAACGAATGGATCATTATCAGAAGAATCGCTATCCGAATATGCTTTTTTAAAAATTTCGAACGGGAACAACTGTTTGCTAAGGGATTTTTGCCTTTTTCATTTGAATTCAAATTTAAATTAAACTGCCAATAATATATACTGCCAATAATATATACATATTTTGGACGGGGCGCTGCCCCTTGAAACCCCGCGATCTAATTAGTTAAATCGAACACTGTTAATGGGGGTGTTGCCACAATGATCCAAATGAGGGTGTTGCAACCCCTTTGTATAGGATAATAATTGACCAAATTTTAGAAAACCTTTCGGCATATTACAGAAGAAAACAAATAATTACTTAAATACAAACAATTAAATCAAAAATTACAAACTAAAATACTCAGCTAAAAATTCATGCATAGGTGCCCCACTTGAATTCGCAAATGCATACCGTGTTTAACTTCCAACTCCGTTTAAATGCAATGAATGTACTGATTAATTGGACAGTTGTCTTTATTAAAATCCAGTATTAATTAAAGGTTTTAAATCTTTCATTGTATCCTGTATTTACTTTGCAATTGTTGGCGTGTATGCAATGAATGTACTGATTAATTGGACAGCTATCTTTATTAAAATCCAATATTAATTACTATTTTATAATATTTATACCAAATAGATATTTGTACATATATTCCCCCTTATATTAAATATAAGTAAGGAAAATTAAATCAGAGTTGTAATTTATCAATACATAAAATTAAATGCATTATATATATACAGGCAAGAAATGTACACAATAAATAATAAAATTTACATTACCAATTAGACATGCGTGATCATGTTTCAGTATTGGCTCTACTAATTGCTCCCACTATATAAATCTCATTTAAGATGAAGAAATCCCGTGCTTTGACATTAACAGGAGGAAAGTAGATAAAAATCTGAAACCATGAATATCAGTCTCTTCTCTTTTCTTCTCATCAGTCTCTTCTTTGCCGTCCCAGAACCAGCCAATGGATATTTCGTTACTCGACGGACTGCCATCAAAGACCTGAATGATCCATATGTGGTGGAAGTTGCCAAGTTTGCTGTTTCGGAGCATGGCAAGCGCACAAGTTCAAATCTTGCATTGGGTAAAATCACAAAAGGAGATAGACAGCTTGCCGGTGGTGCGGTGGTATATCGACTTGATTTGGAGGCCAGTGATGGGGCTACGTACCAGGCTGTTGTCCATAAGTATGTGGAGATGCATTTACAGCATTTGAATCATCTAACCTACTTCAACAAGCTTTGACATTGTTCATAGAAAAGGATTATGTTTTCTACAACAAACTGGTTTTTATGTAGGTGTATACTATTTTTCAGTGGAACATGTTTATGATTTATGTGTTGGTATCAATGTATTGTTATCCTTGCCCTGATTATTGAATATATAATACTCTTTATTTTTACAATTTTTTTTCCGAGAGGATTCCTGGAAAATCATAATTTAATTTTAGTTTTATATGTCTGAAGAAAACTTCATGACTTTGACTTTCCAATGTTATAAACCACTAATTCTTGAGGTTGAAGGTGAAGCTATTCTGCAAGAAGTCATGTTTTGGTAAGTGGCCATTCTATCATTTTACTAAATGTTAATCAGGAAAATGGAATTGCTCTTTTGCTATCATTTAATGGAAATTAAGTTCTTTTGTTTTACCTCCTCCTTTTTTCATTTCAATGTTTCTTATCCCCACTAATTAATGATTCAAAAATTCCTTCCCCTCAGCTATGCTCTTCAACTTACTTTGGTCAATCCACCATGCCTCCTACTTGATATAGTCTTACATTTGGATTGCTTATTTCCAATCTATAAGTTTACATTAGTTCTTCACTTGCAAATTTTCATTCAAAAATAAGAAATAAGAAGCAGCAACGCGGTTTTTTATTTAAGGATAAGAAGACACGGTTTTCTATTTGTGGAGAACTGGAATAAAACTAAATTTCTGAAAAGGAACCGGAATTTCAAAATTCTCTAATGACCAGAACGGAGCTGAAAACCGGGATCTCAAACCTTATAAAAAAAGTATCAGTATGAAATCTGTTGGCTAACATTTTGCTGATGAAAATTCAAGATATGCTAACAGTGCTATCATAAGCAGTCAACTGTACATTGTGGTGTTTTCTTGAATGCTGGTTGGGAAAGAAGATAAACAAACTGACATGGCTAATTCTATTTCAACCCGAGTTTTTAGTTAGTAGCCCCCCTTAATAACTTCAAAATTTTAAAGACAAAATTACTCTTGAAAAGTTTTCTTCTCATCTGTTATGAATATTACGTAGTATTCCATGATTCCCTGAAACATCAAACTTCCAAAACCCTAATATTTAGATCATTGAAAAATAATAATTTATAAACAAGTATATGATGAATTCTGAAGAAGAAGATGATTTCTTATCTCAATCTCAACAAATAATCAATTTTTTTTTTTTTTTACTATTTTAAATTTGAGAACAATAGCGTGGAAGGCATGTAATCCACGTAGGCTTTCTGCGTGATTTACTTATTATTCACATATCACCCTATTTTACACGCATAAAATTAAAAAAAAAGCCCTAAACTGGATTCAAAGAAGATGCCGTGCGTATCAATGATGAAGATGATGCTCCTGTTTGAGAAGACGAGCGCGCTTGATTTTCAAATGCAGTTTATATTTTAGAACATGATTGATTGTTGGAAGAGAAGAAGCCAATTTATTTTTGAAGGTGAAGGGCAATTGTGGAAAGCATGGGGGGCTACTAACTAAATTTCTGGGTACGCAAGAATTTTTGTATTTAGGGGGGCTACTACTCAATTTTGTGGGTTGAAATAGAATTAGCCAACTGACACATAGGAACATATGAATTTTCAGTTACTTCTAAACAGCATAAGCTGCAACCAAATTATCCCACTAATAACAAACTGACATATAAGACCTCGAGCATAATAATACTATGAAATGGAATATTCAAACTCTAGCCTATACATATAGGCACATAAACATGTGTGTTTTTCTCTGCAAAATACATTGGATTTTTTTTTTTTTTTTTTTTTTTTTTTTTTTTTTTTGGAAGCATAGGCCTTTGCAATTCTGTTCAGTGCATCGTTGATGACAGCCTGTAGATTCCCTATAGCAACATGATTCCTTTGGTTCTCTCCTAAGCTCACTCAGTTTCCATTCCGGGCACGTATCCATTTCTCCATGTTTTAATGCATATCCTACTTTCATCCTGAACTAATCCTATCACTCAGCACATTATCCTCAGTTGTGCAATTCACATCCATCCCTACCAGCTCCATTTAGAACCTGCTTCATCAGCCTCACAGCCCAATAGGTTTAATTTTGGGCATCACTTCAGGTTCAGCTGCTCAAAGTCATTCCCCTGTGCATCTGATAAGTCCTATGCCTGATTGATCATCTTTGAAGATATAATTGCTTGCATATTCTGGTTGCACATAGTTGCTCCATGATCCATCTGTACCAGATCATTCACCTACCTTACATTGACCATATTCTCACTCCAGCTTGCAGCCCAGTTTGCTTTACGGTACTTGCATCAACCTGGGGTGGGTATCCTTCTCTTAGGCAATCAGTCCACGTTGCATAAGGACCTTCTCTCATTTGATTTTTCTATATTCCAGTGGCTAGCTGATGTTGCCACCAAACATTATTGTAGTTTAGCTTCCCCTATAACATATTGCAGTTGCAGTATTAGAATTTTCAATCATAGGATTAATCGCTCAAAGGAACGAATGAATTATTACCGGAAGAACCGTTATCCCATTTTGCTTTTTTTTTTTTTTTTTTTTTTAATTTCGAACGAGAATTACTGTTTGCCAATGGATTTTCACTGTTGTCATTAATTTGAATTCAAAATTAAATTAAACTGCCAATATTGTGTATATTTTTGGATGGAGCGTTGCCCCTTGGACCCCCGCGATGTGATCAGGTAGATCAAATGCCTTTAATGGAGGTGTTGCCGCCGTGACCCAAACGAGGGTGTTGTGACCCGACCCTAATATTTGACAAAGTTTTAGAAAATCTCTCGACGTATTTCAGAACAAAACAAATAAGTAGTTAATTATAAAACAATTAAATCAAAAATTACAAACTAAAATACTCTGCTAATTAAAAATTCCTGCATGGATGCCCAGCTTGAGTACACAAATGCATATCACGTTTAATTTCCAACTCCATTCAAAATCCTCCCTCCCTTTAAATACTCCATTAAAATGTCCATCTTTGGAAGGTTTTAACTGAGGCATTATTTTATGGAAAAGTATCAATGTGGATAAGGTATTTTAAAGGTTTTAAATCTTTTATTGTATCAATGTGGATAAGGTATTTTAAAGGTTTTAAATCTTTGGACAGTTATCTTTTTTAAAATCCAATATTAATTATTATTTTATAATATTATTTATACCAAATAGATATTCGTACATTCCCCTTATATTATACAAGCGCCACGGCACGCGCTTCGCGCGTGATCGTGGCACGCGCTTCACGCGTCAATTGTTGTTCCTTAAGCACTGCGTATTTTACATATGCAAAAAAATATTTGTAGTAATGTTTGGTTTATTATTCTCATTAAACGTGCTTTATATGTTGAGAATAAAACGTATTCTTATTTCCTTTAACTTCTTCCAGACAACATTCAATTTTATTTACACATATACTGAGACATTCACTTTTATTTAAACATATACTAAGACATTCACTTCTCACGTTCATGGTCTCACGCAAGCAACAGGGGACAATGCTCCCCTTTACTTTACCATTTAAAAGGAGCACAAAGCATTATTTTTCATACAACTCACGAAGAAAAACCTTATAAACGAAGTACAGAGGTTGAGGGCAAAGAACGCTGGTTAAATTAAACGTGGTGTAGCTTTATTTATGCATTTATCTGGAAGAAAAAAAATCGCGTTTTGATTGAGACAAAGCTTCGAAAATTTAAACCCAATAAATAAAAAAGTAAATCTGCTGTGCAGTATATTCAATTTTATGAGGCAGCGAGTATTGGGAAGATAAGTATGAAAGAGGAGAGAATTACTTTGAAGAGCAAAGCATAGAGGAAATGAGGAAAGAAGCGTGAAAATTAATTGGATGGTCTGCCATATCTAAAGAGTTGAATGGTTGTTTCTAGAGTAGCGCATTTGCAGGGGAGACTGACTTTTCAAATGCACGTATGCTGATGTCATATTTGAATAAAAATCGATAAGATTTTTGTTGGTTTGACCTACTATGCGGATGCCAATTTTCAAATGCACATATTTTATACGCTGATGTCCTGATAGCACATTCTACTATTTATGATTGCTAATTTATATCGTAATGTGCAATAATAAATGTCGTTATTCAAATTTGAATGCCTATTCAAATTGTCGTTGAATATGGAAATGACAATAATAAATGTCGTTATTCAAATTTGAATGCCTACTCAAATTGTCATTATTCAAATTTATTAATTTCCTATTTATAAACGTTACAACACTTATTTATAAACACATATTTTTTTAAATAATTTTAATTAGAGGGTGATAGATGGCAGTGAATAATATTAGTAATGTTAATATAAAAGGTCATAGACCAACCACAGAAGAGATGAAAGAGTTTGATTGAATTAGTGAGTGAATCTTAAATTGTAATAATTTATTTCCTTCATAAATTAACTGATAAAAATGAATAGTATCAATCGTCAAGGTTTTATATTTATGGCTAATAGAACAAGCAGTGAAACATTCAATGAAAAATGTTAAGAAAAAATTGCAATATCTCAATTAACCATTTGAATACTTTTGCATTTCCAAAATAATAACAATTTTTATTGGTTAAGTAATTAATGATGATGTAATATCTTCCTTTTTATTGCTTGCCATTCCAATGAACATTGAATGCCAAAATGAATAAATTTATGCTGAATATGGGTTTTAAACATAAATGTAACAATTCTAGTAAATGTTAAGGTAGTTAAATGACATTTATTGCCCCTTTCTTTTAATTGTTGAAGAATAATTAGTAAATGGCATTTTCGTCAGTTCAGGTGTACACCAAAAAAGTGTGACACCAAACCTATTCAAATTATTAGTAAAGATATAAGTAAGGAAAATTATTTTATACATTGCCAATTAGACATGCATGATCATGTATCAGTATTGGCTGTATTAATTCCTCCCACTATATAAATCTCATTTAAGCAGAAGAAATCCCTTGCTTTGACATTAACAGGAAGAAAGCAGATAAAAAACTGAAACCATGAAAATCAGTCTATCTCGTTTCTTCTCATCAGTTTCTTTTTTGCCATCCCAGAACCAGCCAATTGTTGGCATAAACCAAAATTACTATCTATTATTTATTGCAATGTCTCTTTATTAGTGTCTATTAAAATAAAAAGACATGTACATTCATCAAAAGTCATGTCCATTCATCAAGAGTAATATCCGTTCGTCAAGTGTCATGTCCATTCAGTGAAGTGTCAAGTCCATTAAACGAAGTGTCATGTCTATTGGTGAAGTGTTGTGTCTTTAAGTCTAAGAGTCATGTTCATTTAATGGTTGTGTCTATTGAAATGGTTTGTAAACCACTATATATATGTGGTCATTTTACTGAATGATATGAATGAAAAAAAGAAAGTAAGGAAATAAAGTAATAAAATATTATCTTCTTCCTCCTATAAAATATCATCTTCTTCCTCCAACAAATTTATCAGTGCTTCTCTACTCCATCAAACTAGTATCAAAGCTTCTTAAAAAAAAACAACAAATTGGTATCAAAGCCAAAAATAAACTCTAACAACTGGTATTAGAACCCTGGTTGAAATATGACATTTCAATTTCTTTTTCCGTTTGTTCTCACAAAAGAAAACTTTGAAGCGTGGAGTAACAAAAAGAAAGAAGAATTGATCTCTAAAGGATTATGGGAGATTGTTGAAAATGACTTTAAAGATCCAGAAGATACTAAAGATTTGACGGAGAAAGAAAGAAAATCGATCACAATATTGAGTTGGAATGACCTGCAAGCTCGTATTGTGATGATTGCAAATATCGATGATGAAACATATGATCATATAATTGGAGAAAATTGCGTAAAAAATGCGTGGAATTTATTAAAGGAGATTTATGGTAAGAATGTGGAGGAGAACATAAAAGAAGAAAAATTGATTGAAAAAGAGACCGAAGAAAAGGTTGCAGAAATTATCAAAATAAAAGATTCAGAAGCCTCAAGGGCACCGACAACAATCGAAACACAAGAAGTTAAGGCGAATGAAGTGAATATCGAAGAATTCGGATTGGTAAAACCTTCCAAGCCATTAGATGTTGAAGGCGTAGAAAAACTGGAGAATCTTAACGTAGAGTCAGAGTCTACCGTGTTAAAGCTAGCAATTGAAGCTAATGCTGGTATGGTTGACATTCAAGTTGATAATATGAATGTTGTTGAAATTTCAAAGGATTTACTATAGGCACTGGCAGAAGACTCTGTTTTAAATATTGGTCTACAAGTAACATCAGAAAAGTAATTAGGTAAAGCAGATGGCAGTGTCGAACCCGATTTCACCGATGCAGAAAGAGATGGAGCAATCACCAAGGACTGCCCACTGCCAACAGAGATTTATTCTCTGAAGTCACTAGATCTTAAAAATGATGTTAAGGGATACCAATGCTTTCTTAATTTATTATCCAGTCATTGTGGCATCTCAGGAGACTCAAAGATGAGCTCTTGAAGATTTCAGCACACCATATTCATGATGGAAGCCCTTGTGTCGAATGTGTGCTGCTTATTATGTTCAGCTCTTTAAGCATAGCATCGTCTAAAGGACAAACAGATGCAGTTGCTCCTACATCAACAATATTGATATTGAAGAAAAAGAACACAAAAAAGAAAGTTTGGATAATATTCCTATTTCCACCAAACATATAAAATATAAATTGGATAGCGGTATGAATGACCAAAAGAGCACAAGTGATATCGTGTTCAAGAAGTGTTGCTGCATTGGATGTTCGAAGGAATTTTGGTTTAGAGGAGGCCTTGTTGGCATAAACCAAAATTACTATCCATTATTTATTGCAGTGTATCTTTAGTAGTGTCTATTAAAATAAAGAGACATGTCCATTCATCAAAAGTCATGTCCATTCATCACGAGTAATATTCGTTCATCAAGTGTCATGTCCATTCAGTGAAGTGTCAAGTCCATTAGACGAAGTGTCATGTCTATTGGTGAAGTGTTGTGTCTTTAAGTATAAGAGTCATGTTCATTTAATGGTTGTGTCTATTGAAATGGTTTGTAAACCACTATATATATGTGGTCATTTTAGTGAATGATATGAATGAAAAAAAGGAAGTAAGGAAATAAAGTAATAAAATATTATCTTCCTCCACCTACGAAATATCATCTCCTTCCTCCAACAAATTTATCAGTGCTTCTCTACTCCATCAAAATAGTATCAAAGCTTCTTTAAAAAAAACTAACAAATTGGTATCAAAGCCAAAAGCCAAAATAAAATCCATCACCAATGGATATTTCGTTACTCGACGGACCATTGAAAACCTAAATGATCCATATGTGGTGGAAGTTGCAAAGTTTGTTGTTTCTGAGCATGGAAAGCGCACAAATTCAAATCTTGCATTGGGTAAAATCACAAAAGGAGATAAACAGCTTGCCGGTGCTGTAGTAAAATTTCAACTTGATTTGGAGGCCAGTGATGGGGCTACGTACCAGGCTGTTGTCGCTAAGTATGTGGATATGCATTTACAACATCTGGATCATCTGGCCTACTTCAACAAGCTTTGATATTGTTCATACGAAAGGAATATGTTTTTTTACAATAAATAGTTTTTTATGTTGGTGAATAATGATGTGTTTGCAATCCATATGTAATCTGAACCCGTTTGTCACTTTCCTAATGAACCTTTCATAATATATTTTATTGTAGAAATACTATTTTTCAGTGTAACATGTTTATGATTTATGTTTTGGTGTCAATGTCTTGTTTTCCTTGCCTTGATTACAGAAAATATGATACTCTTTATTTTTTCAACTTTTCCCAATAGGATTTCAAGAAATCATAATTTGATGTTAGTTTTATTTGTCTGAAATGTTCTAAACCACTAATTCTTGAGGGTGAAGGAATTCTGCAAGAGGTCATATTTCTGTAAATTCCCACTTCATCATTTTACTAAATTAATCAGGAATGGAGCCACTCTTTTGCTGTTTTCTGAAGATAATTTTTTTCCTGTTTCTAACTTTGTATTTGACTAACTGGATTAAAGATTAAACTTTGCATTCAAGTATTTCCATTATTTTGACAGTTTCCCGTATTTTGGGATATCTTCAAGTGGAAAGTTCTTTTGTTCTTCCTTCTTTCATTTTCATTTGGATGTTTCTTATCCCCACTAATTATAATTCAAAATTTCCTTTCCCACCGCTCGTGTAATGTCCCGTATTTTTACTGTATAATAATTAATTAATTTAATTATTTAAATAGTGATTTAGAGAATTAAACGGTTGTTTAATTAAATAATATTGAATATTCAATTAATATAATAATTAAATAATATATATAAATTCCAGAGTAGTCGGAAATAGTAGAATTTACAATACGATGTGAATTGGATGATATATAAGCTATAACTTAGTTTGGAATTGAATTAGAATAACGAAATTATTTAATTAACGATGGTTGAACGTATAATTATATTATAATTATAATCGAGCTCGAGATGGTGAGGCAGTTCGTAATTTGGTGATTCTAACTTTAAACGAATATACATAAGTCGTTTTAAATTGGATTTCTGTGAAACAAGAAACATACGGAGCTGGTGAAGTATATTTTTCTAGTGGAAGAGAAAAATCGGAATTTCATTGTGTAGATTTTGATCTATGTCCAAATCAAATTTTAGAAAAGCCGCTATGGATTTCCTTTGAAATTTATAAATATATATTTATATTATAAAAGGATTTTTAATATAAATCGAATATCGATATAACTGGGAACATTGAAATATCGAGTTAGAAATCCAATTGGAGTTATATGATATTCTACTGTGGATATATACGAGAATATTTATTTTTAAATATTTAATTTAATTATTTTTAAATATATTTATATATTCAAATAGGTTATTTAGAGCTTTAAAAATAGCCAGTTTTGCAAACGACCTCTGTTTTCGACGAAACTATTTTTATTGGATCCGCAATATTAAATTATTGTTAGATTCCAAGTTTCGTGATTTTTAGAGTCAGTGTGTGACCGTACGGATTTTTAATGTGAAAAACAGTCAGTATTTTGATGGTTAAAAATACGTTGTGTGAGCAAACGGAGTCAGAATTTGACAAAACTAGTTTCGTTGGATCCGTAATGTCGAACTATAGCTGCATGTCCATTTTCGTGATTTTTCGATATCATACGTGATCCCACGGATTTTGAGAAGACGAACTTGAATAGTGATAGCTTAAATTCTAATAAAATAACCGAATAAAAAAATAATAAAATCCTTCTATAAATACCTACCCAACATCCCAAACCTAATTCAACTTTTCCTCGGGTCAAAAGAAATCTGCCGCTCTCCTTTTTCATTTTACAGTAAAGAAAAATGGACGTTTAAAAATCAAAACAAATAGAAATAAATTCCTATAAATTGTAAAAATATGTATATGAATTCGTGGCCACCTGCTCTTCATTTCTGTGTGGATGTTGGGGTGTTCGAAGTTCACTTCCGACGCTTCCTTTTTCACAGTGGCAACTAGGGTTTGGTTTATAAGAGGATTAAGGCATCGATGTGGAAATCGGATGTTGTATTTGTGATTGTGGAGGAGAATGGCTTGAGGTGTGCATTTTGGTGGCATTTGGAAATAAAAAGTGATGCACTGTCACTGCTTGGCGTGTGCGAGGTTGACTGTTGCACTTCAGGTGCTGAGTTCGGAGGCGGTCTGTTGGACGTAGGGTGGTGGAGAGGTTGATGAGTAGAATTACGGTGTTGTCTGATTTTGATTTCGGCAAGAAATGGTGGAGTTAGGGATCGAAGTAGTTGCGTTAATGGTGTTCGGAGGAGCGGTGTATTCTGTTTCACGATTCCGGAAGAAGAGCACTGGTGTGAGCGGATAAGGAAAAGCACGGGTTGGATTTAAATGGGCCAAGAAAGAAAGGTTAAGCCCATTTAGTAAAAAGGAAATTTAATTAATTTGAATTTTTAAATTGAATAAACTTGTATAATCGATATCTTGGCCATACTGTATCAGAAATTCGAACGGTCAGTCACATTGGGATCGTAGGGATGGACACTACACAATGGAATTGACTGGGAGTGAATCGGAGCTCGTTACAATTTATAGCAAAATAAATTGTCCCTCTAAATCAAGCGATGGTTTTCGTTATTAACGATGATCGTCTAATGTGAGTAAAACTCACCAACTCTGAACAATTATATTTCTATGACATATTCTTAGAACTGATAATTATCTGTTGATTGCTGTGTGTTAACTGTTTGGTTGAATTGCTTATGTATTGGTTGAAATTATAGATAACGATATATATATATATATATATATATATATATAAATCGTTAATCAAATATTGATTCTGTTTAGCAGAATATTTCATAGTGAAATGAAATTGATGTTAATTATATTGTTTAACGTCTGTGATGTAGGGAAACAGGTTGGAGGGACCCAACTAGGTACCTCAATATATAAAATACCGTTTTGTTTCATATGTTGTGATATATGATGTGATACATAATCTGTTGTTGATTATGTGTGTTTGAAAAATATCGATCACTATTGTTTGGTATTTTAAATACCGTAAGAAATACTGGGATGTAAATAGGGGATTTTCAAAGTATATTTTAAAAATAAATTATTTATATAAAATCAATGGATTTTATATATAAAAGGAAAAGGATTTTTTTAAATGGAAATAATTATAAAATCAAAGAGTTGAAAAGGGAAATATTTGTAAAACAAATATAAAGGAAAATACTTGTAAAAAAAATGCAAAAGGATTATTTATTTAGAAAATAAATAGAAGTACAAAAGGATTATTTATTTAGTAAGTAAATAGAAGTACAAAAGGATTATTTATTTAGAAAATAAATAGAAGTGTAAAAGGAATATTTATTTAGAATGTAAATAGAATAAATTTAAAAAGGAAATATTTGTTTAGAAATAAAAGGTATAAAAATAAATATTTGCTAAGGAAATAAATAGAATTATCAAAAGGGAATTGTTTGATAAATAAAGAGAATTTTACACTAGGAAAGTTTAGACCCGTGCTTCACACAAGAGTATAACAGAATATGAATTTAAAGTAGATTTTAAATAGAAATCTATTTTAACAGATAAGTGGAGAAGATAAATTTATAAATAATATTTTATAAATATAAGAATCGATTTCAACATCGATATTTGAAACTGAATATTCACGAAGAGTAAATTGGATAGAGTTAATTGGTTAGAGTTAACCAGTTAGAGTTAACCAGTTAGAGTTAACCAATTAGAGTTAACCAGTTAGAGTTAATCAGTATAGTTAATTGAATATTAGTTATCCAATTAGAGTTAATCGAATATTAGTTATTCGAATAAAGAGTTAACCAGATAGAGAATTGAACATAGTTAATCGAATTAGGATTTAATTGAATATTAGTTATTCAATTAGAGTTGATCGAATATAGTTATTTGAGATAGAGTTAGTCAAACATAGTTATTCAGGATGAGTTGCCATTTCGTACGACTGCTAGCGTAATTCACAGGGCTGCAGATAGCCTACGGCGGTCAGATGTTTCCTGAGGGAATCAGGCGTAACCATTGTGATCGCTGCGATCTAGAGTCAGGCGAATGGAGTTAAATCGAATATTAGCTATTCGAAATAAAGTTAAAACGGACATAGTTTATTCGAATAGAATTAATAGAGTTAATCGAATATAGTTTATTCGAATAGAATGAAGGAATTAATCAAAAGAAGTTAATCGAAATGAGTTAATCGAATATTAGTTATTCGATAGGGGTTATCGAATATTAGTTATTCGAAAGGAGTTATCGAATTAGTTATTCGAAAGGGGTTATCGAATATTAGTTATTCGAAGGGGTTATAAAATATAGTTTATTAAAAAGGAGTTAAATCGAATATAAGTTATTCGAATGGAGTTAAACCGAATATAAGTTATTCGAAGAGAGTTAATCGTCGAATTCGAAATTCGGGAAAGTACTTATACTTTCCGGTGTTTAAATCAAGATTTATTTATTTATAAATTAGGTGTTTATTTATTTATTCAAATTAAAGAGTAAAAGTTATATTTGAAGTTAGATATTTTGAAAGTAGGGATTATAACGCTATCGTTATAACCAATGTTTTTATAAAAGAAGTGAATTCGTAAATAGAATCCGTCAGGTTCGCAAGGGAGTTGTTAAAGGTTTAAAAAGATAAACTTTGTTTATTCCGAAGTTAAAACGTTGTTTAGTTAAGGTCTGAGAGGTAATTATACCCCAACTTGATTGACTTCCTTCTTAACTAAGGAATGGTTAAAGTTTGATAGTAAAGGTAGGTTAAGTGAATTTAGTTAATGAGCGTAATGGTTTGTGTTGGCATAGCGATGTTTATTTAAAACATCAGTTTAAATCAAATGAAGGAGTTTTGGAAATGTTTTCCAAATAAGAATCAGAAATGTTTTCTGATAATAGAAAATAAGAATTTAGAATATATGGAAATAGGAGATAAGTAAATTAATGAATTAAAGGGATAAATGTTGAATGTTGATTGATCGATAAAATTTCCATTTGGAAATAATATCGTTGTTTGCACACGAGTTTTCTTTTGATAGTAAAATCATAGACTATCAAAGTTTTGACCATTTTTTCGTCGTCAATACGGAGAGACCGGTTGGGTTATTATCCGAGAACCACTCCGCATAGGCATTAGCGTTTCGAATCAAATAGATCGAAGACAAATTGAAGACGGAGTTATGCAAGGGCTATCCTGTTTACAGAATAGTGCCTTCGGTTTGTCCAGTCCTAGGACAACCTGTATGGAAGGATGTTTGACATAGTATATCTGGTGGATCACGTGAGTTGATCGTTTCAAACGTATTTACGTTGGTGGCGGAGGAATTCGTTTCTCTTAGCTTATACCCATGGTATTTTTGGGAAAATTAATTTGTGGTTTGACGGGTATGACGATGTGACATTCAAAGTAAATGAATGAGTAATCTGTTAGAAGATACGTTATGACCTCCAGCCTCATCAACTAGGAAATGACAGAA
Organism: Allium sativum; assembly: GCA_030737875.1. Classification (NCBI taxonomy): domain Eukaryota; kingdom Viridiplantae; phylum Streptophyta; class Magnoliopsida; order Asparagales; family Amaryllidaceae; genus Allium; species Allium sativum. The sequence goes on from CM060913.1 coordinate 265,408,966, forward strand.
ATGGGGCAAACAGCATGGCTAAGTGGGCCGCACCCAAGTAGGGTATATTTTCACCATCTAGAGAATATTCATATTTGTTACTTATTTCAATTCTGTATCTCCCGGGAATGGTTATGTTGGTTTACCAAATGTAAGGTGACAATATATTTGATACACTCAAGCAAAATGAGTGGTCGGTCATGTGTGGCCGAGTTACAAGATGTTCTTGTTGAACTCCAATGTATCGCTTCTAGAATACACTGAGCGGAAGGTGGATCAATACCTTGTCATAGTTGGAATCCATTCCCCAAATAAAAGCCCGCGGTTTTGACTGTATATTATATATGTAGAACGTTAGATGCAATCGTTTCTGCTAGATTTCTATTTACTTGATCTAGACATTATTATAATATCAGACAAGTATCGTTTTAGAAATATTTTTGGGTTATCATAAGGTAAAAGCCATCCGTGTTTATGTGTGGATCAGTCTTATAATTATCCTTTGTTCCAAAAGGATTTTGAAAGTTAAATCAAATGATTTGAGTTTACTCACACCAGTCACATGACTGACCCAGAGTTTATTTTGTTTTGTTTTCCCTAAACTCTTGGGTGCCCAATTTTGTACGGGCAGTCAAGTAGTCGGGATTTACATATACTTGAAGAGCTGGAGCAGGAGGCTTCATGATTATATAGATTATTATTTCCACTGTGTTGTAAGTTGTAAAAACCCGTAACTTCCCCGTAAAGGAAAGCGTCGGATAGTTCGAGAACAAGCCACAACAGAATGCATACAAAAGAACATTTCATTGTATATTACAACAATGCATCAGATTACAAGAATATAAAGAGTATAAATGAATAAATATTACACAGAAATATCAGAGATTTAAATTACATTTAAATACATAGCAGCGGAAAATAATACAATACACAATTAGAAGAGATATACGGATACAAAGCTTTCCGGATATCGTTCCAGCTGTAAACCAGGATCCTGTGAATATAAATCTGCAAAACCAAAACTACTAGCTGCCCGTGTCAAAATAAGGGCACCCAGAGTTTAGGTTAAAACAATAAACTCCAGGTCAGTCATGTGACTGGTGTGAGAACTAAAACAGTTATTTATCTTTATTTTCAAAGTTAGGTAAATCAAGGGACCAAGCCGTATAACACGGAACGGGTTTCCTCCCAAGAATACCAGTGCATAAAACAACAGCGCAATGCTAAATAAAGAAAAATGAAGCTGTTATAAGACCCAGGTCCTATCACACAATGCAACGCAAGTCGGGGGATAGGGTTTTCCCTTATAACAGCCAAAGAATGCTTGATACGTTTAAAACAAATCATTTGATACTATTATAAGTGCATAGTGTATAAAACAACTTCAAATCATAAGTATCAATCATAGGCGGCATGGGTACCATATATCATGTCGCCATATATAGGTTTACAAATAAAACCGCAAAGTCACGTATTTGGAAATTGGATTTCCATCTATGAACTGAGGCAAAAGATAGTCCTCAACCGATTCGAGACTGTCTAGCCCGAGCCTCAGGATCAGAGCTCGAGTGACCCTTGGATCCTCAGGGCCAGTCCACCGATGTGGATTAAACTTAAACCCTGAACATGCGTTTCCCCGCCCTATGGGGCGTAAATGAGCCAACTAAAAGACTCCATCGGTTCGAGAACGACCGATCAATCCGAGGCGCCTCGCAACAGCAACAACCACATAAGTCAAACTCGTCAGGGCGTGTAAAACCACTTACGCCACTTCTAGCTAGAAAGAAACGCATGCCCTCCCTGGCGTCCTCTCCCGTTTTTGGTTCATACCGGGTGTGAAACTCGCGAAGTAAACGTTACACAAAGCTACGCCACAAAGGCCGTGCTTCAATCATCAACCACAAGACTCTGCTTTTCAACAGGAGCCTCGATCAATTGCCACTTAGGCATGCCACACAGGCAATTCACTCCATGCGTTTGATATCCATCAATATATAACCCCTGAGCTCGTACGTCTCAGAGAAGGGCGTTAAGCAAAAGAATAAATTCTCCGCCGCCAAACAGATATATATTTAATAGAGATCAATCACACGGACTAAAATCCAATGTCAGACACACAGTCCATTTACAAGTCCGTTCTGGGTCTGAACGAAACCGGAGGCACCTAGTACCTCGCATATCCATCGATCTCCAAGTACGTCTGGACGATCACCAACTGTTTCCATCTTCTTGGGTGTACAGCACAATCAAGATCATCAGTAATCACCCAAACGACGTGAAGACCTCCGGTCTTCGACCATCGTCTTCATCTTCGACTTATCGTCGTATCAGTTATTCAAAATGGGATAAACCCGGTCTTTCCAAATAACTCACGTATATTTTAAATAAGTGTTACACAAACACAACATACGCCTCATTCCAATTCATCAGTCACTAACCGTAAATTAATCAAGAGAATAATTCCCCAAATATTAACCCCGAAGGCCGAAACCAACATCAGATCAATATCCAGAAAACCATTCTGCTTAGCTAACCGACAGTTAGTTTCTGATTTTCACATTCATAGGGAAAGGTTCCCATTAATTTTATCCAAGATAATTTCTTGAATTTATTCTCTAATCTTCCTTTGAATTTCGATTTAACTAGTCGGAATTAGCGAACCTTACCGTAGTAATCATTGGTTTTAATTCCCCAATCCCAACCTATTCATCCCATGAAGTAAAACTAGTAATACTTCATATCTAACACCACGGTGTTATCGGTAAATTCAATTACCATTTCACGTTCAAATCTAATTAAAGATTTAACTATCGCCTGGAGCAAAACTGGTGATACTCCATTCTCGATGATTTCAATCTAATTAAAGATTCATTAAAACTCCACTTAGTTTTAATCTTTCACTGGGTTAAAGAATCAGTGTCATTTAAAACACAGTTCACGATAAACCCAAAATCACATTCCATTAATTATCGGGTTAAAGAACGAGTGTTGTTTAAAACACTGTCCACGATAAACCCAAATATCAATTCAATTCCAATTAAATATTATTTAATTGGTACACATCATTAAATCTAAATAAAAAGATTTAATCTTTTCTCAACTGGGCTTAAGAACAGTGTTAGTGAAGACACCATTCACGACAAACCCAAATCACATTTGATATTGAATACAAGGCTCTGAATAGAAAATATCCCGGCTTATATTCAATATCAAATTCTACGACCAACAAATATCGTATTGGAAATAACGATATATATATCTATCTTTCAAATTTCCATAACAACATCTGTATAGTCACGAAATCCAACATCGAAATATTCCGAAGACAATTTCGATTCAAATCCATTCCAATGCAACCATTGGAAATTCTTGTTATTTTCAAAACCATTTCAAATCCAATTTATTTATTTAAAAATAAATAGAATTATAATTCTAGTTCAAAACTAGTTCATTTCGATAAAAATCTATTTATATCTTTTCAAATAGGGAATTTTTCATCCCAATTCCTCCTAAATCATTTCTTATGATTTTACACAAATTATTACTATTTTTAATAATTTTATCAAGGCCCGTACAGTCGATTTCCATCAACGGCCATCGAACTGCACTTACAGCGACCTTTTTCGAATTTGATTTGGACGTATCTCCAAATCCAACCGTTAGATTTCAAATTTCTAACATTCGTTAGAAAGCTCTTTTCGATACGAACCCAACGGTTCCGGTTTTAGGAGAATCCGACGGTCGGATCTCCCGTAATTTCCGTTTGAAATAAATGGTCGAAATTCACGAACTGCCGCGGCGCGGCGCGTTCTATTCAGGCCATTATATATATATAATATATATATATATTATATATATTTCGTCGATTTCTATTTAAAACGAATTATATAAATAGTTTTAAAATTCGTTTCAAAAGCAACTTCAACTTCCATTTCAATCCAAAGCAAAATTGAATTCTTCTTTATAAATTCGTTTTAAAATTCATTTCTATTCAATTCAAATTTCAATTCAATTTGAATTCATTTCAATTCACTTTCAATTCAATTTGAATTCGTTTTCAATTCAATTCATTTCGAAATCGTTTTCAATTCAATTCATTTCGAAATCGTTTTCAATTCAATTCATTTCGAAATCGTTTTCAATTCAATTCATTTCAAAATGAATAAAATCGATATAAATATCGTTCACGTCAAAATGGCGTCAATCTAATCAACACGGCTTCATAAATTTCTATTTTCAAATATTCTATTTCAAATATTTCTTTTTCAAAATAGTTGTTATTATCAAAATATTTCGTTCAACACATGACCAATCTCAATGGATGAGTACTGTCAACACATGAACCTTTATTTTATATTGATAAAGAGGCAAATTTTATTACTAAAATATTTCGTTCAACACATGACCAATCTCAATGGATGAGTACTGTCAACACATGAACCTTTATTTTATATTGATAAAGATGTAAATTTTATTACTAAAATATTTCGTTCAACACATGACCAATCTCAATGGATGAGTACTGTCAACACATGAACCTTTATTTTATATTGATAAAGATGTAAATTTTATTACTAAAATATTTCGTTCAACACATGACCAATCTCAATGGATGAGTACCGTCAACACATGAACCTTTATTTTATATTGATAAAGATGTAAATTTTATTACTAAAATATTTCGTTCAACACATGACCAATCTCAATGGATGAGTACTGTCAACACATGAACCTTTATTTTATATTATTCTTTATTTTCTAAATTGGAATGAGGCCCAATCAATCACCATATAAAATTAATTATATGGATTTTCATACATTACACACATATAATAGCATTGAAAAATAATCATCCATCAACCAAAGTGCACTACACTGTATAAGCATCAAATATAGATATCTAGCGCTTATAACAGCCTGTCAATCGATCGATCGACATATTTAATCAATCAGGATGAGTGAACTTCAAATTTCATCCTAACACCCGTGTGGGGTTTCAAACAATCAAACACAGATTTTAGTTGTGCAGTTGGGCGATGTGTAAAATTTATCGACCCAATCAATGTCCTTCAAATAGGTGTACATAAACAAACCGTTCAGTTTGTAAATGAATATTTTATTTTATTCACTTCACGTTAAAAATTATATTTTTAACGATAAAAACATTTTTATTTCAACATATGAATTTCTATTCAGTTCATTTATTCAATAAAATGATATTTTTATTTTTCTAACATATTTTAGAAAATTTCGGCGGCATAACGGCACGATACTAGAAATGGGACGAGGCATAGCCTTATCCCCGGTCTAGTGAAGGCCCACGCCATTCACACATCAATCAATCCATTCATTTCACCAAACAATTCAATTTCACCAAACAATTCAATTTCAAATCAAATCATCTAACTAATCTATGCAACCAAACAAACAAGTCCATGGTCTGTGGACGATTGTGTCGGGTGCTACTAAGCACCGTCTGCATCCTAGTATATATATAACTAGAAAATGAATTGAAGAGTGAGAAATTCTCACCGATAGCTATCCAATTCCACGACACTACATTGATAGAAATCTTCATCGTTATCGCATCTTCGTCATCTTCGTTGCCCGTAGCCACTACATATGTAAAAATCAAATTTTTACTTCGTTGTTCAATATATAAAAATCGAATTTTTACTTTGTTATTCAATATATAAAAATCGAATTTTTACTTTGTTATTCAACATATAAAAATCGAATTTTTTACTTTCACGTTATATGGATAAAAATTCTATTTTTACATTGCTACTATATAGATAAAAAAAATTCCATTTCAAAAATATAGATTTCGCCTTTTCTAATATGAAGTTTTCGCCTTTATAAAAATAAAGATTTCAAATTTTCATATCTAAAAATATCGCCTTTTCAAAATCAATCTTTATTTTGCTACTCATATAGAGGTGCTATTTTTAATATTCCTATCATGTAAACATTATATTTTTAATCCACTACATAAGTAAAAATCAAATTTTTACATCTTCTATATACTAAAGATTATATTTTTGATACTTTAAAAATATAAAAATCATATTTTTAATACTTTAAAAATATAAAAAATCATATTTTTATAATCGCTATATAGTAAAGACTATATTTTTAATACTTTAAAAATATAAAAATCATATTTTTAATACTTTAAAAATATAAAAACTATATTCTTTTTTTATCCTTGTTCATATAAATAAAGATCAAATCATTATAGGTTAAAAATATAAATAAAAACCATATTTTGATATGTAAAAATCCCATTAAAGTATGCATAAATAAATAAAACAAATCAATTTTATAACAAAATAAAATTCAGTTTTATAACATATAAAAAAACAGTTTTTTTATTACCTGAAAAATATACAACTCACTGTGAATCGAAGGGGGGAGTGCTCCACATGCTTGGGGGGGGGGGGGGGGTCGGCGGCAGACTTCTGCGTCGGAGGGTGGTGGCCAGAGGCGCTCGAGATGGCGGAGGGCAGAGGACGAGGCGACGCGTTGTTGCTCGCTCGAGGTGGTCAGCGGCGGTCTCGAATCGGGGCTAGTCGCGTCGCTTGAGGAGAGGGGGGGCTGCGCTTGGTGCGGCGGCGCCAGGAGGCTGGGCGGCGGCCTCCCTGGTGAAGCGATTCGCCTTTCCCTTTTTTTTTTCTTGTTATGTTTCGACTGAAAACGAGAGGGGCGGGGGCCAGAGAGAAATAAGGGGAGGAAGGTGTTTTTTATTTATTTATTTATTTAATTAATTAATTTTTAAAAAGTTGACTTTTACATACGACCTCGAAACGAGGTCCACCGCCTGTCGTCCATAGCGTTTTACCCCCATTCCGAACCCAATGGGATACATATCATAGGCTGATTCAATAGTTACAATCAGTTTCCGTTGAATTTACATTTAAATCATTATATTAAATTTTAAACGTGCATTTCGAATTACTGGGGTCACATACTGTCTCTAAAAATTCCAGAAAAATATTTTCTAGCTTCGTATTGACGATACGGTCCTAACAAAACTAGTTTCGTCGAATTCCGAGACCGTTGGAAAAATGGCCATTTTCCAGTCGATTAAAATCAACTGAAACTGGTCAAACGCGTTTTCCTTTGCCGCGCTCACATATTGATTCGAAAAATTATGAAAATTGGAATCTAGCAATAACTTGACACTGCGGATCCAACAAAAGTGGTTTCGTCGAAATCCGAGGTCGTTTGCAAAATTTCCATTTTTAAGGGCCTGAATTCCATAGCGACTATTCAGAATTTTCATCTGGACATATCTTTTGATTCCCGCTATGAAATCTTGATTTTTCAGATTCGTTGGAAAGATATTATCAATTAGATCCTAATGTTTTTGGTTTCACTAAAATCCGGATTGTTTTTCACCCGGGACATTCAATTGAAGTTTGAAATCGAATTATCGAACTACCACGCCATTTTCAATTCTATTTAATTATATATATAATTATTTATATTCTAACGACGACGCGTATAAATATATACGTTCGAATATATTCAAAATAAATTTCTCGTCGATATTATTTAAAATAATCTATTTTAAATAATCAGAATTCGCTAAAATTGCCAAAATAAAATTTTTAAACTGGCCCAGATTTTCGGGTTGTTACAATCTCCCCCACTTAAAACTTTTCGTCCCCGAAAAGGAACAAAGTCGAAAGTGGTTTGATTAATCAACTCTACGTTCGATCTGGCTTTCATTCTCCAATCTTTTAGTTTCTGAGAATTTTCAAATTCTTCAAAAATTTGGCTAACACCCTAAATTTTCGAAAAATTTCGCCATAACCTCCCCTGCACCGGGAGCATCGGGAAATTTCAAATAGCTTCTCCGGTCCTTCAGATCTCAAAAAGAAAAAGAAAAAGCCAAGCGGCTAGCCAATAGGCTCATAAAATCATCATCACCCAAACAAAACAGTAAATTATGTAGTAAACATGTACCTATTTGTCGGGCAAACAAATTTTATTCTCTGCTCTAGCCTCCTTGCTATGACCTGTTCAATGTAAGTATATGTATATGCAAGCAAATGCGACCAATTTTCAATACAATTCAATATTTGATTCAATTAGGCTAAATGGCTAAAAATTATCAAACAAATAAACAAACAACACAAACATCAATCAATTAGTGAATTAGAGTTTCAAATTCATAATTTTGATATATAGTCAAAAATCTCATTTTTGATGCCAAATCACAACAATAAGCCCTATCTAATTTTGGGTTCTCACACCAGTCAATTGGAAATATATAGACATCTCACTTTCATCACTCGAACATAAATTCTGATGATGATGCATCAATCATCAGAATTCTCTCCGGGCGACTAGATGGTGATCCTATATCTACCCAATATATCAAAACTTCGAATACACGTGGATCAGACGTATACGCAAAATCTACATATACTGGATTGTCCATATCAATATAAATAAATAACCAAATACAAATAATTGATTTATATTTCAAAACAAGATTTGTTTTCATTTTCAAAAATATACTCTTCACACTCGTTCTAGGATACTACTGATCCCATCTCTAACGAGTCATTCTCGTTGGATATTACTAATCCAATTTCTGATGAATTCTTTCGTATGGTTCTAATGTGTCTTGTTCTCTGAGCTTTGTAAACCAAAGCTCTGATACCAACTGTAAAAACCCGTAACTTCCCCGTAAAGGAAAGCGTCGGATAGTTCGAGAACAAGCCACAACAGAATGCATACAAAAGAACATTTCATTGTATATTACAACAATGCATCAGATTACAAGAATATACAGAGTATAAATGAATAAATACTACACAGAAATATCAGAGATTTAAATTACATTTAAATACATAGCAGCGGAAAATAATACAATACACAACTAGAAGAGATATACGGATACAAAGCTTTCCGGATATCGTTCCAGCTGTAAACCAGGATCCTGTGAATATAAATCTGCAAAACCAAAACTACTAGCTGCCCGTGTCAAAATAAGGGCACCCAGAGTTTAGGTTAAAACAATAAACTCCAGGCCAGTCATGTGACTGGTGTGAGAACTAAAACAGTTATTTATCTTTATTTTCAAAGTTAGGTAAATCAAGGGACCACGCCGTATAACACGGAACGGGTTTCCTCCCAAGAATACCAGTGCATAAAACAACAGCGCATTGCTAAATAAAGAAAAATGAAGCTGTTATAAGACCCCGGTCCTATCACACAATGCAACGCAAGCCGGGGGATAGGGTTTTCCCTTATAACAGCCAAAGAATGCTTGATACGTTTAAAACAAATCATTTGATACTATTATAAGTGCATAGTGTATAAAACAACTTCAAATCATAAGTATCAATCATAGGCGGCATGGGTACCATATATCATGTCGCCATATATAGGTTTACAAATAAAACCGCAAAGTCACGTATTTGGAAATTGGATTTCCATCTATGAACCGAGGCAAAAGATAGTCCTCAACCGATTCGAGACTGTCTAGCCCGAGCCTCAGGATCAGAGCTTGAGTGACCCTTGGATCCTCAGGGCCAGTCCACCGATGTGGATTAAACTTAAACCCTGAACATGCGTTTCCCCGCCCTATGGGGCGTAAATGAGCCAACTAAATGACTCCATCGGTTCGAGAACGACCGATCAATCCGAGGCGCCTCGCAACAGCAACAACCACATAAGTCAAACTCGTCAAGGCGTGTAAAACCACTGACGCCACTTCTAGCTAGAAAGAAACGCATGCCCTCCCTGACGTCCTCTCCCGTTTTTGGTTCATACCGGGTGTGAAACTCGCGAAGTAAACGTTACACAAAGCTACGCCACAAAGGCCGTGCTTCGATCATCAACCACAAGACTCTACTTTTCAACAGGAGCCTCGATCAATTGCCACTTAGGCATGCCACACAGGCAATTCACTCCATGCGTTTGATATCCATCAATATATAACCCCTGAGCTCGTACGTCTCAGAGAAGGGCGTTAAGCAAGAGAATAAATTCTCCGCCGCCAAACAGATATATATTTAATAGAGATCAATCACACGGACTAAAATCCAATGTCAGACACACAGTCCATTTACAAGTCCGTTCTGGGTCTGAACGAAACCGGAGGCACCTAGTACCTCGCATATCCATCGATCTCCAAGTACGTCTGGACGATCACCAACTGTTTCCATCTTCTTGGGTGTACAGCCCAATCAAGATCATCAGTAATCACCCAAACGACGTGAAGACCTCCGGTCTTCGACCATCGTCTTCATCTTCGACTTATCGTCGTATCAGTTATTCAAAATGGGATAAACCCGGTCTTTCCGAATAACTCGCGTATATTTTAAATAAGTGTTACACAAACACAACATACGCCTCATTCCAATTCATCAGTCACTAACCGTAAATTAATCAAGAGAATAATTCCCCAAATATTAACCCCGAAGGCCGAAACCAACATCAGATCAATATCCAGAAAACCATTCTGCTTAGCTAACCGACAGTTAGTTTCTGATTTTCACATTCATAGGGAAAGGTTCCCATTAATTTTATCCAAGATAATTTCTTGAATTTATTCTCTAATCTTCCTTTGAATTTCGATTTAACTAGTCGGAATTAGCGAACCTTACCGTAGTAATCATTGGTTTTAATTCCCCAATCCCAACCTATTCATCCCATGAAGTAAAACTAGTAATACTTCATATCTAACACCACGGTGTTATCGGTAAATTCAATTACCATTTCACATTCAAATCTAATTAAAGATTTAACTATCGCCTGGAGCAAAACTGGTGATACTCCATTCTCGATGATTTCAATCTAATTAAAGATTCATTAAAACTCCACTTAGTTTTAATCTTTCACTGGGTTAAAGAATCAGTGTCATTTAAAACACAGTTCACGATAAACCCAAAATCACATTCCATTAATTATCGGGTTAAAGAACGAGTGTTGTTTAAAACACTGTCCACGATAAACCCAAAAATCAATATCAATTCAATTCCAATTAAATATTATTTAATTGGTACACTTCATTAAATCTAAATAAAAAGATTTAATCTTTTCTCAACTGGGCTTAAGAACAGTGTTAGTGAAGACACCATTCACGACAAACCCAAATCACATTTGATATTCAATACAAGGCTCTGAATAGAAAATATCCCGGCTTATATTCAATATCAAATTCTACGACCAACAAATATCGTATTGGAAATAACGATATATATATATCTATCTTTCAAATTTCCATAACAACATCTGTATAGTCACGAAATCCAACATCGAAATATTCCGAAGACAATTTCGATTCAAATCCATTCCAATGCAACCATTGGAAATTCTTGTTATTTTCAAAACCATTTCAAATCCAATTTATTTATTTAAAAATAAATAGAATTATAATTCTAGTTCAGAACTAGTTCATTTCGATAAAAATCTATTTTTATCTTTTCAAATAGGGAGTTTTTCATCCCAATTCCTCCTAAATCATTTCTTATGATTTTACACAAATTATTACTATTTTTAATAATTTTATCAAGGCCCGTACAGTCGATTTCCATCAACGGCCATCGAACTGCACTTACAGCGACCTTTTTCGAATTTGATTTGGACGTATCTCCAAATCCAACCGTTAGATTTCAAATTTCTAACATTCGTTAGAAAGCTCTTTTCGATACGAACCCAACGGTTCCGGTTTTAGGAGAATCCGACGGTCGGATCTCACGTAATTTCCGTTTGAAATAAATGGTCGAAATTCACGAACTGCCGCGGCGCGGCGCGTTCTATTCAGGCCATTATATATATAATATATATATATATATATTATATATATTTCGTCGATTTCTATTTAAAACGAATTATATAAATAGTTTTAAAATTCGTTTCAAAAGCAACTTCAACTTCCATTTCAATCCAAAGCAAAATTGAATTCTTCTTTATAAATTCGTTTTAAAATTCATTTCTATTCAATTCAAATTTCAATTCAATTTGAATTCATTTCAATTCACTTTCAATTCAATTTGAATTCGTTTTCAATTCAATTCATTTCGAAATCGTTTTCAATTCAATTCATTTCGAAATCGTTTTCAATTCAATTCATTTCGAAATCGTTTTCAATTCAATTCATTTCGAAATGAATAAAATCGATATAAATATCGTTCACGTCAAAATGGCGTCAATCTAATCAACACAGCTTCATAAATTTCTATTTTCAAATATTCTATTTCAAATATTTCTTTTTCAAAATAGTTGTTATTATCAAAATATTTCGTTCAACACATGACCAATCTCAATGGATGAGTACTGTCAACACATGAACCTTTATTTTATATTGATAAAGAGGTAAATTTTATTACTAAAATATTTCGTTCAACACATGACCAATCTCAATGGATGAGTACTGTCAACACATGAACCTTTATTTTATATTGATAAAGATGTAAATTTTATTACTAAAATATTTCGTTCAACACATGACCAATCTCAATGGATGAGTACTGTCAACACATGAACCTTTATTTTATATTGATAAAGATGTAAATTTTATTACTAAAATATTTCGTTCAACACATGACCAATCTCAATGGATGAGTACTGTCAACACATGAACCTTTATTTTATATTGATAAAGATGTAAATTTTATTACTAAAATATTTCGTTCAACACATAACCAATCTCAATGGATGAGTACTGTCAACACATGAACCTTTATTTTATATTGATAAAGATGTAAATTTTATTACTAAAATATTTCGTTCAACACATGACCAATCTCAATGGATGAGTATTGTCAACACATAAACCTTTATTTTATATTATTCTTTATTTTCTAAATTGGAATGAGGCCCAATCAATCACCATATAAAATTAATTATATGGATTTTCATACATTACACACATATAATAGCATTGAAAAATAATCAACCATCAACCAAAGTGCACTACACTATATAAGCATCAAATATAGATATCTAACGCTTATAACAGCCTGTCAATCGATCGATCGACATATTTAATCAATCAGGATGAGTGAACTTCAAATTTCATCCTAACACCCATGTGGGGTTTCAAACAATCAAACACAGATTTTAGTTGTGCAGTTGGGCGATGTGTAAAATTTATCGACCCAATCAATGTCCTTCAAATAGGTGTACATAAACAAACCGTTCGGTTTGTAAATGAATATTTTATTTTATTCACTTCACGTTAAAAATTATATTTTTAACGATAAAAATATTTTTATTTCAACATATGAATTTCTATTCAGTTCATTTATTCAATAAAATGATATTTTTATTTTTCTAACATATTTTAGAAAATTTCGGCGGCATAACGGCACGATACTAGAAATGGGACGAGGCCTAGCCTTATCCCCGGTCTAGTGAAGGCCCACGCCATTCACACATCAATCAATCCATTCATTTCACCAAACAATTCAATTTCACCAAACAATTCAATTTCAAATCAAATCATCTAACTAATCTATGCAACCAAACAAACAAGTCCATGGTCTGTGGACGATTGTGTCGGGTGCTACTAAGCACTGTCTGCATCCTAATATATATATATATAACTAGAAAATGAATTGAAGAGTGAGAAATTCTCACCGATAGCTATCCAATTCCACGACACTACATTGATAGAAATCTTCATCGTTATCGCATCTTCGTCATCTTCGTTGCCCGTAGCCACTACATATGTAAAAATCGAATTTTCACTTCGTTGTTCAATATATAAAAATCGAATTTTTACTTTTTTATTCAATATATAAAATCGAATTTTTACTTTGTTATTCAACATATAAAAATCGAATTTTTACTTTCACGTTATATGGATAAAAATTCTATTTTTACATTGCTACTATATAGATAAAAAAATTCCATTTCAAAAATATAGATTTCGCCTTTTCTAATATGAAGTTTTCGCCTTTTCTAATATGAAGTTTTCGCCTTTATAAAAATAAAGATTTCAACTTTTCGTATCTAAAAATATCGTGTTTTCAAAATCAATCTTTATTTTGCTACTCATATAGAGGTGCTATTTTTAATATTCCTATCATGTAAAAATTATATATTTAATCCACTACATAAGTAAAAATCAAATTTTTACATCTTCTATATACTAAAGATTATATTTTTGATACTTTAAAAATATAAAAATCATATTTTTAATACTTTAAAAATATAAAAATCATATTTTTATAATCGCTATATAGTAAAGACTATATTTTTAATACTTTAAAAATATAAAAATCATATTTTTAATACTTTAAAAATATAAAAACTATATTCTTTTTTTTTTATCCTTGTTCATATAAATAAAGATCAAATCATTATAGGTTAAAAATATAAATAAAAACCATATTTTGATATGTAAAAATCGCATTAAAGTATGCATAAATAAATAAAACAAATCAATTTTATAACAAAATAAAATTCAGTTTTATAACATATAAAAAAACAGTTTTTTTATTACCTGAAAAATATACAACTCACTGTGAATCGAAGGGGGGAGTGCTCCACATGCTGGGGGGGGGGTCGGCGACAGACTTCTGCGTCGGAGGGTGGTGGCCAGAGGCGCTCGAGATGGCGGAGGGCAGAGGATGAGGCGACGCGTTGTTGCTCGCTCGAGGTGGTCAGCGGCGGTCTCGAATCGGGGCTAGTCGCGTCGCTTGAGGAGAGGGGGGGGGGCTGCGCTTGGTGCGGTGGCGCCAGGAGGCTGGGCGGCGGCCTCCCTGGTGAAGCGATTCGCCTTTCCCCCTTTTTTTTCCTGTTATGTTTCGACTGAAAACGAGAGGGGCGGGGGCCAGAGAGAAATAAGCGGAGGAAGGTGTTATTTATTTATTTATTTATTTAATTTTTAAAAAGTTGACTTTTACATACGACCTCGAAACGAGGTCCACCGCCTGTCGTCCATAGCGTTTTACCCCCATTCCGAACCCAATGGGATACGTATCGTAGGCTGATTCAATAGTTACAATCAGTTTCCGTTGAATTTACATTTAAATCATTATATTGAATTTTAAACGTGCATTTCGAATTACCGGGGTCACATACTGTCTCTAAAAATTCCAGAAAAATATTTTCTAGCTTCGTATTGACGATACAGTCCTAACAAAACTAGTTTCGTCGAATTCCGAGACCGTTGGAAAAATGGCCATTTTCCAGTCGATTAAAATCAACTGAAACTGGTCAAACGCGTTTTCCTTTGCCACGCTCACATATTGATTCGAAAAATTATGAAAATTGTAATCTAGCAATAACTTGACACTGCGGATCCAACAAAAGTGGTTTCGTTGAAATCCGAGGTCGTTTGCAAAATTTCCATTTTTAAGGGCTTGAATTCCATAGCGACTATTCAGAATTTTCATCTGGACATATCTTTTGATTCCCACTATGAAATCTTGATTTTTCAGATTCGTTGGAAAGATATTATCAATTAGATCCTAATGTTTAAGGTTTCACTAAAATCCGGATTGTTTTGCACCCGGTACATTCAATTGAAGTTTGAAATCGAATTATCGAACTACCACGCCATTTTCAATTCTATTTAATTACATATTTAATTATTTATATTCTAACGACGACGCGTATAAATATATACGTTCGAATATATTCAAAATAAATTTCTCGTCGATATTATTTAAAATAATCTATTTTAAATAATCAAAATTCGCTAAAATTGCCAAAATAAAATTTTTAAACTGGCCCAGATTTTCGGGTTGTTACATAAGTGTTATACTCTAATAATGGTATTATATACAGTTACTGTTTTATTTCAAAGTTATGTTATGATATATATTTATTCGTTCCACTGTGAGATTCGTGTTTACTCTGATGTTGTATGTTCTTCTTCTTCTTCTATTCTAAGTTTCTACCTTACCTATTCTCACCCTCTAATTTCTTTCATGGACTATCCGGTATTTTCGATGCTTGATTAGTCGACATTGAGTTTATGTCGAGTACTCCGGATCGTAAAAACCTCGGGTCATTACAGTGGTATCAGAGCTTATGGTTAAGTAATTACCTTGGCTCTGTGGCGTAACTCGATAGAGATAGGGTTAGTAATACCCTAGATTGAGTTGAGTGTATATATACAAGAGAATGTATTTGTAGATTTCAATATAAAATTGTTTTATATTGTGGAGATTTGTTGATTGAGTTGTTTATGGGTTCTGATCGATCAGTTTGATCCAATGTATCGGTAGGAGTTTCTAAACACTCGAATATGATGGGTCGACACAATATGTTTTGAAAAGAGGGTAAATGAAAATAATTTTACCCAAATATATTTTGATATAGAGAAGATATATATATTAGAATTGTAATATATTGGTTGTTATTATAATCGAGTAAGATTATAATTGAAACGGTTATGTAAATAACCAATCAGAATTCATATAAGTGAAATATATGAAATCAAAATGAGTTGAATCTGAATTTAAATCAGAACTAGAATTAAAATTCCGAAAACATGAAAAGTGTTTGTAAATGGAATTGGATTAAATATATGAGAATTTTAAAATCCTGAGAGATTTAAATTGTTTACAAGCATTGAAATGGTATTTTGAAATGAATTTCAAAATGAATGTGTTTAAATATGGTTTTGAAATTATTATAGTATTGAACTCACTTCGATAGCTGGAAAATAGATTCCGATGTTGATCATGACATCATCGGTGTCCATTTTCGAGTGGTAAGTGATGGATTACTACTAAAGAAATTGTTTTTGAATTGTTTGAGAAAAGCAAATGTTTTGAATTCAGAAAAGAAATATTTGATTTTGAAAAGCTAAGTTATTTAAAATTCCCAGGAAAAGATGGTTTGAATTAAAATCTGATAAGTAAGTGGAAATTTAACTGGATTAGAATGATACCGAGAAATTTGGATTTGTGTCATAGGAATTAGAAATGTATTGAATTAAGGAGTTAAGACTTGAAAATCAAGAATGTAACCTTGGTTTGAAATGGAATTCAACGTGGATATAAGTGAATGGTTGTGTTGGAGATAAAATTGATTGGAGTTTGACTGGGATAACATTGGTATATGCTAAGTTGATAGCATATGGAAGTGATGGAGTTGATAAGCCCGAAAAAAAGGTACAAGTTTATTTATATATGGGTTTGGTGATTTATGAGACGATTTGGCAAGCCGCTTGGCCGTTTGATTTTCTTTTGGGTTGAAGAAGGCCCAGAGAGGCAAGTTGTAGTTGTACCGATCGACCAATACAACGGAGGTGCTGGCGAAATTTTTCGAAAATTTCGGGTATTTGAAAATTTTCAGGATTTTTGAAAATTTTCGTTGGTAAGAATTAAATAATATTTAATTAAAATTAAATCGGTTCAGTGGAAACTGAAGTTAAGAAGTGAACAAATGAGTTTTAACCCAGTTAATAGGGTTTGTTTTCTACCTTAGCAATTTCGAGAACGAAATTATTTTAAGGGGGGAAGAATGTAATGTCCCGTATTTTTACAGTATAATAATTAATTAATTTAATTATTTAAATAGTGATTTAGAGAATTAAATTGTCGTTTGATTAAATAATATTGAATTTTTAATTAATATAATAATTAAATAATATATATAAATTCCAGAGTAGTTGGAAATAGTAGAATTTACAATAAGATGTGAATTGGATGATATATAAGCTATAATTCAGTATGGAATTGAATTAGAATAACGAAATTATTTAATTAATGATGGTTGAATGTATAATTATATTATAATTATAATCGAGCTCGAAATGGTGTGGCAGTTCGTAATTTGGCGATTCGAACTTTAAACGAATATACAGAAGCCGTTTTAAATCGGATTTCTGTGAAATAAGAAACGTATGGAGCTGGTGAAGTATATTTTTCTAATGGAAGAGAAAAATCGGGATTTCATTGTGTAGATTTTGATTTATGTCCAAATCAAATTTTAGAAAAGTCGCTATGGAATTCCTTTGAAATTTATAAATATATATTTATATTATAAAAGGATTTTTAATATAAATCGAATATGGATATAACTGGGAACTTTGAAATATTGAGTTAGAAATCCAATTGGAGTTGTATGATATTCTACTGTGGATATATATGAGAATATTTATTTTTAAATATTTAATTTAATTATTTTTAAATATATTTATATGTTTAAATAGGTTATTTAGAGCTTTAAAAATAGCCAGTTTTGCAAACAACCTCCGTTTTGATGAAACTAATTTTTTGGATCCACAATATTAAACTATTGTTAGATTCCAAGTTTCATGATATTTAGAGTCAG
Organism: Allium sativum; assembly: GCA_030737875.1. Classification (NCBI taxonomy): domain Eukaryota; kingdom Viridiplantae; phylum Streptophyta; class Magnoliopsida; order Asparagales; family Amaryllidaceae; genus Allium; species Allium sativum. The sequence continues at coordinate 265,427,203 of CM060913.1, forward strand.
TGTGTGACCGTACGGATTTTTAATGTGAAAAACAGTTAGTATTTCAACGGTTAAAAATACGCTGTGTGAGCAAACGGAGTCGGAATTCGACGAAACAAGTTTCGTTGGGTCTGTAATGTCGAACTATAGTTGCATGTCCTTTTTCATGATTTTTCGATATCATATGTGATCCCACGGATTTTGAGAAGACGAACTTGAATAGCGATAACTTAAATTCTAATAAAATAACAAAATAAAAAAATAAAAAATCCTTATATAAATACCTACCCGACATCCTAAACCTAATTCAATTCTTCATCATGTCAGACGAAATCCGTTGCTCTTCTTGTTCATTTTACAGGAAAGAAAATTGGAAGTTTAAAAATCAAATCAAATAGAAATAAATTCCTATAAATTGTAAAACATATGTATATGAATTCCTGGCTACCTGCTCTTCATTTCTGTGTGGATCTCGGGGTGTTTGAAGTTCATTTCCGACAGTGCCTTTCTCATAGCGGCAACTAGGGTTTGGTTTATAAAAGGATTAAGGCGTCGATGTGGAAATCGGATGTTGTATTTGTGATCGTGGAGGAGAATGGCTCGAGGTGTGCATTTTTGGTGGCATTTGGGAATAAAAAGTGATGCACTGTCACTGCTTGGCATGTGCGAGGCTGGCTGTTGCACTGCAAGTGCTGAGTTCAGAGGCGGTCTGTTGGGCATAGGTGGTGGAGAGGTTGATGAGTATAATTCCGGTGTTGTCTGATTTTGATTTCGGCAAGAAATGGTGGAGTTGGGAATCGAAGAAGTTGCGTTAATGGTGTTTGGAGAAGCGGTGTATTCTATTTCACGATTCGGGAAGAAGAGCACTGGTGTGAGCGGATAAGAAAAAGCACGGGTTGGATTTAAATGGGCCAAGAAATAAAGGTTAAGCCCATTTAGTAAAAAGGAAATTTAATTAATTTGAATTTAAATTGCATAAACTTGTATAATCAATATCTTGGCCATACTGTATCAGAAATTCGAACGGTCGGTCACGTTGGGATCGTAGGGACGGACACTACACAATGGAACTGACTGGGAGTGAATCGGAGCTCGTTACAATTTATAGCAAAATAAAATATCCGTCTGAATCAAGCGATGGTTATCGTTATTAACGATGACCGTCCAATGTGAGTAAAACTCACCAACGCTGAACAGTTATATTTCTATAACGTATTCTTAGAACTGATAATTATCTGTTGATTGTTGTGTGTTAACTGTTTGGTTGAATTGCTTACGTATTTGTTGAAATTATAGATAACGATATATATATATATATATATATAAATCGTTAATCAAATATTGATTCTTTTTAGCAGAATATTTCATAGTGAAATGAAATCGATGTTAATTATATTGTTTAACATCTGTGATGCAGGAAAACAGATTGGAGGGACCCAACTGGGTTCCTCAATATATAAAGTACAGTTTTGTCTCATATATTGTGATATATGATGTGATATATAATATGTTGTTGATTATGTGTGTTTGAATGGTATCGATCACTGTTGTTTGGTATTTTAAATACCGTAAGAAATACTAGGATGTAAAAAGGTGATTTTCAAAGTATATTTTGAAAATAAATTATTTATATAAAATCAATGGATTTTATGTATAAAAGGAAAAGGATTTTTTTAAAGGGAAATAACTATAAAATCAAAGAGTTGAAAAGGGAAATATTTGTAAAACAAATATAAAGGAAAATATTTGTAAAACAAATATAAAGGAAAATACTTGTAAAAGAAATGAAAAAGGATTATTTATTTAGAAAATAAATAAAAGTACAAAAGGATTATTTATTTAGTAAATAAGTAGAAGTACAAAATGATTATTTATTTAGAAAATAAATAGAAGTGTAAAAGGAATATTTATTTAGAATGTAAATAGAATAATTTTTAAAAAGAAATATTTATTTAGAAAATATATAAAGTTATATAAATAAATATTTACTTAGGAAATAAATAGAATTATCAAAAGTGTTCGCACATGGGTATAACAGAATATGAATTTAAAGTAGATTTTAAATAGAAATTTATTTTAATAGATAAGTAGAGAAGATAAATTTATAAATAATATTTTATAAATAAAATAAAATATTTATCATTGGTTAAATAGAATATATAAGTCAGGACTTATATGGAGAAGTAAGAATCGATTTCAACATCGATATTTGAAACTGAATGTTGACAAAGAGTAAATTGGATAGAGTTAATCAGTTAGAGTTAATTAGTTAGAGTTAACCAGTTAGAGTTAACCAATTAGAGTTAACCAGTTAGAGTTAATCAGTAGAGTTAATTGAATATTAATTATTCAATTAGAGTTAATCGAATAAGAGTTAACCAGATAGAGAATTGAATATAGTTAATCGAATTAGGATTTAATTGAATATTAGTTATTCAATTAGAGTTGATCGAATATAGTTATTTGAGATAGAGTTAGTCAAACATAGTTATTCATGATGAGTTGCCATTTCGTACGACTGCTAGTGTAATTCGCAGGGCTGTAGATAGCCTATAGCGGTCGGAGGTTTCCTGAGGGAATCAGGCGTAACCATTGTGATCGCTGCGATCTAGAGTCAAGCAAATGGAGTTAAATCGAATATTAGCTATTCGAAATAAAGTTAAAACAGACATAGTTTATTCAAATAGAATTAAAAGAGTTAATCGAATATAGTTTATTCGAATAGAATGAAGGAGTTAATCAAAAGAAGTTAACCGAAATGAGTTAGTCGAATATTAGTTATTCGATAGGGGTTATCGAATATTATTTATTCGAAAGGAGTTATCGAATTAGTTATTCGAAAGGGGTTATCGAATATTAGTTATTCGAAGGGTTTATAAATTATAGTTTATTAAAAAGGAGTTAAATCGAATATAAGTTATTCGAATGGAGTTAAACCGAATATAAGTTATTCGAAGAGAAGAGTTATCGAATATTAGTTATTCGAACAGAGTTAATCGTCGAATTCGGGAAAGTAATTGTACTTTCCGGTGTTTAAATCAAGATTTATTTATTTCTAAATTAGGTGTTTATTTATTTATTCAAATTAAAGAATAAAAGTTATATTTGAAGTTAGATATTTCGTAAGTAGGGATTATAACGCTACCGTTATAACCAATGTTTTTATAAAAGAAGTGGATTCGTAAATAGAATCTGTCAGGTTCGCAAGTAAGTTGTTAAAGGTTTAAAAAGATAAACTTTGTCTATTCTGAAGTTAAAACATTGTTCAGTTAAGGTCTGAGAGGTAATTATACCCTAACTTGATTGACTTTCTTCTTAACTAAGGAATGGTTAAAGTTTGATAGTAAAGGTAGGTTAAGTGAATTTAGTTAATGAGTGTAATGGTTTGTGTTGGCATAGCGATGTTTATTTAAAACATCAATTTAAATCAAATGAAGGAGTTTTGGAAATGTTTTCCAAATAAGAATCAGAAATGTTTTCTGATAATAGAAAATAAGAATTTAGAATATATGGAAACAGGAGATAAGTAAATTAATGAATTAAAGGGATAAATGTTGAATGTTGATTGATCGGTAAAATTTCCATTTGGAAATAATATCGTTGTTTGCACACGTGTTTTGTTTTGATAGTTAAATCACAGACTGTCAAAGTTTTGACTATTTTTCCGTCGTCAATACGGAGAGACTGGTTGGGTTATTATCCGAGAACCACTCCGTGTGGGCGTTAGCGTTTTAAATCAAATAGATCGAAGACAAATTGAAGATGGAAGGTTATCCTGTTTACAGAATAGTGCCTTCAGTTTGTCCAGTCCCAGACAACCTGTATGGAAGGATGTTTGACAAAGTATATCTAGTGGATCATGTGAGTTGATCGTTTCAAACGTATTTACATTGGTGGCGGAGGAATTCGTTTCTCTTAGCTTATACCCGTGGTATTTTTAGGGAAATCAATTTCTGGTTTGATGGGTATGACGATGTGGCATTCAAAATAAATGAATGAGTAATATGTTGAAAGATACGTTATGACCTCCAGCCTCATCCACTAGGAAATGACAAAAATCGAGCAGGCAGCATGGCTAAGTGGGCCGCACCCAAGTAGGGTATATTGTCACCATCTGGAGAATATTCATATTTGTTACTTCTTTCAATTCTGTATCTCCCAGGAATGGTTATGTTGGTTTACCAACTGTAAGGTGACAATATATTCGATACACTCAAGCGAAATGAGTGGTTGGTCATGTGTGGCCGAGTTACAAGTTGTTCTTGTTGAACTCCAGTGTATCGCTTCTAGAGTACACTGAGCGGAAGGGGGATCCATACCTTCTCATAGTTGGAATCCATTCTACAAATAAGAGCCCGCGGTTTTGATTGTATATTATATATGTAGAATGTTAGATGCAAGCGTTTCTGCTAGATTTCTATTTGCTTGATCTAGACATTATTATAATATCAGACAATTGTCGTTTTAAAAATATTTTTGGGTTATCATAAGGTAAAAGCCATCCGTATTTATGTGTCGATCGGTCTTATGATTATCCTTTGTTTCAGAAGGATTTTGAAAGTTAAATCAAATGATTTGAGTTTACTCACACCAGTCACATGACTAACCCAGAGTTTATTTTGTTTTGTTTTCCCTAAACTCTTGGGTGCCCAATTTTGTACGGGCAGTCAAGTAGTTGGGATTTACAGATACTTGAAGAGTTGGAGCATGAGGCTTCATTTCCGCTGTGTTGTAAGTGTTATACTCTAATAATGGTATTGTATACAGTGACTGTTTTATTTCAAAGTTATGTTATGAAATATTTTTATTCGTTCTGTTGTGAGATTCGTGTTTACTCTGATGTTGTATGTTCATCTTCTTCTTCTATTCTAAGTTTCTACCTTACCTATTCTCACCCTCTAATTTCTTTCATGGACTATCCGGTATTTTCGATGCTTGAGCAGTCGACATTGAGTTTATGTTGAGTACTTAGGATCGCAAAAACCCCTGGTCGTTACAGCTCGGCTTTTTGGCTAACTTTGCTCAATCAACTATGCCTCCTTATATTTGGATATAATCTTACATTTGGCTTGCTTATTTCCGATCTATGGTTGTCGTATATGGTTGAGAGAATTGACTTTGTGGGAGCAACTAGGAAAACCTAGGAAAATTGGAAACCGGCTTTGAGTCTAACCCCATTCTTAACTTTTAAGAACTTGAAATTATAAAAGTTTTTGGAAGATGGTTTGTAGTGTTTTCAAGTTTTAATCTTAAAAGTTATAGTCTTAAAATATGTAAAGAACATATTAGAAAAGTAAGAGAAGTTGTGAACATAACTGAGAAATAGTTGTTCTTGTCTACTTTAGTTTTTGTGATTTGAAAAAAAATGATTTGCATTTTTTTTTATAAAATGACATGTTTTATGGTTTGACAAAAGTAAGTTTTGGTGATGAAAATAAAGTTTTGACACTTTTACTTTTTGGAAGAAAAGTGAAATGAAAAGCCCAAACCATGTTTTAAAAGTATGGAGTAGGTAATAATTAGAGCTTAGGGAAGATGGGAAAAGTAAGTAGCAAGAATTATCTTGGAATAATAGCAAGTTCCCTTAGAATGCCTAAGCATTGAAAACCTAGGGTGTTGCTTGAAATAATTGTTGGTACATAGCTAGGACTAGTGGTGACCACTAAATAGAAAAAAAGAGGCAAGTAAGTGTTTAGATCCTGCTGTTAATTTTCATGTTAGGGGTAAAATTCGTTATTACATTTCTGTTGGGATCGTACTGTTAATTTATTCATGTTGGGTAGTTAGGGTAACACCTAAACCTGTCATTGATCTAATCTTTCAAGCTTGCTGTCTAAGGGGGGCATAGTCCCGAGATTCTTGACCCTTAGTGGTAATTGTATAGAGTATCTGTTTTCCCTGTTTTAGTTGAAGGCTTATTTGAAAATAAACTTAGATCAGATAATTAAATAAGCTAAGAAAAGAGAAATGGTACAACTAAAAAGGAAACAACAAATTCAGTAAAGCAAAAAACATGACAGTTAAAGAAAAATGGAAAATTATAAGAAAATATGGATAAAAATAAAAAATTCAAGATAAGACAAAAAAAGAAAAGGTGTAACAAAGATTTTTTTTTTGTGGACTGTGCTTGGATAGGAAAATAGAGGAATCTTTATAGATAGTTGCATAAAATCCAAGTAAGGTTGAAAAAAGGTACATAAGAAACGGAAGATGTGAAGTTTTCCATTTTCCACCTTTTTGTAACATAAGAGATCGTATTTAGAAAATTAGACTTTTCTGAAATTCAAAAAATAACGTTGCTTGGTAGGGTTTTGAATGCAAAAATTGGATGAATTACACTCTTTTTTAATAAGAGTGTAGGAAAATTTGAATGAAAAAGTATTTTTGATCTTCAAAATATTGCATTCATGTAGAACTGCCAGTATATTTAGGATGTGAGCATCATATTTTAAAAAGGATTTTTGAAAAACTTACATACACATAGGAGGTACCGCTTAGGCATACATGTATTATTATGTTGTATTTCACTTTACACAAGTGCACAATGTTTGCAAAAATTTGATGCACACATGATGGATGTATATTATGCAAGGGGTTAATTGATTTTTACCCTTATCAAAAGTTCGGGGATGAAATTTCCTAAGGATGGGAAAATGTAATACCCCTCATTTTGTAACAATTAAATAATTAAATAAAGCATATGTGTGTATATATGCATAGACATAAACATTTAAAAGAAGAAAAGATTAATGTAAATAAAAATGTAATGCATGCATTAAAAGAAAGAAACGATTGGTTGCATGCAGTTTAAACATGTTGCATGCACTGATTTACAAATATTATGCATTAATAATAAAAGAGAAATAAAAGAAAAAGATTCATGCAATGGTTTAAATGAAACATTATAACAAACATGAAAAAGAGGAACAAGAAGAGAACAATAACTATCATTGTTCTAAACCCTATTAACAATAGTCTTAATAGTCCAGTTGGTTAGAACATGTGGTTTGCATACAAAAGGTACAAAGTTCAACACCTGTTGGTGTTATATTTTTATTTTAAGGGAACAGCTGAAATAACACATGTTCTAAAGAGAAAATATGTATAAATGTATATATACATATAAGGAAATGTAGAAAAATATAAGTATATGTATATGAGAATATATACGTATATATGTGCAGAAATATATATATATATATATATATATATATACACAAGTGAAAAGTTCAAAATAAGGCTGCAACCAAATAAATATGGCAAGAATTAAATAACGGTACAACACCATTTGAATTTTGAAAATTAAATATAAGTTTTTCGCACATATATATATATATATATATATATATATATATATATATATATATATATACATGTAAAATGATCATTATAAGTTTTGTATAAATATAAGGACCTTATATATGAATATATTTCAAATCAATTCAAAATTGATGAGAAGATAATACATGCGCGAAATTAATTCAATGGACTAGTTGAAATAAACAAAAAGAAAACATGATAAAATGATTGCATTAAATAAAAAGATAAGACATGTAAAATAATAAGGAAGATGTGTATAATTATATACACATAACATTCGAAATTCAAAAGTAAAAGAATTAATGATGGGCAATAGAAGGTAAATAATAAGTATTAACGGAAAGAGAAAAATTAAATAAGGAACAATTTATAAGGTTATATACATACATACAAAATGTGCAAGCAAATATATAGAAAAAGGAAAATAGACGCATAATCTATTAAAAAGAGCCAAATCAGGAATTGACATAATGAATTAAAAGGGAGTATATGTATATATACTTAGAAATATATGAAGAATGTATGCACATAACGAATAAAGATGAAAAAGGAATTAATGTGCAAAATAGTAAAAAATTATTGTGGCACCTAACTGGCACATTTAATTGATAGGAAATGACAATGCATGCCTTGTTGGCTTTATTCTATTGGTCCAACTCAAAATTATTGTTGAGTTGGCAATTTTCTATTGGCCTTATAACGTGGAGAGAGTAGATATCATCAGAAAATTAGATGGTCAGTGTCAATTTGAGCTTTATATATAAAGGACCCTATAGCTCACCATTCTCATTTGTTGTTTCTTCACTCTCTTCTTCTTCCTCCATATAATTTATGAATAAAATTATTAATTATAATATTGGAGCGCTATCTAAATGAAGATTAAAAAGAAAATTTATCGTCAACGACGAAAAATTCAGAAAATAAGGCGTTTTCAACTGCAACGACAATACAAACTCACGATTCTCCATCTGCAACCAATCCAAAAGAGATTCTCTTCTAGATCGGTATATCAAAATGAGTGGATTTAAGTTATATCATTTTTGATAATGGTATGTTATCGTTTGACATTCCCCGTTAACATGCAATGTAAATCTGTTAGAAATGTTTATTTGATATGATTATATGTTTAAATGATTAAAAAGCTGAAATGTTAACATGTGGAATTGTAAACTTGTTAAAAATGTGGAAACAATTACTGTTATATACATGTAAGTTTTAATTACATGATAATTTGTGACATATTATGTAATCGAACGCTTAGTCGTTAAACTGTGACATATTATACTTGAACCCTTGACTATAAGAATCGTGATAGTTAATGTTAAATTGTTATAAAGGAATAATTAAATGATTTTATGATTACATGTTGTCATTTTAAAAATTAAGTTAATTACATGTTCGGAAAAACATGCGACGTGGCTATTAGAAATGGACTTAATGTGAAATTAAGTATGACATGTAAAGTATAGATTACAGTAAAACTTGAAAGAATGAACATGCCTAAATTTACAGTAAATAGAAAACTATAACTGCACTTAGACACGAGGTTAAATTCAACTTGTGGTAGAAGTCTGCTCGGAACTGCCCAGAAATCCAGTGTCCACAAGTTGTAAATTTAATGTGAAGGGTCCAGTGCGTAAATAAACATGTAACGGTGCTAAGACACGAGGTTAAGTCAACTTGTGGAAGAAGTATGCCCGGAACCGCCCAGCAAATCCAGCATCCATAAGTGGTAGGCTTAATGTGAGAGGTCTAGTACATAAGCATATATATAAATTTATAAATATAAAAGGATAGAAGTAAATGGCATTAATTGTAATTAATAGAAATGAATGAAATTGAACAAAAGTTACAACAGAAAAAAGGATTGGTATGAACGGGGAATGATAATAACCTATTATAAATAAGTTACATTAATGAGAATGTTATATAATAGGTAGGCTTGTCCTAGGGACAAGTGGAAATTATAACTTAAGTTATAATAAACGCTAAAGAAAATGGAATAACTTATGTAATGAAGTAAGTTGTACTTAATTGTAAATTAAGTTATTTGTAAGAACGAGAATCTAAAATCTACGGATGAGGACAACATAAGTTATATTTATGGGAAGAGAAACTTATTAGAAAACCTTAGTTAAGAGAACTAAGTTAATAAGTAAACAATGATAAGTGGTAGAGACAGTATAAGATGGAATTATGATTAAATAAGAAAGAATGAGGCAAACTTATGAAATGAAATAAGTTATATTTAATCATAAATAACGAGTGACATGTTAAACAGAAAACATGTGAATTGAGATATACTAAATTACATATTAAGTAGAACGTGTTATTATAATGATGAAATCAAGCAATAATATAAAGTGATTGTGGATTTCAGACCTTGGATCACAATTTAGAGAATAACATGTTGTAGGCTTATTAATAGACTTAAATGGGTTAAGTTATATGACTGAAATAAATAAGCAAGAGGAACTTGGTAACTTGAATAATAAGTCAATATGAATGGGAATAACTAAGTTATAACCTGATAAGATAAAGCAAGCGCATAATTTAATGTTTAGACATAGGGTCTAATAACACATTAAACTGAGGTGCTTGGACCAGTCCGTACGTTTGAGGGTGAATAACCCAGCGGGGAAGATCATCGTGGTTACATGAGGCACAAGAGGAGCGCACGTTCATCTGATCATTTTGTCGACTCCGAAGGACTGGAAGGGGAAGCACGCAGCTTCGTGAGACATGGAAGGTGCCCTTGGTAGTCCTCTGTGGTGGTGCAATGTTCGGGCTGTGCTCAGAGAGGTTGGGTCTACGCCAAACTACCCGGTGAGTGGCCTTGACTGCAAAAGTAGCTTTGCAGTCAGAAAGCTGTGACGAGGTGACATAAGGGTGATTCGGCGATCGCCTCAACAAGGAGGTAGGGGTCACGACCAACAAGGATAGTTGATCGTCGCGTACCCGTCATCGGCAGCCAGTGGGATGCGAAAAGACTAAAGCTAAACCTAAGACGTCATCCACCTTTCACTACCGAGGCACATTGGTTGAGGGGAGACGCCAACGGGATGTTTAGATTGTTTGTTAGGGGCAAGTGTCTTAGCTCTTGTAGTCTTTACTAGTTGAGGGAGGGGCTGAGGTGGGGCCATAACCACCATGAAAAACAGACCTGAAGGATACCTGTGTTTTGAGGCTCTTAAAGGCGGGCCTGTACAGATATATATGGAAAAGCTCCAACCTTGCCACGGAACTTGGTGCACATTAGAGGTTATGTGCCATTAAGGCATCGAATACGATTGACGATACGTACGTGGGAAAGTCTAGATACATGCATGTCTGCTCTGGGTGGTGTATCGTAGACTTGAGGGCATTACTCTGTGATGGAATATGATTCGATTGAAGGTGGCAGTTTGTACGCTTATGTAGCATAGTAATGACAGATATATGCGGAACGCAACATTGTTATATAGGGATATGCACATCACTCCGGCGTAGGATGAGGGACTACATACATTTATGTGGCATTACGGTGGAGACCGTGCGAGTGGGGTACCATGGGGTGTACCTCAATATTGGGGGGTAGCTACATATATACAGTATTACGTTAATCCACTAGGAAGTAGATGGGTACGACATGTGTGTAAGTCTTGAGTGTTGATAAACCAAGTAACCTAATAAACAAGAAAATGTAACTGAACGGTATATGTAGGATTATCCAAAGTGTATAGTTTAAATCCAGTCATCAGAACTTGTGTTCTGACCCCCTCCTCATAACATACTCGCAGGTTAGATTTGTGGCAGAGATATGATAGCTTTGGATACTGGTTAGGCTGTATTATAACTATAGTAAGACTATATTTTGATTACATTATGTTTTATTCATTCCATTATGAGATGTTTTTCTGAGCTCTGATATATTTTATATCTCTATCTTTTCTGCAAGATACCAGAGCAAACCAACACGAGTTTCGATAGATTGGAATTTTGAAAAAAATTCGGTTTGTCGGAATTCAGGTTGTTACATTTAGGAACTAAAATTTAGGCATTTTCCCCCTAAACGGGAATCAGTTCCCCGTTTAGCGCTCCACGCTCAAAAAAATGTGGGGCAAATCCCCACTCTTTGTTTCTCCCTATTCTCCTACTCGCTCTGCTACAACGCAAGGGGAGAAATAAAAGTGGTGATCTGCCCCATTTTCCACCAAACCCACACTACTGCAAGTGCTCTAAGCGTTAGGAAAAAACAAAGTTAATCAGCTACAGCGCGCAACATGCTCCATCAATATCACTGTCATCCTACTAAAATCAGTAACCTTTTCAACAGAAAAAAATATTTAATGGCAGTTAGTCACCTAAAATAGAAGAAAGAAAGGTTTACAAACTGTCCATGCTTCCTCAAATGCATAGAGGGCTCTCTAAAGAGGCAATACGAAACCAAAGTGGTTGTCCATTTTTGTATTACTCTCTTCCACATCTCTTCAATTACTTAAGACAATCCTACTCTCTTCTTCCGCATCACTCCAAAGATGGTAACCCATTGCGCAAGTTAAATGTATGATTTCTTCATCTGTGCTGCTAAATTGTATTTGTACAAATCATACACTATTCCTAGAACAAAACACTATTTTTGAATCAAACAAACTGACATAAAATCCTCAAAATTCAAGGATTTTTTGCTTTAATCCACAACTTTCTAGAAATCTGTGTAGCTCAAGGATGAATATCACTTTGCTCAACTTTAACCTAGAATATCAAGAATTTTGAGATTTGAAGTTAGGAAATTCAATTTATGTTAAAAATACTATGGCAGTGTCAACACAAATCAACATCAATAAAAGAAAACATGAGTTTAAAGATTATACCTGACTTACCATTACCGATATGAACCAATGAATCTACAAGTAATCATATGGCTAAGGAACACAGAATAATTGTTTCAACAATAATACGGGAAAACTTAAATTTCTGTCTCTTGGGAAATTGTTCCTTAGCCTCTTTCGGTACCTAATTGTTTATAGGATCGAGTGGTCTAACAAAAGTTGTCTTACCACTCTTAGCTTCGTTTACACGTTTTGGTAACCAAAACTTGTTTGTATAACAATCCATTTTTATTTACCAATGTACCTTTAGGAACCATAATTCCTTTAAACTTAATCTAATTCATCTTTCTATCTTTTAGAATCCTAATTCATCTAATTGGATTGTTTCTAAACAAGTTCTCATCTCGTTTATGATTTAAAAATCCTTTAAGATCAATAGATTCCAAATTTCCAATTTGATCTTTTCCTTAGCTATTTGAAGAATTTTTAAACTCATTAGAATTTCATTTTTCAACTTGATCAATATTGCCGAAAACGAGTCCTTTCTTATTCTCAACAAAATCGGTTTTTCAACAACATATTCAACGATATTTATCCTTTATAAAATTTAGCCAAAGTTGATTCAAGTCGTTGAATTTTACATTTATGACCACTAGTTTCTCTTATTAAATTAGAACAACGATTAATAGCGATCTTTATCTTTTAAACATTGTTTTGTTTCAAAGCCATATTTTCATTTTCAAACATTTTTATTTTACACTTTAACTGAGAAATCTCAATTTCAAATCGTTTATGTTTTTCAACATCAAGTTTTTCAAACTCCTTGAATTTTTCAATTTCTTTTTCCAAATCATGATTTATAAGAGTAATTTCAGATTCGTTGTTTTTCAAAATCACGTTTTTGTTTTCTAGGGTTTTGAAAATTTCTTCTATTTCAAACATTTCTTTTTGAAAAGTCATGCATTTATTACATTTGAGATTTTTGATTTTGTTGGTTTTAATTTCAAGCTCATTCAGAATGTTTTCGGTTTTCAATAACTCTTTTTTTCAACAATATCATGTTTGGAATTTTTAGCCATCTTAAACCTAACCAGCTCCTTTTGCAAAAAAATGATTTTAGCATTTAGTTTAATCTTGTATATTTTTTAAAACATAATTTCCTTTTCAAGCTTTTGAAACCTTTTATTGGGATGAACTAAATCATTTTTCAAATTTAAACATTTCTTGCATTACAATTTTCAACCTTTTTAACATTTTCAAGTATTAATTCTGAATCTGATTTTATTGCTCAACTCAATATTTTTAGATTTCAAATTTTTGTTTTTTTGTTTGTGACTATCAACAGTTTTAGTTAATTGATTGCAAAGAAAAACTTACTCTTCAAAAGGAAATTCAATTCGCTCATTATATATTGAGTCTCCATCGTTATCATCATTCGAGTCGTCTATTATAAATCCTTTCATGCATAATTTTGAAACTGGGTAGAATTTTGAGGGTTTGAGCACTTGTCGTCATTTCTTCCATACATCAAATCGAGTGTATTCCAAATTTCCTGTGCAGTTAAATAATGGGAGAAATAGTTAAACTGATCATCATTAATATAAGAATATAAAATATGTGTAGCACGAGAATTAATTACAATATCATTCTTATCTACCATATCACATCTATTTTTAATAACATCCCAACATCTAATATTAACAGATTTAAATAAAATTCTAATTTTGATTTCCAAATTAAAATGATTTTGTTCCATCAAAATCATTTGCGGTTATACCAAAAAATTTCTCGCTTGATTGACAACTAGAAAACTCATCGTTAGGGAAATCCATGACTTTAGAGTTCTTTAAAATAAAAATACCTGCTCTGATACCACTTATAAGATTTAAATTAACCCTATGCTTCGACAAAACCATGCCTACTACTGCATTCCCCAAGGTTTCTGCTAGGTATTAAAACAATCTTTACTCTTATAATCCCCGGTAAACTCGCGACACTTACTGCCAACTGTTCTAATCCTACGCTCAAAACCCTGGATTGATCTCAAACCCAGGATCATATTTTCCCTAATTATATATCTCTGTAGCTAAAGTCCCTAGTTTAGAAAACTAGAAAACTTTGGTATAATTACAAAATATAACACTTAGAAAATAAACTAGAGATAGGGTTTTAGGAAATCAAATGTTTATTTGATAAACACGGCCCGCTTATATTATTCAGCCCGCTTCGTTCATATTCCTCTCGTCCCGCTTTCCTTTAATTAGCCTGCTTCTCTCGTAACCCTAATCTTCTTGATGCTCTGGGAATAGAAAATGGAGGAGGTGATTATTCTAGGATTTCTAGTCCCCTTCGATTCATGAGATAATTTGCCTTTACTTCCTTTTAAGATGTGCTCTGATTTCTACTTCCAACCTCCTTTTCTTTAATCGAGTCGAAGTACTTCGATTGGATCCAAGTTTATTTGGCTGCTCTCTATTACGAATTTTCAGTTCGAATTTTTGTTTAATTTATGCCCGAACTAGGATGCCTTTACCAGTGATGATCCTAGGTTTATTTATAGGGTTTATATCCCTAAAAAGTCGTCTGATTTTCTGCATATATCCCTCTCCTTTTCTTCCATGACTTATACACCCCATATATTACAAATATATTCATATAATTGCTAATTCATGGGTTTCAAATTGATAGTTATTGTTTTTTGGATTTCTGATAATATTAGGCCTTTGGGTTCTCTGTAATAATCTTTTCTTCACTTGAGAAACTTATGTTGCTGTAACAACCCGCATTCTACGCATCGGAGGATCGTAGAATATTTATTTCTTTCCCATATGAAGTTGTATGGTCATGTAACTTTGGGAAACAACCATTAGACTCATTTCCCATGTTCATGATTTTTGTCGATTTTTAAATGACCGTTTTGCCCCTAGCTGATCTTGTTTTGGCCATAACTTTTGATTGGAAAGGAATTTTGATCTAAAACCACTTCCATTAGACTCGATTGATGGTTTACCTTTCCGTAGAGTGGTCATAATAGCTAAACGGACTTACCATTTGGGAGATATGGCTGAAATAAGGTTTGGAAGGTGAAAAACTGCTTAACCGGGCCAAATAGGGTGATTAGTGAATAGGCCCATAACCCATTTCGGGATTAGGGTTATGGGGAGGCTGAAATGAGTTAGAGAATCATTCCATTTCAGTTTTCTAGCCTCCACTTATCTCCAAGAAACCCTAAAAATGGCCTCCAACCTCTAAATCACCCCCAAATCATCTTTTAATCAAGGATTAAGCTTAGCAACATCAAATCAAGGGAGATCTACACTAAATCAACATTGGAGCTGCTGTTTAGCATTGGGATTCGTATCAAATCAGAGATTTATTTCAGATCTTAGTTTATTTGTGGCTAAGGTGAGTGATTTGCGTAGTTCCTCACTAATTATGGCTAATTAAGGGTAATTAGTGTTAATTAGCGAATTTAAACATGATAAAATTCCGGAAAAATATTTATAAAATCCGAAATGATGTTTTAGACCTCTGATATGAATTTGGGTTAATTTGGTTAAGTTTTGCTAATCACATCATTAGTTTCACCTAAACATGCTTAAGGGGAAATATAGGGTTTTGGGTATGTTTGATCCATATTAACCTATCATATTGATGTTTTGATGTTGTGGTTGATTCTTTATGTTTCTATGACTGTATGGTATGCTTTGTGACTGATTAGAAGTGTTAGATTGGTCGAAAACGCCATCGAGAGGCGAAAATAGCATGCTGAAATGGTGCAGGTTTGGGGTCGAGATAACCGACCGGGAGGGTTTTAACCGACCCGAGTTCCTGGACCGACCAGAAATGGTGAAGGAGGACCGACCGACCCTGACATCGAACGACCGACCAAAAATAGTGAAGGAGGACCGACCGACCCTGACATCGAACGACCGACCAGAAATAGTGAAGGAGGACCGACCGACCCTGACATCGAACGACCGACTAGGAATGGTGGAGGAGGACCGACCGACCCTGGCAACGACCGACCAGGATTGGTAAAGTGTTCGACCGACCAGGGGGGCCAATACTGACCGACCAGGGACGATGAAAACCGACCAGGGATGATGAAAACCGACCAGGATGAAAGGTGCTTGACCGACCGACCCGAACAGGAGAGAAGACCAATAACCCGAGATGCAAAGGTAGTCCAAGTTGGAAGTTATAACTCAGGATCCAGATGGGGACCAACGAGTTGACTTCATGAGTTGGACTTTGCTACGGGACGTGGCTAAGGAGTTGTCGACGTTCATAACTTCGATTCAGCACTGAAAATGGATGATGGGCTACTTATCAGTGCAGTAGAGTCACTATGACTCGAGGGACAAAGTGAGGGTAGCAAGACTACGTTATCAGTGCAGTAGAGTCATTATGACTCAAGGGGCAAGGTGATGCGTAGTAAGACTATGAGCCAGTGCAGTAGGGTCATTGTGACTCCATGGGGCAGAGTGGACATAGTAAGGATTAGTAAGGCTATGAGCCAGTGCAGTGGGGTCCTTGTTACTCCATGGGGCAAAGTGGACATAGCGAAGGATTTGTGGCTACGTTATCAGTGCAGTGAAGCCATTTATGACTTCATGGGGCAAAGTGATCGTAGCAAGGTACGATGGGTGATCGTTGTGGTGAATATCGTATGCTTTACGCACTGAGTGAGAGATGTGAGGATGGTTGCTATGTTTGATTGTTTGCCATCAATATGACATGCACACCCCCACCTCCATATCTTTACACCTTGTAATATGGCACCTTAGAGTGTTGTACAATATGTAGTGCTAACTCTTTGGCTGCAGGTCCAGGTTCAGGTATGTTTTAGTCTACCTGTTATTGTTCTGTTTAGATGCTTATCTCTCATACCAGGCTTTATGTCTGACCCAGAGTTTTATGTCTCCTCTTATTACTCTGGGTGCTCACACGAGCATACTAGAGACAGGTTAGCTGGTGATGCGCGAGTAACTGATTTGGAGGCGGGCAGGAGGCTTCCACGTATGATATATAGATATTCTCCCTGTGTCGTTGGTGGTTGCTACTTGGGCATTAGTAGTGTACCTCCTTTATCTTGCTTTTGCTTTTGAGACAGTTTGAAAAGTTGTAATAATGTTTAACTTTGGATCATAAGCTGTACTTACATTTTCCGCTACTATGTTAGTTGCTTCAGCTTATGCATTGTCTCACCTGTTTTATGTCAAGTATGTTATTATTATATTTTATTCTATGCGCTGTGAGACATTCTACAGGTTCTTTGTTAGTTCATTTCCTTCTTCCCTTTCCTTCTGACGACTTGTTCCGTGCTAACTGGACATGTGTACAGCGCACCTTTGGAGTAAATGTCAGTTAGTGCGGGGCGGGCGTTCACACTTGGTATCAGAGCTCTAGGTTGCGTAGTTAACCTAGGGAAAGACACTAGGGAGAGATAGTACGTATATGAGAGCGCGTATTTGTGATTACTTTGGTTTTCAAAAGCTATATGTATATACTATTAGTAGTATAAGAATGAAGTCGTACTGCACTAGCACCACTATGGGGTCGTTAATTGTTTCTCTTTTACAGATCGACGATGAGTCGATATGCTAGAGGTGCTGGTAGGGGAGCCAATAATGGGAATGCTGCTGACATGAGGGCGATGTTTACTGACCTCATGAGAGACATGCTTAGAGAAGTGCAAGGGGCAGTTCCCAATCCCGGAGTCGGTGTTGGCCCAGTAGTGCAGGCGCCTAGGGTCGATTTTTCCAAGTTGTGCAAGGATTACACTAACCTTGGTGGGAAGCCGTTCCACGGGACGGAGTCGGCCACAGATGATGGATAGCTGTGATCGTATCTTCGATGACTTGGGTCTTGAGGACGCGATGAAGAGAAGGCTAGCGTCTCGTCAGCTGCAAGGGCGAGCGATGAATTGGTGGAATGCCATTAGAACAGCTACTCCAGAAGATCAGGTTACCTGGGATTAGTTCAAGGCTCGCTTCAGCGAGAAGTTTATTCCAGCTGCCCAGAAGTCAATGTTGTTTAAAAGATTCTTGGAACTCAAGCAGAGTGGTAGGGCAGTCTCTGACTATATTGCTGAGCTCGACACCTTGTCAAAGTATGGACTATCTCTTATCGATACTCCTGAGAAGAAGAATGAGAGCTTCATTACTGGTTTGGATGGATACTTGGGGGAAAGGCTTATCAACGACATCGATGAGACTTTTGAATCGATTGTGGGGAAAGCTTTGAGATCAGAGGGTCTTTACCCTACGTCAAAGACTGAGGCTGCATCTGCAGAAGGGCCAAAGCCGCAAGTGGGTGGTGGAGGCAAGAATAACTCTCAGAATAAGAGGAAGCAAGACCAATCTAAGGGTGGCCAGAAAAAGAACAAGAAGGATGTTGAGTGCTTCAGCTGTGGTAAGAAGGGCCATTATGCTAAAGAATGTCGGGCCAAGCCAGCGGAAAGGAAGTGCTACAACTGTGGTCAAGTGGGACATCATAAGGATAAGTGGTCTGCAACCTCTTATGGAGAAGCAGATTGTGAAAGCATATGCTATTGATGTTGTTCCTTCTTCGTCGAATGCCCCAACTGCGGCGGAGAAAGGAAAGAATGTTGTTATTCAAGGTATGCTTTCTATTTATGATGTACCAGTTCGAGTTTTGTTTGATACTGGGGCTTCCCGTTCCTTCATATCTAGTGACCTGGTAGATAGGTTGGGACTGGAACCCGAGATAGTCGATAGACCATTGGTTGTGACGAACCCGATTGGTGGTTCGACTAGCCTTAGTATGATTTGCAGAAATTTGGTCTTATCGAGTCATGGATGTATGTTTGTTTGTGATTGCTTTGTTTTGGGCTTTACTGGGTATGGCATTATATTGGGAGTCGATTGGCTCCAAAGATACGGGGTGGTGGTAGACTGTGAGGGCTTTTTTGTGACAGTTAGGGCGGATGATGGGCGGAGGGTAGTGTTTGGTAGTCTACCTAGTGATGGGGTAATAGCTAGTTTTATAAATTCCCTCGACATCCCGCAGGATGAGCTGTCAGATGTGCCCGTGGTTGGCCAGTATCCGGACATCTTCGAGGAGGTGACCGGGCTTCCACCACACCGAGAGATTGAGTTCCGTATTGATTTAGTGAAAGATGCCAGACCTATAGTGATGCCACTTCGTCGTATGGCACCAAGGGAGCAGCGAGAGCTCGGGGTGCAAGTCAGCAATCTTTTGAAGAAGGGATTTATTAGAAGAAGTGTCTCCGAGTGGGGAGCACCAGTTGTGTTTGCCAATAAGGCAGATGGTTCCCTTCGTTTGTGTGTGGACTATCGCGAGTTGAATAAGGTAACGAGGAAGAATAAGTATCCTCTACCGCGGATAGATGATTTGTTTGATCAACTGGAAGGAGCAAGAGTGTTCTCCCAGTTGGACCTCGCGACAGGATTTCATCAGCTCCGAGTAGCGGATGAGAGTGTTCCGAAAACGGCATTTAGGACGCCGTCTGGATTTTACGAGTGGTTGGTCATGCCATTTGGGTTGACCAATGCACCAGCCTACTTTGTGGATCTTATGAATCGAGTATTCAGAGATCAATTGAATAAGTTTGTTCTTGTGTTCGTAGATGATATCCTTGTTTACTCAAGGACAGAGGAGGAACACAAGGGACACTTGAGGATAGTGATGGATGTGTTGAGGAAACACCAATTGAAAGCGAAATTCTCTAAGTGTCACTTTTGGAGAAGGGAAGTGAGATTCTTGGGTCATGTTGTTTCAGAGAGTGGCATTGCCGTGGACCC
This sequence comes from Allium sativum, assembly GCA_030737875.1. Taxonomy (NCBI): domain Eukaryota; kingdom Viridiplantae; phylum Streptophyta; class Magnoliopsida; order Asparagales; family Amaryllidaceae; genus Allium; species Allium sativum. The sequence continues at coordinate 265,447,103 of CM060913.1, forward strand.
TGCGAAGGTGGCTACGGTACAGGATTGGCCTATGCCCAAGAATGCAACAGATGTAAGAAGTTTCTTGGGGTTAGCTGGATATTATCGTAAGTTTATCCAGGACTTCTCCAAGATAGCAGCACCGTTGACTCAGTTGACTAAGAAGAATCAGTCCTTCGTCTGGGACGGAGTGTGTGAGAATGCATTCAAGAGTCTAAAGGAAAAGTTGACGCGTGCGCCAGTGCTAGTCATTCCTAAAGGGAATGAAGAAATGACGGTATACACTGATGCTTGTGGTACCGGACTAGGTGCGGTATTGATGCAAGGAGGTAGGGTTGTAGCTTATGCTAGTCGGCAGCTGAAGCCGCATGAGAAGAAGTATCCTACCCATGATTTGGAATTAGCAGCGATCGTGTTTGCGCTGAAGATGTGGAGACACTATCTCTTGGGAGAAAGATTTGATTTGTTTACCGATCATAAATCGTTAAAGTATCTCTTCTCCCAGAAAGATCTAAATCTCCGTCAGCAAAGATGGTTAGAGTTCTTAGCTTCGTATGATTTTGACATCGCATATACACCTAGAAAAGGTAATGCGGTAGCCGATGCCTTGAGTAGGAGACATGCCAGTTTAGGGGCTATGTTTCTTGAATGGAAGCAACTGGAGTATATCGCAGGGTTTGATTTCAGACCAAAGTGCGAATTGGATCCAAAAATGCTAGCTAGTTTGGCGATCAGACCCACTTTGATAAAGCGTATTGGTTCCAGCCAGAGAGACGATCCTAATCTATTGGAAATCATCTCCAAGATAGAGATGGACATCGACGGTGAGGAGATGAACTTGTATGGGCTTGATCGAGAAGAATGGCTTAGAAAGAATGGAAGACTAGTTATACCCAACGTGAATGGGTTGAGAGATGAAGTACTTAGAGAATGTCATCACTCAAAACTAACTATACATACCGGTGGTAACAAGATGTATCGAGACATGAAGCAGACTTACTACTGGGAAGGGATGAAAAGAGATGTTGGGTAGTTTATATCCAAATGCATAAATGGCCAGCTAGTTAAAGCCGAGCAAAAGAAGCCTAGTGGGTTGTTGCAACCATTAGAAATTCCCGAATGGAAATGGGAGCAAGTCTCGATGGATTTCATCGATGGTTTACCAAGGACTAGATCGGGACATGATAGCATTTGGGTAATTGTGGATCGATTGACTAAGAGTGCAAGATTTATACCAGTCAAATCGACCAGAACGGCAGCTAAGTTAGCAGAATTGTATATGAAGTGGGTAGTGAGATTTCATGGAGTACCAAAAAGCATTGTGAGTGATCGAGGCCCATTGTTCACTAGTGGGTTTTGGAAGAGCTTACAGGAGGCTCTAGGGTCAGAATTACATCTCAGTACCGCATATCATCCTCAGACCGATGGTCAGACGGAGAGGGTGAATCGTATATTGGAAGATCTCTTGAGAGCTTGTATATTGGATTTTGGTGGATCATGGGATGACCATTTGCATCTAGTAGAGTTTGCATATAATAATAGCTACCAATCCAGTATCGGTATGGCTCCATATGAAGCTTTGTACGGAAAACCGTGCAACTCACCATCATGTTGGATAGAGACTGGCGAGAAGTTTATGCTTGGACCAGATGTGGTGAGGGAAATTTCAGATAAGATTAAGATCATTCAACAACGAATGAATGCTGCCCATGACAGGCAGAAAAGTTATGCTGATAAGAGGAGAAGAGACTTAAAATTCTCCGTCGGTGACTTGGTGTTTGTCAAGAGTTCTCCGTTGAAGAGCGTGATACGATTTGGCAGGAGAGGCAAATTGGCACCAAGATTTGTTGGCCCATTCCCTGTTCTTGAACTAGTCGGGAATTTGGCATATAGAGTTGACTTACCAGAGAAGATGATGGGAGTTCACAACGTATTTCATGTTTCCCAACTAAGGAAATTCGTTCACGACCCAGATATGACTATTTCACCTGATCAGTTAGAACCTGAGGCGGTTGGGAACTGCAAGCCGATCCGTATTGTCGAGCACGATACGAAGCAACTTCGAAGGAAGGCGGTGAGGCTAGTCAAGGTTCAGTGGGGTGAGGACGAGAATGACTGCACTTGGGAGACAGAGGAGAGCATTAGGAAGACGTATCCAGAACTCTTTGCCTGGTAATATTTACTTTGTAATTTAGTTATTCCGCATGCTAGGATAGACTTGTTTTGCCTGTTTTGCATGTTTGATTGTTGTTTTATGGTTGATAGGCATGCAGGACCCTTTGTATGTTTTGGTCAGGGAATTTCGGGGGCGAAATTTCTTAAGGGGGGAGAATGTAACAACCCGCATTCAACGCATCGGAGGATAGTAGAATATTTATTTCTTTCCCATATGAAGTTATATGGTCATGTAACTTTGGGAAACAACCATTAGACTCATTTCCCATGTTCATGATTTTTGTCGATTTTTAAATGACCGTTTTGCCCCTAGCTGATCTTGTTTTGGCCATAACTTTTGATTGGAAAGGAATTTTGATCTGAAACCACTTCCATTAGACTCGTTTGATGGTTTACCTTTCCGTAGAGTGGTCATAATAGCTAAACGGACTTACCATTTGGGAGATATGGCTGAAATAAGGTTTGGAAGGTGAAAAACTGCTTAACCGGGCCAAATAGGGTGATTAGTGAATAGGCCCATAACCCATTTCGGGATTAGGGTTATGGGGAGGCTGAAATGAGTTAGAGAATCATTCCATTTCAGTTTTCTAGCCTCCACTTATCTCCAAGAAACCCTAAAAATGGCCTCCAACCTCTAAATTACCCCCAAATCATCTTTTAATCAAGGATTAAGCTTAGCAACATCAAATCAAGGGAGATCTACACTAAATCAACATTGGAGCTGCTGTTTAGCATTGGGATTCGTATCAAATCAGAGATTTATTTCAGATCTTAGTTTATTTGTGGCTAAGGTGAGTGATTTGCATAGTTCCTCACTAATTATGGCTAATTAAGGGTAATTAGTGTTAATTAGCGAATTTAAACATGATAAAATTCCGGAAAAATATTTATAAAATCCGAAATGATGTTTTAGACCTCTGATATGAATTTGGGTTAATTTGGTTAAGTTTTGCTAATCACATCATTAGTTTCACCTAAACATGCTTAAGGGGAAATATAGGGTTTTGGGTATGTTTGATCCATATTAACCTATCATATTGATGTTTTGATGTTGTGGTTGATTCTCTATGTTTCTATGACTGTATGGTATGCTTTGTGACTGATTAGAAGTGTTAGATTGGTCGAAAACGCCATCGAGAGGCGAAAATAGCATGCTGAAATGGTGCAGGTTTGGGGTCGAGATAACCGACCGGGAGGGTTTTGACCGACCCGAGTTCCTGGACCGACCAGAAATGGTGAAGGAGGACCGACCGACCCTGACATCGAACGACCGACCAGAAATAGTGAAGGAGGACCGACCGACCCTGACATCGAACGACCGACCAGAAATAGTGAAGGAGGACCGACCGACCCTGACATCGAACGACCGACTAGGAATGGTGGAGGAGGACCGACCGACCCTGGCAACGATCGACCAGGATTGGTAAAGTGTTCGACCGACTAGGGGGGCCAATACCGACCGACCAGGGACGATGAAAACCGACCAGGGATGATGAAAACCGACCAGGATGAAAGGTGCTTGACCGACCGACCTGAACAGGAGAGAAGACTAATAACCCGAGATGCAAAGATAGTCCAAGTTGGAAGTTATGACTCAGGATCCAGATGGGGACCAACGAGTTGACTTCATGAGTTGGACTTTGCTGCGGGACGTGTGCTAAGGAGTTGTCGACGTTCATAACTTCGATTCACCACTGAAAATGGATGATGGGCTACTTATCAGTGCAGTAGAGTCACTATGACTCGAGGGGCAAAGTGATGGTAGCAAGACTACGTTATCAGTGCAGTAGAGTCATTATGTCTCGAGGGGCAAGGTGTTGCGTAGTAAGACTTTGAGCTAGTGCAGTGGGGTCATTGTGACTCCATGGGGCAGAGTGGACATAGTAAGGATTAGTAAGGCTATGAGCTAGTGCAGTCGGGTCCTTGTGACTCCATGGGGCAAAGTGGACATAGCGAAGGATTTATGGCTACGTTATCAGTGCAGTGAAGCCATTTATGACTTCATGGGGGCAAAGTGATCGTAGCAAGGTACGTTGGGTGATCGTTGTGGTGAATATCGTATGCTTTACGCACTGAGTGAGAGATGTGAGGATGGTTGCTATGTTTGATTGTTTGCCATCACTATGACATGCATACCCCCACCTCCGTATCTTTACACCGTTTGATATGGCATCTTAGAGTGTTGTACAGTATGTAGTGCTAACTCTTTGGCTGCAGGTCCAGGTTCAGGTATGTTTTAGTCTACCTGTTATTGTTCTGTTTAGATGCTTATCGCTCATACCAGGCTTTATGTCTGAACCAGAGTTTTATGTCTCCTCTTATTACTCTGGGTGCTCACACGAGCAGACTAGAGACAGGTTAGCTGGTGATGCGTGAGTAGCTGATTTGGAGGTGGGCAGGAGGCTTCCACGTATGATATATAGATATTCTCCCTGTGTCGTTGGTGGTCGCTACTTGGGCATTAGTAGTGTACCTCCTTTATCTTGCTTTTGCTTTTGAGACAGTTTGAAAAGTTGTAATAATGTTTAACTTTGGATCATAAGCTGTACTTACATTTTCCGCTGCTATGTTAGTTGCTTCAGCTTATGCACTGTCTCACCTGTTTTATGTCAAGTATGTTATTATTATATTTTATTCTATGCGCTGTGAGACATTCTACAGGTTCTTTGTTAGTTCATTTCCTTCTTCCCTTTCCTTTTGACGACTCGTTCCGTGCTAACTGGACATGTGTACAGCGCACCTTTGGAGTAAATGTCAGTTGGTGCGGGGCGGGCATTCACAGTTGCTCTGCCATTCTATGATGTTTTCTGTTATTCAATGATTTTCATATGTTCACCCCTATGTATGTGCCTAGCTGCTATGTCCATTAGTCTTGAATCATATACATTTTGATTGGCCCTTGCTGTATTTGTCTGCTTTGATTGTTTGCATGTATTGTTGTGACTTGTGTTCCTTATCCACTTGATGTTTGCAACTAATCTATACACAGACACTCACATATATAAAATATTTATGTGTATATGTGTTGATGTGTTGTGCATTTGAACATCTATTTGAATTATGTTTATTGCACTTGACTTTACATGATTTTTCCTCCACTTTTTGCTGCTCTATCTTGTATTTCTTTTATGTGCACATTTTTGAACTATGCTTGGCACTTTACTACTCTGTTGTATATCAATTTGTTGTTTTGGTTTGGACTTGCATTTCTGTACTAGTTTTGATATGTGCTTGCGCACTAGTTTGTTGTTTTCATCCATGGTAGCCGCAGTTGTCTTATGTACTTGCATTTTGTTGCCTCTTCTTCTCTTAGCGGTTCTACCTCCATGTGTATATGCACATGTTTGTTGCTCATAAATCAATCCATATACACATTCTGTTGTATATATTGAAGTTGTATACACAATTATATGATTTTTGTTTGATGATAACAACCAAATAAATATTATTTTAAATACAGTTTGTTGTTGTACTGTTCTATATTTACATCACATCACAGACATGAATACAATATTTATATTTAAACAGAATACTACTGTACACGAATTTAAATATTCAAACAGTATTTTATTTAAATATAATATTTTATTTCAAAATTTAAACAGTACAAATTTTATACTCCACTATGTGTACATCTCAACATTGCAATACGTTTCACCTCGCAGTTTCTCATTCAACACTCATACACATTTTACACTCAGTTGTACATTTTCATCTATACATACACTATTACAAACACTCTTTAACTGACACTGTTCTTGACTTCATTCTCTGTCTTCACAGCGTCTTTTCAGTCAGTCCAGTCATCACCTATTTACCTGTCAAATGAAGCACACACACAGTACACTGCAATAGAATTTAAACTGAATATATGCGAATATAAATTTTATTTTTAAAATTCTATTTGCCTCAGTTTTCTGGTGTGTTTCTCATCATTTTTCATGACTTGATCTGTTATGTGAATATAGCACTAGCACGATATATGTATACACACACATGTGTATGTATATACACATATTATTGTGTAGGGACAGAAAAATCTTTTCTGGATGACTGCATATACACACGTGCATAAATACACACACGTGTGCACTGCCTCGCCAGTCCAGTGTGAAACTGAGGAGTAGCCACGTGGACCTGCTCGACTCAGTGCACACCATGCTAGCCCATGTGTCGAGCAAAGAAATTTCAAGTCAATAATGAATACAATTCAGCATGAAACTCAAAACAGTATGGCATGGAAGTACGGCTCATGCTCATGGCACAAACCAGCACATTCAAGAACAGCAAATGATGCAAGAGCAATACAAGATAGGTGCATGGAGCAGCAGCTAAATGTGAGTGAACAACCAGTCAAGCATTTAGAGCATGGCAGAATCATGAATATGCCACAAGTCCAAATGAAATAGTAAAATACAAATCAAGACAAGTATAGTGTGTGCATGGTGGAAAGTGATCATGGCATCATATATATGGCAGCATGAAGCTACAGGTTGACCAAGTGAATGGTGCAACAAGCTTCAAGTGCAAATATTTTCAGATCAGCCAAAAATAAGCTGACAAACACGGCAGATCAACTAAAAATGAAGTGATTTACATGACAGATCAATACAACAATGGAGCTGCAGCATGCATGGTACAGCATTTCAAATTCAAGCAAATGGATGGCATAGCTGAGCCATGAACAAACACAATGGTCAGTACAGCTCACAAGTATACACAACAAGATATTCAAATTAAACAAGTCAAGGCAGCTCGACTTCAAGCTAACTGGTGCAAGAACATGGGTTCAATTCAAATAACACACTGAAACAAACATATACAAGCAGGATGCATCTAATCTGAACATGATCAAGGAGTGTTACACGCAGTAATGAAAGTGCAAGGGTCAAACTGTCATGGTTAAGCAAGCAAATGGACAGACCGTTCAAGGCAGCAGATGTAGTATGTATGATACAAACAGGTTCAAGAATACTGTTTCAACACGGCACTAGTTCAAATATGCTCAAAGCAAATTTTGTGATGCAAACATAATACATTCAGTGGATTATTTTTGACAGGTTAATGGAGTAAAATAAGTCTGTATGCCTATTCAATGTTTCAAGGATCGATTGACATGAATGGCAAGAAAACCAAATGATTCAGGCAACAAATCAGGGACTGGAAAGTTTTTATTATTATTTTGTTCTCACAAAATCAGATTTGGCAAGTGATTAGCAGAAATCAACAAACTTTTTTTTGGCAAGAAAACTTTTTTACAAATCAGTTTTACAATGCAGATTTATTTTGATGAAGTGTTTTCAGCAACAAATCAAGCAAACAATTTTTTCAGCAAGATTTCAAGGGAATCAATCACTCAAGTGGATAATATGGCAACAAAATTCATTCAACCAATATTTTAAAAGAGGGAAGCAATCAAAATTATATCTTTCCAGTTTGAGCCAATATGCTTTCAATTCGGCAAAAATTAAATATGGGATCAGAATTTTTTGTTCACGGTTTATTTAAATCAGACAAGAAAATATTTGGCAACAAAATTCAAATGGAATTCATCCACAAATAAATGTCCAGAATTTATCAAGGCCGAGAATTAAAAAGGGGAAGCTAACGCAAATCATTCAAGCCATCAAGTGAAATCAGAGAGCAATTAAAGGATTCTATAATCCTATTTTAACACCAAATCATCACAGGCAACAAGCATCGAAACCACAAACTACTAATTCAAGCAAAGAACTGAAAATCAGAAAACTCATTTTTTTTCTGGTTTCAATCAAAGACAAATTCCAAATTTGATCGACAAGCATCAGGAGCCATCGAAGAATCAAGGAGCATCAGAGAACTCAATTTCATCAAGCATCGATTCGAATTTGGGGATAAACAATGAAACCCTAAAATCATTTCTCAAGCCGCCGCCATTATCTTTCCAGAGAAGCAAAAGAGATCGGGTTAAACAATAAAGAGAATGGGCAGGCCTATTTCTTTGAAGTGTGGAAAGGGGATGACCCTTTATTACTAAACTCCTTTATTTTCTTTTAGGGTTTTATTTGTTTAATTCATGTTGTACTTTATTTTTGATTTTTTAAACCGTCTCATACAGTTTCTAGAATTCTGTAAAAATCTAGGGGACACCAGTTAGGTGTTTAACTGGCAGTTGACAGAGTCTGTAAAATCTGGGTTACGTGTTACAGGATTGTAATACGGGTAAATCTGGTCGAGGGGATATCGTCCAGTCTAGGGTTTTGAGCGTAGGGTTAGGACAGGAGCAGGCGCTGCGAGTGTACATGGTCTTGTATGCGGGATCTGTTTATAACACCTAGTAGAAACCTTAGGAATGCAGCAGTAGGCAGGGTTTTTGCCGAAGCTGGGTATATCTGTGTGTGATTTATTTTCTGCACTTTTATTTCTGCTGCATTCTGTGATCTGTTTATTATTTTAATATCCTGTCAGTTTTCAATTCAGTTTAAAAAACTGTGATAAACCCTATTCAACCCCCCCTCTAGGGTTAATCTAGATCCAACATGTGGTATCAGAGCATGTATTCTGTTAACTCTAGAGTAATGGTGAATCCTTGTTGTCAGTCTTCTGAGAGTCAGTCCAGTTCATCTCCAACTATTTTCGATGGAATAGATTTTTTAAACTGGAAATCCAAAATGGAATCTTATTTAAAATCTGTTAATATTAAATGTTGGAATGTTGTTATCAATAGGTTTGATAATGTAGATATTACTTTCAATACCTGTGCTATGAAAATTATATTTGATTATCTTAGTACTGAACAGTTTAATCTTATCTGCCATTGTTTATCTGCATAGGAAATCTGGGATACTCTCAATACGAAGTATGGAAAATATGACAACAGCTCAAAACCCCATAATGTCAACTCAGATTCAGAATTCTGTTTAACAGGATTTACAAATGAAAATTCAGAAGGATCAGATGATGGAGAATCAATGGATGCTAAAGTTGAAAATTTCTCATATGAAGATTTGGTTTATATGTGTGTTGATTTAACTAAATCTGTTGATAAACTCAAATCTAAAAACAAATCTCTAAAATCTAGGAATTCTAAGTTGATCAGCAAAATTGATGATTTGGAATCACAACTTGAATTATTTAAAAGTTCTTCAAATTCAGATTGCAAAAATTGTTTAAAATTGAAAACCAGTCTTGTTCATCTCAATAAAAATATTCAAAAGTTTGAAAAGGAAATTCTGATCTTGAAAGAAAACAAGATTGAGTTATCAAATTTGAACAATCCTCTACAAAAGGAATTTGAAGTTTTTAAGACTGATATAAGTTCCAAATTTGAGATTGCTGAAAATGAAAATTTGGTGAGAAGTGATTTGATTTTGAAAGAACTTGAAAATGAGATTGAAAAATCCAAGATTTTTGAGTCTGAAAAACAAAAACGATTTGAATTTGAAATCTCGGAATCTCAAGCCAAAATTAGATTGCTTGAAAATGAGAATTTGGTTTTAAAACAGACCAATGCTGAACAGATGATTGCTTGCTCAAATTTATTAAAAGAAAATGGCGATCTAAAATCCAAAATTCAACGATTGGAATCAACATTGGATAAATTTTCTAATGGGGAAAAATCGTTGAATATGCTGTTACAAAACCAAGTTTCTAGTAGAAATAAATCTGGTCTTGGCTTCGGGAAAAATGATGTTTCTAGAAAACAAAATTCAAATGATTTGAATAATCCCACAAACTGCTTTGGAAATAATTATTTTGATAATTTTTACTTTGATAATTTCAAAGGTTATTTGAATCAAAATTGTGATGAGAAATCGTTTTATAATAAACCATTTAAACATTCTTGGATCCCAAAAAATAAAACGGGCTTCGTCAAGTTCAAACAGGTTTGGGTTCCTAAGGGTACAAAAGTTAATTCTAAAGGTTTGTTATATAAACAGATTTGGGTACCAAAAGATGTGAACAAAACTGTGAGTGGTTTTACTACTTTCATTAGACCACTCAATTCTCTTAACTGTTAGGTACCAAAGAAGGGTGGCTGAGGAACTTCTGTGCTGAAAAGAAATTTGAAATTAGCTAATTTATACTTCTGTATCATTTACAGTTCCTTCAGCCAAAATCTGTTGAGTTAGAGATTCTGATTTACACTAGATTCTGGTATGATCTCTAAACTCAACTCTATAAATATTTTTTCTGTTTTGATTCTTTTTTCTTTTATTTATTTCTTCTTCTTCTCCCTTCCATCTCTTTCTTCTGTCTATTCTAATTTGATTTATCACTGCCATATTTTTTGTGCTTCTTGAATTGCAGTATTCATGATATTCTGGAAATTTGTTTTGTGTGTATAGAACTCTAATGTTTTTAATTATTTCCAGATCTTGTACTTAATCTTGTAAATATCTGCAATTGTTTTGAAGTATATTTTTATTTCTGAATTCCTAACGGTGTTGATGTATTCTTGTTATATCTTGAACACTGTTAATCTGAATTCTAAATTGTTTTGAAGATCTGAAAATTATATGGAAATTCACACACCTTTGCTGTTCTAAGTTCGTTCTAATTCATTTTAGAAAAGCTCAAGATATTATACTTATTACAGCACACTGTTATTTATCAGCTGTGACAATTCCAGTAATTTTCAGATTGGCTTAAATATCTTTTTGAAATGCCTTGTCTTAGTGATACATCTTAAAATTCATTTTAATTCATGATTAGTACAGTTGAAATTAGTTTGTTTGAAATCATCTGAAATTCCTGATATTTTGAATCTCACATACCTCCTAAATTTGAAATTATCAATCTTGTGTGACTGATTCATTATATCCCAGAACTTGACATTGATTCAAGTGATTTCAAATAAATTACTTTAATTTTCTAATTCATGAATACCTCTCAAATTTGATGTAAATGATCTGAATTTAATCCCACACTTGTCAGATACTTGTGAAAATTTCTTTTGTAAAATTGGTCTTAAAATTCTCTGTTATTCTATGATTATTTGGTTTGAATATCTGTTTGTTTAAAATCATTTGAATTTATTGATTTACTGAAACTCACACATATCTGGAATATATATATATATAAATCTAGTGTGATCGATTCATTGAATCCTGATATCTTCATCTTGCATCAAATGATTTCAAATAAACAGTACTTTTATTCTTGGATCATGAATCATATTCTGTGACCATCAGAAATGTCTTGACAAGTGTGCTTTGAAACGATTTTTGTGCCGCTCTGATACTGGAGTGAAAATGCTCTAAATGACTGCTTGTATTGAGAAGAATTGTTTGCTGCTCTGATACTGTTTTTCAAATATTTGCTTGTTCTTGTCTGCAGTTTTGAAAAATGTGCAAATTTGTTAAGTCTGTCTGTTTGGGCTTTGTGAATAAAGACATCAAGTGGTATCAGAAGTTCTTATATTTGTTTCACCCATCTGTACTGAGATTCAAATTTTCACCTTATATAGATCCATACATTTTTTTTTGCCTTATACAAATAGATGTGCTAAATTTTTATGGCTGGGTTTATGTTTAAAGTTCTTTGGTGTGAGATATCCATGATAGTCCATCAGGGTGTAATTAAATTCCTCGATAAGCGAGAACATTTGGTATCAGCCTTTTTCACTCATCTGTTTTTTTTGAATTATCACCCTGTATAGATTCAATTTTTTTATATAAATCTGTTTAATTTCTTCTTGTAATTGTTTTTCAATTTTAAAATTATTTATTTCTTATTCGTTCAGAAATTGAAATCAATATCCAATTTGTACTGTGTTTATAATTCCTCAAAATTATTATCAGTTTTTGAAATTGTGATGAATTGTGACTGCAGTGTATTTCACAACAAGAGGAGATTTTATTTGGATTGTCATGATGGTTGAATATTAATTATAATATCTTTGAACTGGCAAATATTTCACGACCATCTCCTTTATCTATCACCCGTCTGCCATCCATCATGATTTTATATTAATATGGAGAGTTTATTTTTTTTCATCTTGTTTTAAAACAGTGAAAATTATTTGTGATAGAAATGGTACTATATTATTATTCAGAATTAGTGAGAATTGAAAATTTTCAATAATCCCTGTACAGTCGAGCTTATTTCATAATATAATCAATTTAGAAATTTATTTCACAGTTCATTTCTGTGCCTACCACATTTCTATCATCCATATTGGTTTCATATACCGAGGAGTTTTTTTTTTCCTTTTATAAAGCTGAAAATGATAAAAATATAATTAATATATAAGAGTGTCTCTAACCTCATTTAAAAATCCAAGCTCTGGTTATGCATGGTTATGAGACGTCTTACAATTTAAGCTGCGACTGATCCCATTTAAAAATCCAAGCTCTGGTTATGCGGGGTCAGTGTGCTCTTAAATAAAAAGGAAATAAAGTGCTAAAAATAGAAATAAATTTTGAAATTCTCCTCTGAGTATAAAAGCCAGCCTATCAATCCATCTTCTATTCTGTGAAATATGTTGAAATTTTATGACGTATTATGATTTGTTGATTGATAGGTAATGGGATTTGAGATTGTACGATATTGTCACTTTAATTGAAATTATAATTATAGTCTAAATCCATCACTGTTTTTGTGTCTCATTTTTTATAAATTTTTGGAAATGATTTGTTTTAAAACACTCTCCATTATGTATGAAATCCATCGTAAATCCGTCATTCTCTAAAATGTGAAATATTCCACCTGTTCTCAGAATATTATGATTTTTGTTTGACTGATTGAAATTTATGATGGTCGTTCTTCCTCTTAAGCAGAAATTATATTTGTTAGTCATTTTTCATCTACATTTTAAATTCTGTATCCTTTTGATGATAACAAAAGGGGGAGAATGGGTTGAGATTTTGATTTATGAGTGAATATTTTATAAATATTTTTAAAATTTTATTATTATTCATTCCATTCCACTCATGCACAGTTTTAGGGGGAGTCTTTGTTGTAGGGGGAGCAGTCAAATAGGGGGAGTTCAGTTCTTCAATGTCAAACACATTTACTGTATTCAAAATCTTAGTATTTGTTTGTCATCATCAAAAGGGGGAGATTGTTGTATATAACGAAGTTGTATACACAATTATATGATTTTTGTTTGATGATAACAACCAAATAAATATTATTTTAAATACAGTTTGTTGCTGTACTGTTCTATATTTACATCACATCACAGACATGAATACAATATTTATATTTAAACAGAATACTACTGTACACGAATTTAAATATTCAAACAGTATTTTATTTCAAAATTTAAACAGTACAAAATTTATACTCCACTATGTGTACATCTCAACATTGCAATACGTTTCACCTCGCAGTTTCTCATTCAACACTCATACACATTTTACACTCAGTTGTACATTTTCATCTATACATACACTATTACAAACACTCTTTAACTGACACTGTTCTTGACTTCATTCTCTGTCTTCACAACATCTTTTCAGTCAGTCCAGTCATCACCTGTTTACTTGTCAAATGAAGCGCACACACAGTACACTGCAATAGAATTTAAACTGAATATATGCGAGTACAAATTTTATTTTTAAAATTCTATTTGCCTCAGTTTTCTGGTGTGTTTCTCATCATTTTTCATGACTTGATCTGTTATGTGAATATAGCACTAGCACGATATATGTATACACACACATGTGTATGTATATACACATATTATTGTGTAGGGACAGAAAAATCTTTTCTGGATGACTGCATATACACACGTGCATATATACACACGTGTGCACTGCCTCGCCAATCCAGTGTGCAACTGAGGAGTAGCCACGTGGACCTGCTCGACTCAGTGCACAACATGCTAGCCCAAGTGTTGAGCAAAGAAATTTCAAGTCAAAAATGAATACAATTCAGCATGAAACTCAAAACAGTATGGCATGGAAGTACGGCTCATGCTCATGGCACAAACCTGCACATTCAAGAACAGCAAATGATGCAAGAGCAATACAAGATAGGTGCATGGAGCAGCAGCTAAATGTGAGTGAACAACCAGTCAAGCAATTAGAGCATGGCAGAATCATGAATATGCCACAAGTCCAAATGAAACAGTAAAACACAAATCAAGACAAGTATAGTGTGTACATGGTGGAAAGTGATCATTGCATCATATATATGGCAGCTTGAAGCTACAGGTTGACCAAGTGAATGGTGCAACAAGCTTCAAGTGCAAATATTTTCAGATCAGCCAAAAATAAGCTGACAAATACGGCAGATCAACTTAAAATGAAGTGATTTACATGACAGATCAATACAACAATGGAGCTGCAGCATGCATGGTACAGCATTTCAAATTCAAGCAAATGGATGGCATAGCCGAGCCATGAACAAACACAATGGTCAGCACAGCTCACAAGTATACACAGCAAGATATTCAAATTAAACAAGTCTGTAACACCCCGCGAATTCTATAACTGTGAAATTCACAAATTAAAGTATAATTAATTTCATATCAAAGAA